>JACEII010000014.1:8547431-8803262 GCA_014332785.1 Antheraea mylitta
TAAAGTTAAAGTTAAAGTTAAAGTTAAAGTTAAAGTTAAAGTTAAAGTTACGTTACGTTACGTTACGTTAAAGTTATGATTTGAAACGTTATTTGTTACGCTTCTACTTAATGAAATATAACGTATAATGAATAATGAATAAATGTACTAACCTATTAACGTATTCTATATTACTGATTTTGGTAACTATACCTAAATGAATCATTCCGAACATCTATATAAATAGAAAATGTTTTTTTTTTACATACAATTGGTGGAAATGTAATACATTCAATATTATGATGTCATAATTAAGGTATTAAATTAATAATACACGATCAATAAATACGTTCCATTTTATTCGTTCGTTCGCGGGGCTTAGATACACTAACACTAACACGCAGCAGTTCTCAAAAGGAAAAAAACATCCCGATTTTGAAACATTTTTCATTTGTGCTCCGCTCCTATTAATCTTAGCGTAATGATATAGAGCCTATAACCATTCTCGATGAATGAACTATTTAAAACTGAAAGAATTATTCAAATCGGATCAGTAGTTCCTGAGATTACCCCCTACAACGTCACAAACTCACAAACTTTACCTCTTTATAATATTAGTATAGATAATCGTTACTTTAAGGTTCATTTATTTCTCCTATAAACACAGGGCAGGTGCATATCCTACTAGTTTTCAAGTAGTAAATACTTGTTTCCTGCTATTTATGCAGAATATAAATGTGATAGTTCTCCGTCGTTGAAAAGTTCCACGATTTACTCGTGTATTTTGTAAACGCTTTTAGATTCAAGGCCTGCAGCATCTTGTTTTACCGAAAGTCGTTTAGCTTTACAATGTGAAATACCAGTTTTCAAGACGTTTGAATATCGTAAAACCGATTCGATGGTACCTAATTTGTCAATAACGATACGATTTATTTATTGGTGTCCTTAATTTGTTTCGATGATCGAAAGCAAAAGTATTCTATATCTGTTTCCGCGACATGATGAACTTTATAATAATATATTAGATATTACTTTGTTCTGCTGTATGTTTGGAGAATAAACGCTTAGATAAATATACTTCTACATTTATAACTTACTTGACTCTACCCGCGACTTCATTCGCGTGGAATAGTAGTTACATTAGATAAACGCTATGACGGAGCGGAAACTCTCAAGAGGAAAAAACCTCGATTTTTAAACATTCTTCATTGGTGCTCCGCTCCTCTTGGTCTATAGCATTAGATATGTAGCCTATAGTCATCCACGATAAATGAGCTATATAAATTGGAAGAATTTTTCAGATCTGACCAGTAGTTCCTGAGATTACCCCCTACAACGTCATAACGTCAAAACGTCACAATTTCACAAATTTTACCTTTTTGTAATATTAGTATAGATTTAGCATACGATTTAATTAGCGTTAATATAGATTCCGAAAATTAGATACAATATATGTTAGTCAATGGTAATGTCACTTTTAATATATGGATACATTTTTAAAATAGGTTAGTAATTTTTCTTGAGTTTATCCGTTATGAATAAGAAACAATTCGTTTCTCTTTATAATAGTCCATTAGACCAGTAACTGACCACGTAAATTACAAGGACAATACAAAATCTAACAATAAAATATAGCCTCACATAACTTAGTGGCGAGTTGTACAAATGTTAGGTAATAAAGAGATTTTTATTGACAAAAAACATAGAGAAGGTATTATCTTCCTTGACATAATTATTTATCAGTATCAATGCTAGTTTTGCATTAATATAATATATGCAAATATAATTCGTATGGATGCTTTATAAAAATAAAAAACAGGCACTTTAAAATTTAAATATGCATTCATCAGTTTACAATTTTAAACGAAGTGAGAACATTTATCTATTCGTGTTATGTAAAATGGATCGTTTTGTAGTTAATGTATCTAGTTATATGTTTATTATATACTAGTAATTACTTCCGACCTTATCTGTGTTGCTTGCTATCCTTACAATGATAATAAAATATAAAAAATGTTGCTTATACATTTCTACCGTAAATAATGTTATCCATTTACTTCCTATCTCCGGCGCATGCAAATACCGCTTGTCACATTTCGCCACGCTAAAAAATAAAACATCATCTCGTAGTTCTTATAAACATCACAATTCCTTAAAAGTATGTATAAAATGTGATTATTTCTAGATAAGGGTCAAATGTTTAAGAAGTGAAACAAAAAAAAAATCAAAATGTAGTAGTTTTTTCGTGAAGCGCTCACAACGACAGATCTCTGCCATTTTATTTATTTCAATAACATATTTGATATTCCTCATAAGATGTGTGTGCAATAATGAAGTGAAGAAATGATTAAGTTTTCTCTAAATGTAATATTTAAGAGATATTGCCGTTTTCTTATTTTTTATTAACAAAACCTAAACGATTCTTTACGATTTCTTAATACAATTTGAAGTTGAATAAATACTCTAAAAAGTTTCAATGGGTTTGACACAACTCTGAAAAGATATTTAACTATATAGAAAAAAAATATAATAACTAGAAACGGAATGCAATACGAGTATTTTTGACAGCCAACAAAATGGCCGCAACGGTGGGCTACGACATTGAGCGTTATGTCCGACGTGTTATCGCCGGACATTTAATAAAATAGCGGCTTTATGATCGAGTGTTTGTATTATCGTACCAAGGGTCTGACCATTACCACCTGACAATTGATGAGCGATCGCTGTCCGACTATGACACTATGAGATCGTTGCTATTATTGTGACAAAACAATAGCTACTTTATCTTTAATCAAAACAAATGTTTGTAATTGGAACCGCAACTCAACTAACTTTTTGTTTATGTGTTTATCTAAAAACATTTGAATGTCTCTATGGCTTGTTAACACATATTATAAAAGTTTTTAAAATATAACTTCTTACAGAAGGGTTCTGAAATTCTGTTCGGAACATTTTTGTGTGACGAAAATTAGGGGGGGTAAACATTGTGTCGGATAGAGTTTTGAAAACACCGGCTCTTGTCCGATCACCGTTAAAAGCAACGTCGAGTGCGGTCTGTACTTGATGGGTGATCGCCTGGAAAATCCGTGTGACGTTGATTTTTTGTTATAATTTTAAACTGAAACGTGTCTCTGTAATATCAAAGTTTTACTTGTATCCTATGTCTTTCAACACACCTCATTATTGATATAATTTGAGGAGATAAAAATATCTCAAAGCGTCAAAATAAAAACAATAAGAAATTATGGCATAATAATGTATGTGGTCTTGACCTAGAGAGATATTCAGTATTAAATGTGGAATTTATTAATTAAAATGTAACAATTCCCAAATAAGAACTACCAGTTCAGGTTGATTTGTGGTATGTCATGAGTTTTGTCTCATTAACTTTATTTATGTAACATTCGTTTTATCGACAAATATCTCAGGGCAAGAAAAAACGCGATGTCCGCAATTCACGTTGATTAAAATTATTGTGGGTATCTATAGGTAATATATACGTTTTATTTTACTTGTGGGATGCGAGCAGATTTATTTGAATTACAAATAAATTGTATGTGAATATAACTCTATCCATAATATTAATTATCCATTATTGACTTTAATTAAGTCAAAAAACCTAACCTGCAATTTCTTTAAAAGGTACATGTATCATATTTAAATATTGTTTTCCTTAACGTTTTGCATTTATTTTGATATTTTATAGCCATTTTAAAGTATACACAGATTTACATGAGATTAAAAGAACTGGTTCTTTTAGTCCTATCATTTACTTTTCCGTATTCTTTATCAATATTAATGAATCGCCCATTACTTGAAAGAATAATTAATAAGAGTGTGTGAGTCTGTTTTTTTTTTCGTTCCTAAACATAGAAATATAAAATACCATTAAACTGATCGATCCAATAAACGTGGCGTGAAATGGTCGGTTAGTGAGTAATATCATGTTATTTGGAGTGGAGGCGACGAGGGCGAGGTCGTGACGATATTTCGTGCCGGCGCGGTCCTTGGTCACGAGTCGCTCTGCTGACCCTGCAGAGTCTCCTCTTAAACAAAAGTTTATTTAGTATAACGACACGGAATCACCAATTTATAACACGTTCTATAAACAGAAGGCTCATAAATTATTATGCTAACTTTTTAAAAAACACCTATCCTTATAGCAATCAGTCCTCAATATGTTATACGAACATCACCGATAATCACCTTTTTAGTTGTAACATCATTAGATGAAGTACGAGAATCGTCAGACATTATCTATACTAATATTATAAAGAGGTAAAGTTTGTGAGTTTGTGACGTTGAGTTTATGACGTTGTGAGTTTGTAAGGTTGTAGGCGATAATCTCAAGAATCGATGGTCCGACTTGAAACTATACTAATATTATAAAGAGGTAACGTTTGTAAGTTTGTGACGTTGTAGGTGGTAATCTCAGAAATCACTGGTCCGATTTGAAAAATTCTTTCAGTGTTATTTTAATTTTTGATTATGATTTTATTTAATCATCACGTTAAGACTAATAGGAACGAAGCGCCAATGAAGAATGTTTCCAATTTTTTTTTCCTTTTGAGAGCTTCCGCTGCGTGTTAACGTTAGCCCCAAGTAACTATTTCACGCGAACGAAGTCGCGGTGGTCTAGGTTTGACCGGTGGAATATTTTGATGTCCGTAGGTTCGAATCTCGATATGTACCAATGATTTTTTTTTTCGGTATGGTTAAAATTGATAATATTATCGGATGACGGTGAAGGAAAACATATTGGGGAAACCTGAACCTGAGAAATATTCTTGTAGTACCATTGTATGTGAGAAAACATGACTATGAATTCCTCAGAGCTTGAAATCTCCAATAGGTACGTCGTAGGTTGACGTGATGTTTAGGCCCATATCTTCCACCGGGAAGCGGTCTATGACCCTGTAATAGGACTCTTACATATTGATAATGATAACTATTATGTATTGCTTAAAACTTATAGTAAGGAGTCGGTCAGAAATAAATAAATCGTTGTTAAATTAAGCTGCGATTTACAACAAAATGTCTGTTTCAAATTTGTTGCGTTGGGTATATGTTTAAGATAGATGCATTAATATAATAAGCGTTGTGTAGGCTGCAATTATGGTAACGTTTTACTAAGGTTGGTTCATAATATGTCAGTTACACAACATAATCCCTAAGTAATAGGCAAGTAAATTTTACCTACATTTTGATTATCAACAACTATTATTGTGATATTTATAAATATAATACGAATGTAAAACTAATGTGTCCGTACTTTTTCGATATTCGTGAAAAAGATTGTTTTACATGTGTCTAAGAATAAGTGATAAGATACATTTTAATCTATACTAATATTATAAAGAGGTAAAGTTTGTGAGTTTGTGACGTTGTAGGGGGTAATCTCAGGAACTACTGGTCTGATTAAAAAAAATCTTTGGAATTTGATTTGGAATTGATTTGGAAAATTCTTTCGATGTTATATAGTTCATTTATCGAAGATGGTTATAGGTTATATTATCACGCTAAGATCAATAGGAGCGGAGCACTAATGAAGAATGTTTAAAAATGGTTTTTTTTCCTCTTGAGAGCTTCCGCTGCGTATTAGCATTAGCGCAAAGTTGGTAATTTCAAGAGTAGTAATTCCACGCGATCGAGGTCGCGGGCAGAGGCTAGTGATTCTTATAAATGTCTGGCTGTCTATCTGTATGAACACGCATCACTGCTGAAATATTGGGTTCACAATAAAACGTCACGGTGCAAAAAATAAATCGAGAGTAACTTAGTCGTTGTTTCATTAAAATCGGTCTTCTCTATCAAAAGTTATTGTAGTTTGGATGACGGCTCGAGTTAAGTACGAGAGAAGAGTAGTAATCTATACTATTGTAAACCTGACAGGATTCTTTATTTGACTGAATGTGTTAATTTTAGGAACTAGTGGTCTGATTTGAAAAAATCTTTGAGTGTTATATAGCTCATTCATCGAGGAGGGCTATAGGTTGTACATCATCACGCAAAGACCAACGGGAGTTGACCAACAACGTAGAAAGTTTTAAAATCAGGGATTTATTCCTTTTGTGAGCTTGTTGTGTGTTAGTGTTAGAAAAAAGTAACTATTCCACGCAGACAAAGGTGCGAGCAGAAGCTAGTATGAAATATAATAACGATGTATTACTTTCAAGTTATAAATAGCGTACATTTAATAAAGTATGATTGAAACAAGGTACTAGTAAATAAGTTTTTCATAATCAACTTTCATAACATTAGCAGGTGGGAATGAACACGTACTAGCTATTTATGTACGTATTTGCTTCGTTGTCTCGTGTAAAATATTCTACTATTATTTATAAGTTTTAATTGACTATATTATAGTTTAAATGAAGTCTGCAATTTATTATTACGTTTATTATCAACCGTTAATCTAAATGAAGGTACAGACCCGAGCAGTGGCGTTCTGATGCATACATCATTTAATAAAGCCGGCTGCGCGCACGCTTTCTTTGCTCTTAACAATAAATTATCACGAAGATCATGTTCCAATCTTGTAGTTTTCGAACAGTATCTAAGTAACATGGAAACACTACAATCCCGATCAAGTATATGACATATATATCAATATCATATCAACACAGCTCATCTATACTTAATATTATAAAGAGGTAAAGTTTCTGAGTTTGTGACGTTGTAGGGGGTAATCTTAGGAACTACGGGTTCGACTTAAAAAATCTTTCAGTGTTATATTGCTCATTTATCGAGGAAGGTTATATATATATCATCACGCTAAGATCAATAGGAGCAGAGCACCAACGAAAAACGTTTCAAAAAATCGGGATTTTTTCCTCTTGTGAGCTTCCGTTGCGTGATAGCGTTTGCCCAAAGTGACTATTACTATGCGGATGAAGTAATAGTCAGGGGCTAGTGATTCAATAAACTGTATAACTGCGTACGGTTTTCTTTTATTAAACTCTAAGTGATGCCTTCGATTTTGTTCTATTAAATTTCGGCAGAACCCATTTAGTCGTTTCGAGGATAAACCTGGACAAACAATAAGTACTTCAATCTTATTGACATGTATTGATTATTTATACCTATTAGTATTTCAGCTTACGTTTATTTTTTGTTTGTCTATTTCAGTCTCTAGCATACCTAAAATGGTAAAAGTCATAATAATATAAAAATAATATAATTCCTGTATCTACTTTCCTAATAATTCCGACCAATAATATAAATTTGAATTTGTTTGTTTGTTCAAGGCCTAACTATTTAACCGATCAATCAGATGTAATCTCAGTATTCACTCCTTTTACACACATATCATATTTTACATAATCCATCCATACTAAAAAGCACAAATCATACTAGCAAAAGCTAGTATTTCATCATCATCTTCTTGCCCTTATCCCACCTATGTAGGGCCAACACAACATGTTTTCCTTTTCCACTCTTTTTTTTTTTTTTAACGTGGGGAAATCCCTTATGGATACCCACCCTCTCGGGGGAGAGGATGAGTTATGTCCGACTGGCACGGACTAAAACCCCACGGTGTACCGACAGACCGTGATGTTGGGGCGGCAAGGGATCGTTCTAAGCTATTCCCCTTGAATAGCCGCCCCAACGGTCCACCCGGCGGAAGGTTGCCGCCGGGCTCCTACCTATAGAGAGGCAGCTGGGTACACGCCAGCTGCCCCCCCCCCCCCCGTCCGCCAGACCTGTGCAATGAGGGGATGAGCCCCCCGACTGCATCCCCTCAGGTCCGGCTACGGTGGCAGGAGGAGTTGGGCAAAGCGCCGCCTCCTCCTGCTGGTCCTCCTATGGTGAAGACGGTCACTGAGAGGGTCCGCCTCACGGGCCCTCTCCGCTGCCTCCTTTTGCGAGATGACTTCCTCGCAAAAGGAGGCTACTGCTCGCCAAGCCTGTTCACTGCCGAGCATGGACGAGACCACGCTCGGCAGCGATAAATCCTCTCCTACCACTGCCACCAGAGTGCGGCGCTCCACCTCCCACGCAGCACACTCAGAGAGAGTGTGCTGTGCGGTATCTTCCTCAGCGCCGCACTCATGGCAGGTGGCGGTCAGCTCCCTGCGAGCGATCCGGTGCAGGTACCACCCGAAACAACCGTGTCCGGTCAGCACCTGCACCAGCCTGAACGACAGGGAGCCCCATCTCCTCCCAATCCACTCCCGCAGGACCGGGCGGACAGCGTCGACGGTGTGCCTCCCGAAACGCGCGTCCGCCAGGTCCTGCATCCACCTCCCTATAGCCCCCTCTCGCAACTCCCGCCTTTTAACTTCTATTTCCCTGGGAGCCGGAGGCTCCTCACTACGCCTCCTCGCCGCCGTGAATTTATACACGGCGGCGAGCACCCCAGCTTCCAGCTCCCAGGGAAGGGAGCCGGCGAGCGTAAAGGCCGCCGCCGATGACACCGTCCGGAATGCCCGGATTGCCCTCAGTGCCACCGTACGCTGCGTACTGTGCAACGCGCGCACATTGGTGGCACCGAGGGCATCAGCCCAGACCGGTGCCCCGTAGGCAGCCATCGCCCACACGACTCCCATGAAGAGTCGACGGCACCCGGCACCCGGCCCCCCAATATTGGGGAGCAACCGGCCGAGTGCCGCCGCCGCCCTAGCAATTCGCGGCCCGAGCCCCGCAAAGTGGGGCTCGAACCGCATGCGCCCGTCCAGGGTGAGGCCCAAGTACCTCATGTGGGCACCCACCCTGATCCGGGCGCCCTCCACTATAATGTGGGCCCCAGGTGGTGGCCCCCGCCGAGGCCCATGAAAGAGTATGGCCTCGGTCTTCTCGAGGGTCATCCTGAGGCCCAACCTTCTTATACGCCTGACCACGAGGGTTGTGGCCATCGTTGCCAGGCGCTCTACCTCTCTCCAGTCCCCCCCCGGGCTACCACTAGGGTGTCATCCGCGTAGCAGATTAGGCGCGCTCCATACGGGAGCGCACCGCGGAGCACCCAGTCGTATCCCATGTTCCACAGGAGCGGCCCCAGGACCGACCCCTGTGGAACGCCCCGCCTTGTAGCCCGCCGGACCATCCGCCCGTCGCCGTCGACGTAGATGACTTCCCTGTCCTCCAGGTACGCCTCCAACAGCCGTCGCAGGTACGGAGGCACTCCGAAATATCGGAGAGCCTCTCGTATAACACCGTGTGGCAAGCTGTTGAAGGCGTTGGCGATGTCTAGGGACACCGCCAAGACCCTCTCCCCTTGGGAGGTCGTCTCCGTCGACAGCGACTTTAGGAGGCACAAGGCGTCCACTGTGGAACGTCCTGTCCGGAAGCCGAACTACGCGTCCGACAAATTCGGCCCCACTCTCTCCAGGTGCTGGACGACTCGGGAAGAAACGACCCTCTCCAACACCTTCCCGACGTCGTCCAGCAGGACGAGGGGCCGATATCCGGACGCGCAGTCCGGAGGGCGGCCCGCCTTCGCTATGAGGCAGAGCCGCCCCAACTTCCAGAGCCTCGGAAACTGCCCGACCGCCAGACACCGGTCGAACAGCTCCCGAAGCCACCCCCCAAGATGGCCCAGCATAAGGCCAAGCACTCGGCCCGGGACCCCATCAGGGCCGGGCGCTCTCCGCCGGTTGAGGAGGCGTTCAACAGCCCTCCCCATCTCCCCCTCCGTGATTGGGGGAGGACTATCCACCACCTCCTCAACTTCCATCCGAGGCGGAGGCATGGGAGGAATCGAGAGCGGTGGAGGGTCGGAGAATAACTCTTCCACGATCCTCGCCACCACCTCCGGCAGGAGGGACTCCGTCACCGGAGGCGCCCAGGATCGCAACTTATTGCGTACGATCCGATACGGGCGCCCCCAAGGATCCCCCTCCAGCGTCTGCAGCAGTTCCTCCCATGCCGCTTCCTTCGCCCGGCTGATGGCAGCCTGCAGGATCTTCCTGCGCTCCCTGTAGCTGCCATACAGCCGAGCCTCCTCCTCGGAGTCCCGGTGCCGCCGCCGGCGGCTGCGCGAGAACAGCCGCCGGGCCGCGGAGCAGGCCGCCCGGAGATTGGCAATCTCCGGCGACCATCAGTATACCACCCGTTTGTCTGCGCGGTGTACGCTCCGCGGCATCCACGCGTTGCAAACCTCCATGAGGGCTCCACGGAGGCGGGCTGCGGACGCGTCGACATCGTCCTGCAGGCGAGGCATGGCCCACGTCTGGACGATGGCCGCCTCTTCCGCTAGTTCGCGATTGAGGCGGCTCACCGTCCAACAGGGGAACTTCGCGCCCCTCCAGGGGCGGGTGCCAATTGCAGCTTGGGAGGTGGAGACCTCGAACCTAATATATCGGTGGTCCAATAAGGTCTCCACCTCCTCAAGCACTCTCCACCCCCGCACACGGCGTGCGACAGACGGGGTGGCAAACGAAAGGTCTACCACAGACCCCCCGTTCTGTCGCACGCACGTGTGGACGTCCCCCTGGTTGAGGAGGGACAGCCCTACTTCAGCTGCCCACTCCTCAACGGCCACGCCTCTCAGGTCCGTGGCTGCCGCTCCCCAGGTCCTTGATTTAGCGTTTAAATCACCCATAAGGACCACGGGGAGCGGCGACAGCCGCCTGACAGCTCCCTGCAGAGAGCCAAGGAACCTCTCGAACTCCCACAGGGGCCTGTTAGGGGAAAAGTACGCCCCCACAATGGCGTACTCTCCCCAGACAGCCGCCACGAACCCGACACCCCTCTCTCTTACCGCCAGGGGCGATCTTCGGCTGGCCACGATTGCCACGGAACCAGCCTGATCCCCAGCCCAGTGTGGCTGGGAGGGAACGCAGTACGACTCCGCGGCGACCGCGAGTCCGATACCCCACTCCGCCACTGACTGCACGAGCAAATCCTGTGCAGCGGCAGAGTGGTTGAGGTTCGCCTGTAGGAAGTTGCGTATGGTGTGGTCCATCAGTGGTCCATAGCAACTTCCTCCTGCCTGGCGGCTGCCGCCCTAGGGCCTGTTCCCACTACTGGGAAGTCCCTACCCTTCGTGGTGGGGGGCCTGCAGTTGCGGGTCCCCATCACGTGCCCCGAGGGCTTCCCAGCGTCTGTGCAGATGGCGCAGCGGGCCGCCTCTGCCTTGCACTCAGCCATTTTGTGACCCGCTGTGGCACAGCGGTAGCAACCTTCACCTCTGCTCGAGGAGGAGGGGCACAAAGGGCGGGTGTGCCTCAAGCCCATACACTTAAAACAGCGCATGGGCCTCTCCTCCAACAGATGGACGCGCACGACGCTCCACCCTACCAGGAGCTTGCAAGCCTCTGCAAGCTTGCTGGCCGCCTCCGCAGGGAGCGTCATGTGGACTGCACCAAGCCCCCCCAATTTTGTCTCACCGCTCCGACCTTAATGGCCTCCACCTTGCATTCGGCCTTTGCCACCACGACCGCCAATACCTCCTCCCCGGACACCGAATCGTCAAGACCGACGATTCGGATGTCCACCTTTTTAGTGGGGATGGCGACCGTGGCGACTCCGGCCAGCGCCACCTCGAGCTTCCGGGCCAGTTCAGCGGCCTTCTCTTTGTTCTGGCCCGGCAGCTCGATTTTGCAGGCCCCCGTGGCCGTCGGCCTAACCCGCACGTCGCCGATGCCCATATCGGGCAGGGCGACGTGCTCGTGTGCCTTCATCATTACCTCCCTATAGCCCAACCCATTGCTGGCTGCGGTGTCCTGTAGAGTTACAATAACCGCAGCCGATTGGGGGACGGGAGGCAATTTCGGCCTGGCAGGCGGGGCCATAGGGGCCGCAGTTGGGGCCTTTGTTGCCGCAACCTGGGCCTTGGCAGCCTTCTTCTTGCGGCCCACAACTGTGGACCACGCCGCACCGTCCGTCGCCACCGCCGGGGTCGGCAGCGGCCGCCCAGTACATGCCCAACGGGGCTACTGCCGGGGCTGGAGGCGCCTTCACGACCGGTTTCGCCGCGCCATTCCCTTCACTCCTCCTCTTGTCTCCAGCCAGGGACGGACGAAGGGACGGCTCTGGAGGGAGACGCCTCTCCAGATTCTCCACACGTGCGTTCAGCATATTGCCGAACGACGTGCGGAGAGTATCGACCGCCTCGGTGAGGGCTTGCCACCACTCAGGCTCAGCCAGTGCCGGCATGGGGGGAGGAGGCGGAGGCATCTGCCTCTTAGCGTTCGCCTCCTTCCGCCACGCTGAGACCTCCGCATTCAGGTCATCAACCTGTCGGCGGAGGTTCTTTACCTCCCTTTGCAGCTTTTTATTTTCCTCCCCCTCGGTTCGCTCCACCAACGATTCGACGACCTCCTGCAGGGTCCTGGCAGCGTCTTTCAACGCCCCCCTGCAAGGGCCCGCCAGGTTTTTCGACTTTCTCACTGCTCGTAGATACGTGTGATCTGCGAGCCAGCGAGCGCCTTCAACCTCTGGGCGTCTAAGACGTCCACGTCCACCCCCTCTGACTCCACCTCGGAGCTAGGCAGAGAGCCAGCAGCTGAGCCGGCAACCGAAACCACTGCGGAGCTAGCGGCAGAGCCGGGAACCGACTCCACATTAGTCACGCCACCAGCCAAGGCCCGGTCAAATGACCTGTCGGCCTCCTCCATTACCCTTGACCACTCCCGCGCATTCGCGCAGACCCCCTACCACGCGTGCTTACTTTTGGAGCCGCCCCGTCCTCCACCTCCGTGTCAGAGGAGTCGATAATCTTTCCCACCCCGCTAACACTCCTAAGTCTGGTTTTAAAACTCCTTTTCGCACTCATGGTGCACTGGTGACCAAAAGGTCACACAGTGACCAAGAGGCAGTAACTCAAAGTCCAACAGACACGCCAAATCCAAACGAACAACAAGAAAACAGTCCAAAAAACGAAGCCAAGTCAAAAATAAGAAAATATACGCCAAAGTCCAAAAACAAGCCAAGTCAGGGTCTGAAACTGTTTCATCAAACCGTAAGCAAGCCAAGTCAGTAATAAAATCCACAACACAACACCAGAAACCACCCATATACAACCTCTTTTCCACTCTCACCTATCAGATGTCATCTCAATATTAACACCTTTTACACATATCTTTTTTCCCTTATCGAACTGAATCGAGTAGATTTAGTTTTTCCTTTTCGATTCACATGTTGTGTTTTTGTATCATGCAATTTTAATTGCATGATCCAAAAATGGAAACATGTATAGCTTAGCATAGTTTAGCTAGGTCAGATCGGGACTTTCCGAGGTAACGGCCAAGCCGAGATGTGCCGTGCACCCTTGAGCTAGTTACCAAAAACAATCGGCTGAGTGCCTTAAGCGCTCGCCTTAGTAGTCCGGTGAAGCTGTAAAGACCTTGCTAGGTCAATAGCGTAGTCAGTTCGAGAAAAAAAAAAAACATATCATTTTTCACACAATCCATCCATATTATACTAAAAAGAATAAGCAATACTAGCAAAAGCTAATATTTCATCATCATTTTCTTACCCTTATCCCACCTAAGTGAGGTCGGCACAACATGTTTTCCTTTTCCACTCTTGCGTATCAGATGACATCTTAGTATTCACACCTTTTTCACATAATCCATCCATATCAAAAAGCAAAAGCAATACTAGCAAAACCTAGTAATTATTAGAAGTAAATAGTTATTATACGATAATACGTAAGTTAACCATATATAATTAATTTTTGTGACTTCTCATTCACATTAAAATCCATTTAGTAATAAGCGGCATGTTTAGGTTGATTCTCGATTCGCATATCATAATATTGTATTTGGAGGTCAACTACTTTCTTGAACTACTGAAGTCATTATGGATATTTCTATAAATATTTATGACACAAACATTGAATATTAATACGTCTACCATTCGGTTAATTATAGATGGCTATATCATATCACTCTACTTAATCTCATGTATTTTATTTCTTTGTTATCGGGACACCTACTGATAGCGCGAAATACATTTGTAATAATAAATATAACGACTTAACATAAAATTTGGTGTTTAATGCATAAAATTCTGAATAATCATTGATACAGTTAGGTAAGCTTATTACTATCATATTAAAGTCTGGTGAAGCTATTAGAGTCCGGTGAAACTGTTAAAACCTTGCCAGGTCTATAGCGTAGTCATTTCGAAAAAAAAAACATATAAATTGGACCAGTAGTTCCTAAGATTAGCGCATTCAACCAAACAAACGAACCCCCTAGCTTCATAATTTTAGTATAGATTACTACTCTTCTCTCGACACTTAACTCGAGCCGTCATTCAAATTAGAATAACTTTTGATACCTTGTACCGATTTTAATGAAACAAAGATTAAGTTACACCCGAGGATATACTTTATGATTTTTAATTTGTTTTATTGTTAACCCAATACCTTAGCAGTCATGCGTGTTCGTAAAAACAGACAGCGATTGCGTATAAACCACGAATGTTGTACGACTGAACCGCGTGCCATGGTACCACGCTAATATACGCACTCATAGTTCGATCATTCTCGGCAAAGCTCTGTTTTCGTCAATCCAAGTCACGCCACACGATCAGTCCACAATATAAATTCGATCTTGCTTAGTGTACTATCGCAGCTATGCTTTGTATGATAATTGCTCTACTACTAAGGCTTGCAGTGTGAAGTTGAACTTTCCTCAACCTTTACCATTTTTTTAAATAGCTACTAGTCACAGAAATATGTGCGTAAGGTATTAAATGATAATCATCACGTCACGACATATTGGCGTATTGAAACTCCGAGAAATCCACAATTCTATATTTTCCTACACAAAATGTCACTACAGGAACATTTTTCAGCTTAAGTATCCTCACGGTTACGAATTTAAATGAGTAAATATGAGCGAATTCCGAAAAAATACGTTGGTATATGCCGGGTTTCAAAATTGCGGACATAAGACTGATCAAAACATCATCATTGACCATGACACTTTGTAACATATTTTATTTATATCACACTTTGTCTAGTTGTCAGAAATGAAATACACTTTTGAATTCGTGAGACTCATATGTCGCTACAGATGTGTCTCCCACGAATTCTAGCTATACCTATATAGTTTGTGTTAGATAGATTCGCGGTATTGCTTGCATTCTTGAGTATTTTATTAGGAACTAAACTAAATAAAGTATTTTTGTCTTGATTTGAATGTATACATAGAAATATGAACACCTCAATAAATGTATTTGTAGTATCATAGCGTGGATACTACTGAATGAGCGTAGAAGCAGTGGATATTATTGGCTTCAGCATGAATGGGCTGGGTCATACGGAGTAGTACCACCCTCTCACAGAAAACCGACGTGAAGTAACAGTGCTTGGATTGTTGCGTTTCGTTCGGTCAGTGAGAGCGCCGGAAGCCCACCTCCCCTCACTTTCCCCCTCTCCTGCCTTCCTCCCCCCTTCCCTAACACTGGCTTGCAACTCACTTGCGACTCCCCTGGTGTTGCAAGTGTCTATGGACGCTGATGATCACTTAACATTAGGTGACCCACCTGTTGGTTTGCCTTCTATGATATAAAAAAAAAACTAAGATATATAATAAGCTACAGCTTTCTCAGCATTTCAAAGAGTTTTTCATTGTAGGTGTCCATACCTTCACCGTCATCTTCTCGCATCTTTTTCGAGTGAGGGGAAACCGTTCCAGGGCGAACACCTTAGTCTAGACATGGCTTTAGTCACTTTGGCGCCATTAGGCTTGCTCGTCTTAGTAGTCCGGTGAAATTGTGAAGGCTTGTCAGGTCAATAGCATATCAGTTCGAAAAAAAAAATTATTACATTTTTTATTGTAATTCTAGTGAACGAAGTCGTGAGCGATTACTAGTATTTATCTATTTATATACTATCTTATACGTTAAGTATGAAATATCACAGGTACAGTGTATATACAATTATTCCTGTTTCTGGCTTCGAATATGGAATACTTTATATATAACACTTGCAAAATTGACATACTAAAAAGAAACAATAAATAAGAAGTGGCCATATAATAAAAAAAAAAAAAACAAAATTGCATGTCATTGCAGGGCGTGGTGGAGAAATGCATAATTATTAATTCAGTGATTTATATCAACAGTGTCGTAATAAAACCCGCTTTATTCGTTTTCCCTGTCAAAAATCGGTGCATGTTAAGCAATGGTCAAAAGTTTAAACTGAGTTGTGCCGTCAGTAAGCACTCTAGGTATCATCGGTTAAGTGCGAATCTCGAAAAGCTTTTAAGGGGCGTGTTTTGGCTGTTTTTAATGCATTTTTGCAAGCAGGCTGTGTGTATCGCACTGTTACGCAAGGATTCTCGAAGAAACTGGTCCGACCGGCTTCAGAACTGGGCCAGAGCCATCTCTCTGCGAAGATATTACCGCTAATAGATATTGAACATTCAACTGCGAGCAACTGTAATGCTCTACTATTATTATAATTACTCCTGAATAATTTAATTTATCTGTTCTAGTAGATACAACAAGAGTTTTAATCTCTTTTATTACAATTATACAAAATACAATTAAAATATATACATATTTTTTTGAAATCTTATTTTTGGCCTGCAATATTCCAGAGTATTATTGCCACTGTCAAGTAAGTAATAATATTACAAGTATATTGCGATAATGTCAATGTTCTAACAAAATGGTGGCTCCTTGTTAGAACTTTCCAGGGAGTTTTTGTGGCATCTCTAAATTGACGCTCTGTCATGTTCTTCTCTATCCACTTGACTTATGCATAATAACCGTACTTATTTTACGTAAAATGCTATCAATAATACAAAATATAGTGTCAAATAACACAAGATTTTAAATAAAAAACATTAAAACTACTATTTAATAGAGTAAGATCCCGCCAAAACTCTATATAAGCTTATATGATGACAGTTTTAAAATTATTATTATTTGTAGAGATATGAAATTTATTAAATGCATTATTAAGTAGTCATAGATACATTTCGATACTAAGTACTAGCTAATATCCGCGACTTCGTCTGCGTTGTTTACTTCATATTAAATGAAGTAATCTTGATAGTTCTTGTCTATACTAATATTATAAAGCTGAAGAGTTTGTTTGTTTGTTTGGTTGAACGCGCTAATCTCAAGAACTACCGGTCCGATTTGAAAGTTTCTTTTAGTGTTAGGTAGCTCATTTATCGAGGATAGCTATAGGCTACATATCATCACGTTAAAACCAATAGGAGTGCTCCATTGATGAAAAATGTCTTAAAATCGGGCCATTTTTAGAGCATCCGCTGCGTGTCAGTGTCAGTATTATATGCGTTGCCATGGTAACATGATAACATTTTATCGGAAATATTTTTAGGGTTTATTTTGTGTTCCTGTTCAAAAGTTTATTCTACGTTATTTTAAATTCCAATTATTGATTATATGTAGTACGTTGCTATCGCAAACATTTTTAAAGTCTATTTTGTGCTGCTATTCTAAAAGGTTAGTAGTAATAATATTCGTCCATCAAGACAGGCGAAGGAATTAATCCATACTGCCGATTCTGAAGTTGTCAATATAGGTAGTTCTTATGTATTCTCTACCCAGTTTTCTTTTATGTCTAAGTTAATGTAAATATTATATATAGTATAATATTTCGTAAATTTTTATCTTCTTAATTTTGAAGACTACATAAATATTATATTAAATATACATAGTTTATATATACATATATATATTATATATACATAGTATTATGTTTCATTCATTTCACTTATGCACAATAAAGAAACCATATTACATAAAACGCCACCAGTTTAACGCAATATAGATTCAAATAACACAAGATTATGAATAAAATATGAAATCCCTTACATGACAGACTGAAATCCCGCCAAAAACTCCTCAAAAAGTTTATTCTACGTTAGTTTTGTTCCCAATTTTTGGTTTGTGATATATTACGTATTACAAGTATAAAGTGTGTGTATATAATATTAAAATAAATACTTTTTGATGAATACATATATTTGCGGTGCTACAACTATCAACATTTTTTTTAATTCTGTCGATATGTCTGTTTTTTTATTTGTTCCGGATCATCTCCGAAACGGCTGAACCTGTTTGAATGGTTTTTTTTCTTAGAAATGACTACGTTATTAACAAGGTTTTAACAGCTTCAACGGACTACAGATAATATTTGAACGGGAATTTTACGGGCAAATAACTAACTAATTAGCTGTTTTATTTTAAGCTAGCGGGTTCAGCAGACGATACCCGCCCTTATAATAAGACAAACTATACCTAAACCTTGTCCAAGAGTCATTTTATATATTTGTAAAAACTGCATGAAAATGCGTTTTTGATCCTTTCGCGAACAGATATATAAACAGATGTGGAACACGACTTTGTTGACACTATGTTGTGATGAACTGTTATCCGTGTATTCGTATGTGTGAAATTGAACAAAAATATGTTGTTCATTGTAAACATGCGCATGTGACGTTCATTGTACTGGACTCCAAGAATAAATATAATTGAAATTCATATGTTTATATGTGATTTAAATTATAGCAAGGTATATTAATAACTTGATTATATCAACAATGTGGATATATTATATTTATATAATAAAAGATTCAACACATATTGTTCAGTAATGTATAGCTTAATATTTTCATTACTTTCTTATATAGTGTAAGTGAGCACTGATATATAGATAGTAGTTTAAAGTTCCAGCTATGTGGCTGATGATAAATCCCATCCCATTCGATACTCTATTAGTATTCACATATATAATGTACATGTTACCTGTTGTAGATGACGTGCGTGTCATACTTACAAATATTTTTGAAAGAGTATTTTTGTTGTCTACACATCTAATAACGATTTTAAATTTATTAATATATTCAAAAAGCGCGTGCGAAGCCGCGGGTAACAGCTAGTTTTAGATAAGAATCGAGTGTCTAAGACACTTTAATAGACTTTTGTGAGCTGTTTTATATGTATGTAGGTGGTAGAGCCACGTTGAAGCTATTACTAGTTTAAGCATGAAAGGGCGGCTTGCTCAGGGTAGTACCACCCTCATAACGAAAACCGACGTGAAGTAACAGTGCTTACGTTGTTGCGTTTCGTTCGGTCAGTGAGAGCCTCGCAAGACCACCTCCCTCTTTCGTCCCCTTCCCCGACTTCCAAATTCCCTATTCACCCCTCCTCCAAACACAAGCTGGCAACGAACTTGCAATTCCCATGGTGTTGCTAGTGTCTATGGACGGTGGTGATCATTTAACATCAGGTGACCCAAACGTTCGTTCGCCTCCTATGATATAAAATAAAAACTAAATATTCTACTGTAGTATAAATACTTCTTTCCGATTGAAGGTATGGACACCTACAACGCAGATCGCTTTGAAGTGCTGAGAAAACTGTAGTTTATTACATATCTTAATACGATATGATATTACAAGTACATTTCTGAAGATGTTCATATTAAATTTCTATGCCATACATTGCGTTATTAATGAAAAACAAATCAAAACATGTGTTCACGTTTTGAAAATTTTCTTTGTTTACTTGTGGAGGGCGAATCTTGCCTTGAGATCCATTACCGAACGATCATTGGCCAGCAAGACGTAATTTTCCAGAAACGATGTAATCTGGGACAACTAAAATATGTAGATATTCTAATAAGTAATTTATATTGGTACAATCTTTACACGTCTGTATCAAAACCTGATTATAAACTAGGATTGTGTAACTGTTCCCATTGTTTTCGTGATTACGAAAACGGATTGCTTGTATCAGAGGTAAGGACGAGAGTACAATCCACCTTACACAATGTATATTTCGTTAAGTGCTGACATTTCATTAAAATATATTGAAATCGTGAAATAGGGCTTCATCATATTGATTGAAACGGTGCGCACTGCGGCCGGCCGTTAGCGCGTGCCTCAGTTACCGTTCAATATTGATTCGCTTTCTGTTACCAAAGCGGCTATTATGGACGGTGGATTGTATATTCTATTGTTTTTATCTAAATTTAACTATTAAATATAGCGTTTTTTGAAGAATATAATTAACAACATTCTTATATATGAAACCTTCCCATTATAATGGCTACGTGTAAGTACTTTATATTCTGTTTACAGGAATTACTGGCTTTAGTTAGGTTAGCGTAACTCGTAACAAATTACAAGTTTGTATGTTTTGTATTATGTATTTCAAATGAAAGTTCAAAGTTCTATCAAAATTGATCAATCCTTTTATTCTGATTAATCTCTATTAATCTAAACAAATAAATTGACACAATAAAAACTAAATAAAAAGTGTTATTATTTGGTAACGCGCAAATAATAATATAAGCTTACTTTAACGAAATATAATGCCTGTATTTCTAAAATATCTTTTGCCCGCGGATTCGCTTACATTAATCTAGATTGGAGCTATACTTTATCTGCATGAAAGTTACTCATTTCACGATCATTGTGTAGTTATGCGCGAAAGCATACCATACTCGTACAAACAAACTTGCCTATTTATAATAGTTAGAATTAGGATTACAGATCAGTTTATACAGATTTACTTTTACAAAATACATAATGTTTCCTGATTCATTTTACAATATATTTGTAACAATTAATTAATCATAACATTAATACAATTATCGTAAAATTAACTTAAAAACAAGAAAATAGGTAGCAAATAAATCTAGTTTATTGGTAGCTCGTGCAATCATGCGCATGTACCCAGTAAACACAGAGTTTATCTTGGTAAATAACTAGACAGCGGAGAGATTCATTAGGCGTCGCTCCGTGTCGGTCTGTACCGTAATAGAAGCAATTGTTCTTTAAGAAATTCAATTATACTTTCACAGGGATTATAAGTACCGTAAACAGGTCATATAGTATGATCGAATTAGAGTATTGAAGTTACATATCACTTTTGCATTTTCACAACATGTTCCAAAGTTAAATATATTCGGTGTTATTACAAAAAAGTTAAATAAGTGTTGAATACTTACTTTTAAAAGATTACGTTTTAAATCTACCGCACTCGCTGAATGCTTGCCATCTTGCTCTTTTGTCTCGCTTTGGTTAGGTTAGGTTACACTTGCGAAAAAAGGATAACGCGAACTTGCCTCGGGCGACCTCGGTGAATTTAGTAGCTAACCATTTTAAAGTAAGTATTTAATACGTATTTACCTTTTTCGTAATGATACCGATTCTATTTTTACATTAGTATGTTCTCTTACAGAAGTTTTGGTAAACCCATAAGTCAAAAACAATGCTATGAATTGGTTATCAACCAATGTAAATGGGGTTATACTGTAACGCTAAAACCTTATAAAACTAACTCCTTTAAAAAATAAGCGTAAATTGAAATAAAAACGTAAAACTCTATTTTTATAGTCTCTAATTTAATTATATTTTTATATGGTTTTAATAGGAAGTTCGTTTAAAATTAATATCAAAATAACGACCGTAATTAATATCTAATTGCAGTTGAAGCGTTGTTAGCTCAACTAATAAATTATTAGCGGCGGCCACGTCGCGTCGTCCTGCCTGGCTGCCAGTGCGATATTGCTTGCCACAGTCGTGCTTCGTGCTCGTTGTTATTTCGATTAGAATGGTTCACCGAGGGTAGTGCGGTCTCACGCTTCAAATGATTAGTGTAATAGTGACCTGTTGTTAAATTAGCGGTTCACTGCTTATATATCGGTGAAACATAATACTACTAACATTTATACGTCTCTATATAGCAAAGAGTTCTCGATGTAGGCTTTGTAAACTTTTTTGAAATCTTTAGATGATTTTATAGAAGAGTTTTCTTTACGGTTATAACATATGTATGTAGAGATAATACGTATATACAAAATGAGTTGGTTGGGTGATGTTGTTTTATTAAATACTAGGTATTGCGCTCGGCTTCGCCCGTGTTAATGTAGATTTTATCTATCTATGAACAATACTGTTTTTCTAGATGAAACGTACCGTATATTCTTTTCTGTGTACAACCCGGACTGCCAACGTGTATGCAAAATTTCACGTCGATGGAGTAGTTGATGCATTATAGGGTAAAAAACAAAGAAATTTATTTTACCACGATAGGTACTTTCTTTAAATTATTTATCGTAAGAAAAGTTTTCTGCACATAGTGTTCGTATTAGATTATAGGGCTCATTACATTACTTATTTTAGATTCGATTTGATAAAGTTGAATGCAATTTTTAGATATCCAATTATGCACACTAATAAATATACCTATGTAGGTACTAACAAACATCCGCATCTTCGTCCGCTTTAGATTAGAATATGAAAAATAGCATTAAAATATAGTTTAGCGCCATCTATTGGCGAATGATAATAACATAACATAAAAAATAATTAGATTTCCACGTTGGTCGATTAAAGGATCGTATTGTCGGGAGTATATTAAACTGAGATATACAAACAAATTTTTAAATTTTGGAGTTTTTGGCGGGATCTTAGTCTGTCATGTAGTGGATTTTATATTTTATTCATAATCTTGTGTTATTGGACTCTATATTTTGTAAATTTGGTGGTGTTTTACGTAATATAGTTAGTTTATTGTGCATAAGTGAAGTGAATGGAAAATAATACCACGAAGTATGAAATTCTGAGATGCCACAAAAACTCCCAGGAAGGTTCTAACAAGGGATCCACCATCTTGTTAGAATGTTGATTCACCCGACGCTTGTTGTTGAAATGATCGTTCTACGCTTGTAATATTATTGACTACGTGGCAATGGCAGTAATAATCTGAACGGTTGATTGCCAAAAATAAAGTTAAAAAAAAAATTTAAAATATTTGTTTTGGTCGATCAAACGATGTCGAGAGTATGCTCATCTCAGATATACAACATCCTTTTTTTAATATATAGTTGTAATGTATAACTGTGACCTTGTAATAATAATAATAATAAAGAAAGATTTATTTTAGCAATAAAATCTTTATTAATAAACAAAACCGATAAAACGAATAAAGTAACTACATAAAATACAACAACTTTGTACGAACGGAGTGAATGTAATTCTATGAATTCGTTGTTAAATTAAATATTTTGCATACATGTATGGGTAAGCGCATATACGGATTTGGTTTATGTGCGCCCGCGCGTTTTACACCTTATCATCCAATAAAGAACCTCGAATGGAATACAATGGAGATCTATGAGAGAATCTCATTGTAAAGAGACTACATAGGTAAATTATGGTAAACGCTATCCGGCTAGTACAGTTTATTTGTAACACTATACTCAGCTGTGAACCTTATAAATTTTCAATTGTCTGTTGTCATTAAATATTCTAAGCGATAAATCAACTCGTTTATCGGAGCGTGTCGCCGTACGGTTACACCGTAGCTCCGGGCATATAATAATTTAAGATATCGATAGGGGCGTCAGTAACAAGACTGGAACATCTTCGGTACTTTAATGATGTATATCTTAAAACTACATGAACTGGCTCGATCATAAACTAGTTATTTATATATTTGCTATTAATTAAGAATAAAAATAAATTACTCTAAAATGGAACCTGTTGCCGTGTATGTTCATTAACGATGAACTTAGTTGATAGTTATTCGAACACAGTGTCGACGGATGTGGACGGTTAAGCCGTCACGGGACACCTGGCAGATGTGAAACATCGAAATTGTTTTGTGTAAGTTTTATGCATAAAAGAACCGGTTACGACAGGAACTAACTATGACACAATGAAAAAATATAAATTTATAAATGTGTTCCATAAAATAATTACTCTTTATTTATTTTATTACATAAATATTCATTTTTATTAAATAAAAAATACAAATATTTGACTAGGCGCAAGCGCGGTGTGTTTGGCAGCATTTGTCAAAGGGCGCTAGATCAACACAACACTAGGTAACACTAGTGGAACGAGTGGCCTACATAATAGTTTGAATCTTATGATTATAGAGATAGGATTGCAAAAGTTTTTGAGTTGATAGTGCAAAGTTCGTGTTTTGCGTCGCCACACCAACAATCAGGTTTATCCTCCGCCTATAAATGTTTCACATCAAAGTATCGCTATAAAATCATAGCATGCTGGTAGAGTTTTTTCAATTATTTTCTTTCATGCTTGTCCTGATAATATGCTTACTTATTCGTCAATTAATTTTCAATATATATAGTAATAATATGTAATCTATACTTATATTAGAAAGCTGGAAGGTTTGCTTGTTTGGTTGAATGCGCTAATCTCAGTAACTACTGGTCCGAAATAAAAAATTCTTTCAGTGTTCTATAGCACGATTATCAAAGAAGACCATATATCATTACACTAAGACCAATAGTAGCGGAGCACCATAGAAGAATGTTTCAAAATCGGAGTTTTTTTTCCTTTTAAGAGCTTTCGCTGCGTATTAGCGTTAGCCCAAAGTAACTATACCACGCAAAGTCACGCGCAGAAACTAGTATGTCATGTAGATCTGTACGATAATGTCGTTTTAAGAATGACTAAATTCCACATCTTAGAACCTTAGTTAGTTCTATCTTCTACGACAAATATGAAAAGTCAAAACGGATCTAATAAATTATCAGGATTATAGACATTTTGCATGAGCTGATGTCGAAGAACTTCCTTAAGAAAAGGCTTTACCTAGTAATACAACGGGTACTTATTATAGAGGTTTTGGGTGTGGACATGATTATGATGTCTGTTAATTAACAATGTTCATAGCCGTTGTTATTAGATGTTACACTTACTTTAAGATACACCGCACTAATAGAGTAATTATAAAAGAATCATCGTGAACCTTTCCTAATTGTTAATCGGTATGTTGCATTTTTGTCTACGTATTTCTGACATACGTAGTACAGAAAGTATTACAATTCGGACTTATTTACCGGAGTGGAAGAGATTTTAATCCGACAAGATTGCAGCCATCATATACATGATGATAAAGACTTGTTATATGGACTCTCTTTTAATTTATCATGTTTTGTGATTCACTAGTATAATTAGCAGTAGTGAGGTTTGCAGGTGGGTAAGACTGCGACAACCGACGATGCACTGCCGATCTCCGATGATATTTTTTAATTCTTGGTTTCTACTTTGCTATTATTTTTATCTATACAAATAAATAAAATTAAAGCATCTATTTGTAATATAAAATAACAGTTCTTTTACTAAATAAATATGACAGTATATACGGTACTTATATTAATAAAATAATGTTCAGAATTGCTGTTTATTTCGGCTAATCTCCGAAACGGTTGGACCAATGTTCATAAGAGGTTCACTGGTAGGTAGCTAATTTTATTACCAGAAATTTAAGTTACTTTTATTTTAGAAAAAAAAGACTTTTTAAGGATACAAAGCATAGAAAACGCGGGCGGTTACTACTAGAATAGTATTGATGCTTATTACAATGATTTAAGTACGTTATTAGAAATCTCTTTTTTCTAATTTTAAAAAGTATTATATCATTAATATTGATACCGCTGTCTAAAATACTAGCCTCTGTCCGCTACTTCGTTCGCGTGGAATAGTTACTTTGGGCTAATGCTAACAGGCAGCGGAAGCTCTCAAGAGGAAAAAAGGGATTTTGAAACATTTTCATTGGTGCTTCGCTTCTATTGGTCTTAGCGTGATGATATATAGCCTAAACCATCCTCGATAAATGAGTTATATAACATTGAAAGAATTTTTCAAATCGGGCCAGTAGTTACTGAGATTACCCTCTACAACGTCACAAACTTTACCTCTTTATAATCTAATATATAAAATTCTCGTGTCACAGTTTTCGTTGCCATACTCCTCCGAAACGGCTTGACCGACTTTGATGAAATTTTTTGTGCTTATCCGGTATCTATGAGAATCGGCCAACATCTATTTTTCATCCCCCTAAATGTTAGGGGTAGTCCTGTGAGCGGGTTTTATGCTTACTTTAACATATTTCTCACATACAAACTGGGTATATGTTTAAGTAAGTCCCTGTATTGTTCGGATTTACAAATGCAAACAGTTGAGGTCGCTAAAATCGGGTTTTAGGTTAATTACGATTTTTCGCGTTTAAAAATATAATTGACACAGGTTTGAAGCAATTTGGTGCAGACGAAGTTGCACGGGTCAGCTAGTATTAGTATAGATTTAAAGTGGGTTACTTTGAATAGTTTATATTTGTTTATCGAATTGTGCCAAGCAAAGGATGAGGCTTGTACTATCGATAATAATTACGATGTGTGAATATAGCGGTCCCTTAGATTATGCTTTGACAAATCACGACTTTGCAATTCCAATGCAGTAGATTTAATGTATGGGCGGCAGTTTGCATTCTAACCACGACCCGGCGGGCCACCTCTTTCCTAATGCATGCTTATTTGAGCTTTTTAACCTTTCATCTTGTAAGGTTTGAGCATTGGGAGACAATAAACATAATGTAGATATTTAAGTAGTCATTGTTCCCGATTAAGCTTTAAGTATGGTAAGTGAGAGTGTATTGTTAATAGATTTTAGTTTTGTTGTTGACAGGGAGAATTACATTGTTATAGTCAAGGTTATGAGGAAAAAATTCAAGTGATAAAAATGAAAATGCAATAGCATTAAAATGATTCGGACATTAAAATCGCATAAAATTTGAGGATTTTAAGAGTATTGTAGTAACATCACCCGGGATAATCTTTTGGTTAGTTATCGTTTGTGGGAAGTGTATTTAGCAATAATGATTATACATACCAATACTTAATTACGCAGTTGTGTTACAATAATTTTTGTCAATAATTGTTGTTTGTTATTATGCTGTTAAATATTTTGCTGTTTCGTTTCGTATTGTTGTTCCTGGCCATGAGAAAAGCGAAGTGCTTTCTTTGCTTCTCAAACAAAATTATAACAGCATAAATAATGTGACCATATTCTTGTAATCAGAGAGGGACGCTCGAGCTTGCGATATTTGTAATTAAAATAATTGTATTTTATCTTCTATTTATTCAAATACAAGGACATAACAATAATGCAATTAAAACCAGCTTTTGTCCACGACTTCGCTAGCAACACCAGCACTTTCGCGAGCAATACTTTTTGTGGTGGAAAGTTTCCAAAATGTTCTTTCCTATACCCTGGAAAATGTATGTGAAATTGTTTGATGATCGGTTGAATAAGTAAGAACATTACATACATATATCCATATGTATATAAACGGACGACGTTTGTAATTTTGAGACATTTTTACACTCCCTGAGGATAACTAGACGTGCAACTTGAAAGCGGGATTGTCCCGCCCAAAACGTAACGTATGGTCACGTTAAGCATCAAGCTCATTTATTTGCACGTTGTGATAAAACTGACCGGCCGTTGGCAGTGTCAATGATAATAACGAACAACGAGAAATCAACGGAAGAATAATGACGTTTTAACTAATTTTGTTATCCATTGCATGGGAATAATGCAATAATACATTATTAGTTTTTGTAATAATTGCCATTAGTAGTAGGAAAAACCCTAGTAAGTAAGGTGGTGGTACAATTATTTTTTTTTATTAAACTTAAGAGATCAAGAGGTCTTGTAAAAGTGTGAGTAAAGTAGAAGATTTCAACTAAGTAGATTAGTTATGTAGATTTTTCTCAAATCTAATTTGATAATTATCGACAAGTAATTATTGTAGTTCATACTACAGTATAATATAAAGTAAATCAATTGTATATATATTTTTGTTTACTTGTAATTTTATCCAGTCCTATATATGTAAATAGTATAGAATTACAATCTGGACGCTTAGTCCGGTGAAACTAAGAAGGCCCATCAGGTCAACATCTTACAGTCAATTTGACAAAGAAAAAACAATCTGGACTGTTATTCTAACTGAAAAATCATTAATAATTCATGCTGTTATCACCTTCTCTGGTCTTCTTTAAAGAAAAGGAAGTACAATATTTTGATTACAAGCGATAAAAATATTGCTTCAAAAATTGCGCTTAACAAAATGACTTTGGCTACCATACATTTCCTATAACATGGGATCCTTCATGCGTAACGTGAAGAGACACTTACACAGGCCGGCATGACAGTGCGACCGGCGATGGATAATCTGTCTCTCGGTGGTTGCCAATGTTTATGGATTGTACTTTTGTAGATAGTTGAACCACGCTGAAGCTATTGTTAGTTTCAGCATAAATGGGTCAGCTCGGCCGGGGTAGTAACACCCTCTCACAGAAAATCGACATGAAGTAACAGTGCTTTCATTGTTGCGTTTTGTTCGGTCAGTGAGAACGGCGGAGACCCACCACCCCTATTCTCTCCTCTCCTCTCACTCTCCCCCTTTCCCCAATCCTCCCAAACACAGGCTTATGTCGCACTTGCGACTTCCCTGGTGTTGCTAATGTCTATGGACGGCGGTGATCACCTAACAACAGGTGGCTCGTTTGTTCTTTTGCTTCTTAATATATAAAAAAAATCTTACCATCAGGCATAGTGCAGTCACTTTGTCGTGCAACAATAAAAAAAATACGCAACTTTTACTTTCAATTAACCTGTAGTTTTTTATTTCTAATAATAGATATGACAAACATTCTGATAAGATGTAAAATAAATTATATTAATTGGTCATTATGTGGTATTGAGAACTCGTTATTATACAAAGGGTGAGCTAGAAGATATGGTGTAATTTTGAAAGCTTCGCTTCGTTTTCATTACGAACTCAATGGGGCAAGCCCCGAGGCCAATAAATCTATTCTGGGAACGAGTCGGTTGGTTTACGCAATGCTGAGCATGAAGGTGGATGAGGGTTAGTGAGCGTAGGAACGGCGGGGCGGGGCGCCGCGGGCGGGCGGCCGGTGAAAGGGCTGGGCGGGGCGGCGTGCGCGGCGCCGCCCACCGCACATTTCACCACCGCAGCACCGTTGCGCCGATCGCGACGATGCTTCTCGCACGTGCCCTACTTCTTTAGACAGGTTCGCTCTTGGTGTTCCATTGTGTATCAACCTCGACGAACAATACTATTGTGAAACGTTTTGATAACGTCTCCACTCGTTGCAATTTAGACAACACATTTAATGATATATTTTGATAGTTATATTAAAGGTATGAAACATTTTTAACATCATGTATCTAAAACATAATGTAACATAGTTTGTCGGGTAATACAGGATGTGACCAACATCTTTGAACCAACTTGTTTTCTATCCATATTTTGTTTGTTTATTTACTTTCATGAATACTTTGCTGACTTGTAACTTCATGCTAATCATCGTGCAGATAGGATTGATTGATAATTTTAAAACAAAAAAATACAATTAGTTACGTTCAATTGGTCCCATTACCACAATGACAATATTGATTAGGCCCGCAACGCACTTGCGATTCCCCTGGTGTTGCTAGTGTCTGTGGACGGTGGAGATCACATACTATCAGGGGTCTCGCCTGTTCGCTTGTCTCCTATAATATTAAAAATATATAAAACATTGGTTTATTAGATACAAAGGGATACTTTGTAAATTAATTGATTTAATATAGGTATAATTTATATAGATTAAAAATTCAAAGATTTTTAGTAGTTTAATTAATTGATAATATGTATTACGATATGACAAGTTGAAAACATTTCAATAATGTAGTATTATAGGAACATTAACATTTTAAGTATATGTTATTAGAAGAGAATTTGTAAAAATAGTTAATTTCAACCTCAGTGCGTTATGTTAATGTGGTTAACTCGTAGGTTAGTGAACAAAGTTTATAGTTGATTTCATAGTAGGCTACTAAACGCTGTAGCTTGCGGAGGTAATTGCGCTGAAAGGCCTCAATTTAAGGTATGTTAGTACCGCGGCCGACTCTAAATAAGACGTCGCCGTACCAAGTAAAGAGGTCGCATTACTCTTATTGAACCCTCCAGCTCACATTATCTATCCGCCGAGAGCGATCACTCGCGCTCCCATGATACGAATGCTAGTAAAACCGTTTTAGACGCCAATCACACTAACCACCTTTCGAAATCTACATTTTGGATAAACATCCTTCCACCTAATATAAATTAAGTATCGTGTTTCAAATCATATACACTTACGAACACAAGTACTTGCGATAAATAAACTCTTCACCTTGACGCGACAGTTTCTGCTTTTGTTATTTATTGTACAAAGAATTAAGGGCAATGACAAGACCAATTTCGCTGGAAAGGTGAACAGTTTTCGAGGCAATTAAGTAACTAAAGGTTATTGAGTGAAATGTATTAAATTATATATGTTTTAATATTTTAAAAATTCACTATAATTGTGTAATTACATTGTATCAAAGAAAACCTTAAAATATCATAATTTCTGAGTTCATATAAGAATAATGACGTCATTGGCTTATTACTTAATCTAATACCTTTAAACGAACAATTCTTGTATATTTTTATATTTATATGGTATATATTCAGGATCTCGGAAACGGTGTCGTCTATTTCTGTGAAACTTGGTATGTAGGTAGTTTCAGGGACGATAAATCGATCCAGCTAGATTTTATTCATAGAAAACTTTTTTAAACTGAGTTTTCAGGCAATGAAAAAATATAGCTAGAATATAAAGGTAAATTTCGCCGCCGTTGTCAAAACAAAAATAATTCAGATGGAAATCGGCTGCTTCGAAAATCCGTGTATCTCCAGTTCGAATCCGAGTGACAGCAAAAGAGATATATTTTTCTTTTTTTATTTTGTGGCAAAATGTTAATTTTTTAGGGCAAACCTAACAGTTTTATTTAAAAAAAATTTTGAAAGAACCGAGCAAGACTCGGTGGCCCAGGCACTCATGTATAAAGTAAGTAAGTCATGATGTATGACTAAACTGTAACAGGATTACACAAATTAATTTGAAATTCAACGACTATTGCCCATTAATCTATAGGGGCGTACCGAGGCACGAACTATGTTGTTCCATCGAGTCATTTTTCCCATACTGTGCTCATAGACACTACATAGTACTCGAGTTTGTACTACGCAATGTTACAACTATGTTGAGCTGTGCCCATATTTTCGCGACGATGTCACAGATCCCGAAAGGTCGCTGAACCGAAACTCCATTGTTTTGTGTTGCGTCAGCGTATCGTCTGCCACGGAGTACAATCAATTCAATTTGTATTGTATTATTATTGAAGCAAATTATTGCATTTCTAATCACACGATACTGAAAAATTACTTGTTACGTAAATTTTGTAACTTAATCGTGACTTTTAAATGTTTTTATACGCTTACTTTTAAAGTTTTAAGTGCTACTCATCGTCCGTTGGAAGAAATTCGACGATAATAAGGGATCAGGCTTTTTTCTTCATGTGTTAATGGGTATTTTTGTAACATTATCAAATATTTTAAAGCATTAAGCTCGCCAGTGTACAAAAAAAAAAGTGTGCAATAACTTTGCAATACTTATTCATTCATTCATTCAAATATTATTGTGCTTTTCTTTTTATTTTTTATTCTAAATGGTAAAAGCCATATTGAGTATTGTACAAATATTCTAAGATTATCGTAGTAAGAAACATGAAGTATGACGAATGGAGACTAATAAATGAAGAATTCAACTCGTCAAACCTAGAAAAAACGAACTACTTTATTTTTTGCTACTAGCACTAAAGCTGCTAAACAAAAAACAAACAGGTTGAGAAACAGAGGAGGAAGATCTACTGCCATTTTACCTCTGCCTATTTACATATAAGAAATAAATATAGACATAACAATGTGACGCATTTTAGTGTCCCTGTTTCTATAAAACGTCACTGCTAATTACATATTTCATTATCTTCAGGTGTATATTTAAAAAAAAACAACATCTCTCTTTTTATTCTATGTCCGTTCACTGATGTGCTTGTTACTCGATAACTACTATTCCGATTTACATGTTTTTAACAATACTCAATTTTTAACAACGGGGCTTCCTGACATTCATATTGGTGTAGATGCTAATTGGACATGATTATTTCAGGTGGTACCTGCATCAGATCGCTCTCTGGGAGCCGACCGCTGTATGCCATGAGTGCGACGCTGACGTGGACACCGCGCAGCACAGTTTCTCTGAGTACGTTGTGTAGGAGGGACAAGGTCGCATTCTGGCTGCGCTGATGGGGATAGTGGGAATTTGTCGCTTCCAAATGTGGTCTCGCCCATGCTCGGCAGTGAACAGGTGTAGCAAGCGATGGTCTCCTTCTGCGAGGAGGAGGCGGCGGAGAATACCCGTGAGGTAGACCCTCAAAGAGGTCCTGTCCATCAACGGAGGACCGGTAGGAAGAGGTGGCAATTTGCCCAACTATTCTCGCCACTGGAACCCATGTCCTCTATACATAGGTCCGGCTAACGAGTCAAGGCAGCTTGTGTGAACTCAGTCTCCCTATTAAACAGGAGCTCGGCGATTATTTTTCGCCGAGTGGACCATTGGAGCGCCTATCTAAATGATTAGCGTAGAACGGTATAACCCACTCTCTGCCCCAGCAGGATGGCGTATCCACAATGGGAAACCCACGTTAATAAAAAAAAGTTGCGTGAGTGAAGTTAGCATAGTTAGTAAGTATAACATAATACTAATAAGTCTGTATATTCCTATATGGTGCTATAGTCAATTAAAATATGCTCTTTCTATATTTATGTGATTTATCTCCCATCAGTCTGTAAAAGACATAAATTTTATAAGCACAACGCACCGTTTAATATCTTGACAATGAGAGCAAAGTTCAGTAAGTTCAGGACTCTAAAGGAATGCCGGTTCGCGGGCGCGGAGACGCGAACTCAGCGTTAGTGGAGGTGCTACGGTACCTAACCTTCGACAAAATCACGATTAGCCACTATTTATATCGACATTTCGGAGGTATTTGTATTGAAAATGAAGACAAAGAAGAAAATTTTAAAATTATTATAATTATAGTATTTTGTGATTTTACCATTTCACAGTTAAAGAACTGGATTAAAAATAATGGAACGTGTTTTCATACGAAAATAAAATCCGTTCTTGTTTTGTCTTTATAATATCTTATCATCTATTTTAAATTTATTACTAAATCATTCTATTTTTAAATGTCTGTTAAATAAATGGGCTTTTGGTCTATATACGATTTTTGAATGATTTCTATCTTTTATTCTTACTAAATTTTTCATATGAAGTTACAAAAATTTCAAGTTAATTATAACGTGCGAACTAACTACAGCTTTTTTAGTGTATTGAGCAGAGGGACAAGTATTTTTAACAATAGCGGTGTTATTACAAAAAAGTTAAATATCTATTAAATACTTGCTTTAAAAAGGTTTAGTTTTAAATGCACTGCGCTCACTGAATGTTCGCCATCTTGCTCTTTTGTCTCGCTTTGGTTAGGTTAGGTTTGCGAAAAACGATAACGCGAACTTGCCTCAGGCGAGCGCGGTGCACTTAATACGAAACCTTTTTAAAGCAAGTATTCAATAGATATTTAACTATTTTGTAATAACACCGTATATGTTCGTCTACATACAGAGAGACAGTCGTAGAGTCATGGAATCTACTATTGACTTCAATGTTTGTGTATTTGCATAACCAGTTCAAAGCATCGCCAAACGACGTTTCTAGAACTCATCCTGGCACACCACTATTACATGTCGTTCACTATTTGTATCTCATAATACATCTTGACTTTGTAAGCTATGTAATAAATCACTACCTCACTATTCAACTTGAAAAACGATTCAGACTCCTATAAAGAATCAACGCTTCTTAGCATACACTAGGCTTATTTACATTGAAACGGAATACTAAGACTTCAAAAGAGAACTACGATACGACTTTAACAAGATTAATGCGTTAAAAAAAGCTAATTGTCATAATTTATATAATCTATCCATCTATATTTTAATCTATCTAATTATCTAATACCTTTAAACGAGCAATTCTTGTATATTTTTATATTTGTATATATTTAGAATCTTGAAAACGGCGTTATCTATTTCCGTGAAACTTAGTATATAGATAGAAATCGGCTGCTTGGAAAATCCGTCTAACCCCAGTTCGAATCCGAGTGACGCAAAGAGATATCTTTTATTAATATATATCTTTTCTCTAAAAAAAATCATAATTTTGTGAGACAAACCTAACAGTTTTATTTTAATTTAAAAATGTTTTTTTAAAGAACCGAGCTAGGCTAGGTCGTCAGGTACTCGTTATTAAATAAGGTGCCGATTCAAGTCACTCTATAATAGTATCATCATATGAGGTCGTCTTCTAAGTAATAACATGGTGTCGAATACCGGCGAAAGTATAGAATAGCATAAACTATTCACGCACGACCTCAGGGTCAGTATACATTCTGACATGTGTCAATTAAGACGCACTCCATCTCCAGGCGTGGATCGGTTTGGGCATGTTTATGGAAAATCTACGTCAATGTGATTGATTCACTGTTCTAACTAAAGTAATATATTATATATTATAATAATATAGATGTGTCTTATGTTCGTGCTGTTACGTATATATATATCTATTAAAGAGCTAAAGTTTGTGAGTTTGTGACGTTGTGACATTGTAGAGGGTAATCTCAGGAACTACTGGTCCGATTTAAAAAAAAATCTTTCAATGTTATATAGCTCATTTATCGAGGATGGTTATAGGCTATGGTATCATCACGCTAAAATCGATAGGAGCGGAGCACCAACGAAGAATGTTTAAAAATCGGGATTTTTTTCCTCTTGAGAGCTTCCGCTGCGTGTTAGCATTAGCCCAAAGTAACTATTCCACGTGAACGAAGTCGCAGGTTGAGGCTAGTCTATACATATAATAAGAATGGAAATTTACAGTGTCTGTACTTTTTAGATAAAAAATATAAAAAAATTGTTGCAGGTATCTTGGAATAGGTAATAAAATACATTTCAAACATTTTAAGAAATGTCTGTCTGTCTGTTTGTTTGAACATGCATCACTGCAATTTTAAAAGTACTGCCTGCGTTCACGATATATCTCAAAACCATAAAGTATGTCCTCGAGTAACATTTTGTCTTAGGTTCTTTAACATCGTTCTCTACATCTATATAATAAGAGTTATTGTAGTTTTAATGACGACGCAACTTAAGTAAGAGAGAAAAGTAGATAACAATCTGCCATTTTTCAAGAAACGAGTCTACTCCTTTCTCAAAGGCCGGCAATGCATTTGTGATTCTTCTCGTTTCGCAGGTGTCCCGTTAATAGTATAAAAAAAAAAGTAAATACAAACAGATGATTTTATAAGTCACTGTTTTTGTTAAATCAGGTTCCACGCAGACGTAGTCTCCGCTACAGCTAGCATACAAGTAAAATGGTAGACGTGTACCGTAGTGTGTGTGTCACACAAAAATTACTGGATAGTTTTCGATCATTTTTTTAAATTTACTTTTCTTAGATACTTGGCCTTTATTAAATTATCACCGTATATTTGCTATGAATATAGTAAAGTTTTATGAAACTATAATTTCTATAAGCACAATGTATATAGCGATGTGTGTTTTGCTGATGTGAGAAACGGGGTAAACGGTGTGATGCGCATACGTAGAAGTGGTGAAGTAAACCGATAACATTAACAAAGAAATTTAATAAGCAAAGTATATTCTTGTTTTTAATTTTTATTTGTATTTTTCCTTCTGTTCACAACATATATTGTAGTTTAATAAACAAGACAGACGAAGTCGCGGACATCGGCTAGTGTTTCTATAAAAGTATCTATTCTATAAGCTGATGAGTTTGTTTGCTCGAACGCACTAATCTCAGGAACTAATGTCCGAATTGAAAAAATTCTTTCAGTTTTAGATAGCTCATATATCAAGGAAGACCATAGGCAGAGCACCAATGAAGAATATTTCAAGATAGGTTTTCGTTTTCCTTCTCTGAACTTCCGCTTCGTGTTAGCGTTATCACAAAGTTACTATTCGACGCGGACGAAGCCACGGACAGAAGCTAGTATTTAATATCTATAAATCAATCAACAAATTTAGTAACCTATTGTTTTGAAATCTTAAAGTCAAATTGATATTTGCTTAATGCATTTTACAGAAAGGCTTCTTATTTTATACATATATTTTATAAATGTTAAGAACATTTATTATTATGCATATTGATTGCAGCTGCATTCTCATCAAAGTCTTGAATTATTGAAATTAATACATATAAACTTTTACGACATATAACTAAATTATTCAGAATTAATGAAGGTTAAATTCTAGTCTACAATATTATCTACTAATACTTAATTTATTTCTGGTTATATGTAACTCATAAAATTTTTCCAAATTAATTCATATAAATAGGTATTAAATTAGAAGGCCAGAAGCATTCAATAGATGAACATTTTTCTGGTGACGTCATAAGTAAAATTTATGTTGTAGCACTCACAAGAATAACTTTAAACGTCCGACATAATTATTATATTAAAAGTATGAACTAAATTAAACAATAAGTAAAAAAATGCGTGCGTCAGTGCGTTTTAACTTATTTCATTTTATCATAACTGCTTATCTCCTATTGAAGAGCATAATTATGTGCAAAATAAATAATACTCTGGAAAGTTTTATATTATAGGGGGCAAACAAACAGGCGGGTCACCTGATGATAAGTGATCACTGCCGTCCACCGAAACTAGCAACACCAAGGAAGCCGTAAATGTTGTAGTGGCCTTTTAAAGAAGTGTACGCTCATTTCTTGAAGGCTTGTAACTCGTAATGGTTTGGAAACACACACAGGGTTGAAGTACGAGGCAGAAATGACCTTGAGAACCTCACCGAGGAAGATCTCCACCCATCCAGATGGTGTGGATAAAATGTTCTATCTGCCGGACGGAATCCAGTTGAAATCGATTTACACGTTTCGTATTTTATTAGCTTGAATATTTGTTGTATATAAAAGACATTCCTTTTTTTCTTATATGTGAATAGATAAATAAAAGCTTTTTTTAACATACAATCTATTTAAATTTTTCTTTGAATACTAAATTCTTTAAGAAATCGTTTACAAACTACTTGACTTACTACAAATTACTTATCACAATGAAAGCTGTGTTCGTATCTTTAAATTGTACAACGATGTTACTTATTTCACAAGTGTCTTCGTAATTTACCAAGTACAGATCGATCAGCCCCTATTATTGCGAGAGGTCGGACGTGTTCAAACACCGATTTCGTGTCGTTAATCTGAGGCTATGTCTCGACGATGTGAGATTCGACATTGGAGGCTCACCTCACGTATACGACTAAAAATAACTACGTGTAATCATAATAGAACTAGCAATGTGATTTATAAATGTAAACCATAATCTGTATGTAATACAACCTTTGCCGTGTATTTACACTAAGTGTGAAATGTAGTGTAAAACTTTTACCCTAAAAGAGAGTTGGGATTTTGCTTAGTTAAATTATTAAAACTACAATGCGTTGATCAACGTACAAATCCTTGCGACGAAGTCTGAACTTTCAGTAGGAAAGATAACGTTATGATAAAACCATAGCATATTGATAGGGCTTAGTGCTATATAGGTCTCCCTACGCAATAGTCGTGTTTACGCCTGCTTAACAGCTTTGACAATAATTACAAATTTAAAAAATTAAAGAACATAACAATCCAGCTTTCTCGTTACTTGGCAAATTAAAAATTGCTTTACACTTTCGTCGAAACATATTGCTGCGTTTGCTTTTTAATTTACCGTACCAAACCAGGACCTTATTTTTTTCGAACAGACTACGCTATTGACCTAGCAAGGTCACAGCTTCACCGAACTACTAAGGCGAGCGCTTAAGACACTTAGCCGATTTTATTTGGGCAACTAGCTCAAGGATGCACGGCACACCTCGGCTTGGCTGTTGCCTGTTACATGCAAACTCGCAACCTATCTCAGCCAACCTAGCTAACTATTCATATATGTTGAGTTGTTGAGACACATATGTGTACCAAGCATACACGCCTCAACAACCCCTCCATATATTTTTTTAATCGGAAAATTAGAGTTTTTTCAGTCTGATAAGGAAAAAAAATAAAACCCTTCCACTTCCATGTGTAAGCGTGTTGCGTGCACGTGTGTGAGGGTGATCGTGTAGTGTTGTAGCAGTGATGTTTTGTGTCACTGTATCGCGCAAGTAACGCACTCAAGGGCTCCCTGCCGAGGGATCGAACCTAGAATTGAGCCGCTGCCGATGGGTGTCTAATCTGGTGTGCGGGAGCGAAGTTTACCCCCAGACCACGGCGGCGTGATCTGTGGTTACGCAGGCGTGGGCGTGAGCACGCTCTGTTTGGAGAGACAGGCTCACTGCCGTTATTTCATCAGAAGGGTCGATTAACATATGTCACGGACGTTTATAATAATGCGCAGCGTTCGGTACGGGTTCGTATTGTGCGGCGGATATCACTAACGGACTGGGAAAACCAAACCAGGACCAAAAAATATAAAATTAATGTGACTGGTGCGGTTGTAATAATAGATTATAATTAATTCAAATTTCAATGCAAGTATTACATATGGAATAATGTACATTATAATTGAATTCTATTTTTAATAGTTTCATAAAAACAAAGTGATTATTATGGGCATATAGTAATTACATATTTATACTATACTAGCTGTTACCCGCGGCTTCGCACGCGTTTTTTGAATATATTAAATAAATTTAAAATTGTTATTAGAGGTGTAAATAACAATAATACTCTTTCAAAAATATTTGTAAGTATGACACGCACATCATCTACAGTAACAGGTAACATGTACATTATATATGTGAATACTAATAGTGTATCGAGTGGGATGGGATTTATCATAAGCCACATAGCTGGAACTTTAAACTACTATTTATGTATCACCCTCAGTGCTCACTTACACTATATAAGGAAGTAATGAAAATATTAAGCTATACATATTCGAACAATATGTGGTAAATCTTTTATTATATAGATATAATATGTCCATATTGTTGATATAATCAAGTTATTGATATACGTTGCTATAATTTAAATCACATACAAACATATGACTTTCAATCATATTTATTCTTGGAGTCCAGTACAATGCACGTCACATGCGCATGTTTACAGTAAACAACATATTTTTGGTCTATTTCACACATACGAATCCACGGATAACAGTTTATCACAACATAGTGTCAACAAAGACGTGTTCCACGTCTGTCTATATGTCTGTTTGCGATAAGATCAAAAACGCATCTTCATGCCGTTTTTACCAATGTATAAAATGATTCTTGGGCAAGGTTTAGGTATAGTTTGTCTTATTATCAGGGCGTGTATCATCTGCTGAACCCGCTAGCTTAAAATAAAACAGCTAATTAGTTAGTTATTTGCCCGTAAAATTCCCGTTCAAATATTACTTGTAGTCCGTTGAAGCTGTTAAGACCTTGCTAGGTCAATAGCGTAGTCATTTCTAAGAAAAAAACCGTTTAAATAGATCCAGCCGTTTCGGAGATTACCCGGAACAAATAAACAAATAGACGTATCGACAGAATTAAAAAATATATATATTTGTAGCACTGCAGATATATGTATTCATCAAAAAGTATTTATTCACAAACCAAATATTGGGAACAAAACTAACGTAGAATATACTTTTTGAGGAGTTCTTGGCACGATTTCAGTCTGTCATGTAGGGGATTTTATATTTTATTCATAATCTTGTGTTATTTGACTCTATATTGTATTAAATTGGTGGCGTTTTATATAATATGGTTTGTTTATTGGGCATAAGTGAAATGAATGAAAAATAATACCACGGAGCATGTATTCTGCGGTCTTGAAAATTAAGAAGATAAAAATTTACGAAATATTATATAGAAGCGCTTATACCTTTACATAAACTTAGACATAGAAGAAAACTGGGTAAAGAATACATGAGAATTACCTATATTGACAACTTCAGAATTGGCCGTATGGATTAATTCCTTCGCCTGTATTGATGGACGAATATTATTACTACTAACTTTTTAGAATAGCATCACAAAATAGACTTTTAAAATGTTTGTGATAGCGACGTACTACGCATAATCAAAAATTAGGATTAAAAATAACGTAGAATAAACTTTTGAACAGGAAACCAAAATAAACCCTGGTATTATTTCCGATAGAATGTTATCATGTTACCATGGTAACGCAAAGATAATACTGACACGCAGCGGATGCTCTAAAAATAGCCTGATTTTGAGACATTCTTCATTAGTGCTCAGCTCCTGTATGATTTAACGTGATGATATGTAGCCTATAGCCAACCTCGATAAATGAGCTATCTAACACTAAAAGAAACTTTCAAATCGGACCGACAGTTCTTGAGATTAGCGCGTTCAACAAACAAACAAACAAACTCTTTAGCTTTATAATATTAGTATAGATTAGGTGTATGAATGAAATTATAGCCTTGATTTTTAAAATTATGACATTTAATACATTCATTAAGCGTTATTTCATGAGGCCAGTATTATATTCATTACAGTATTTGTTTAAACACTCTGTCAACGATAATTACTGCATTAATTAAATTATGTAGATAGGTTTGAACTTTTTATTAATTACACAGAATATTTAGTTAATATAGAAAAAAATATTGCGTACATGAATGGACAGGAGAGGCGCTAAATGTAATAAAATAAATATTTATGGTTCGTATATAATCGATGTGGAATCATTCAACTTTTTTTTTTTTCGAAATGACTACGCTATTGACCCAGCAAGGTCTTAACAGCTTCACCGGACTACTAAGGCGAGCGCTTAAAGCACTCAGCCGATTTTATTTTGGCAACCAGCTCAAGGGTGCACGGCACACCTCGGCTTGGCTGTTGCTTGTTGCATACAAAATCGCGACCATCTTAGCTAACCTAGCTAACTATTCATATATGTATGAGTTGTTGAAACGTATATGTGTACCAAGCATACACGCCTCAACAACTCCATATATTTAATATCGGAAAATTGAGAGTTTTTCAGTTCGATAAGGGGAAAAAAAGTAAACCCTTCCACTTTCATGTGTAAGCGTGTAGGCGTGCACGTGTGTGGGGGTGATCGTGTAGTGTTGTAGCGGTGATGTTGTGTGTCACCGTATCGCGCAAGCAACGCACTCAAGGGCTCCCTACCGAGGGATCGAACCTAGGCTTGAGCCGCTGCCGTGGGAGGCCTAATCGAGTGTGCGGGAGCGAAATTAACCCCCAGACCACGGCGACGTGATCTGTGGTTACGCGGGCGTCGGCGTGAACACGCTCTGTTTCGAGGGACAGGCTGGTACTGATCGTTCGCTGACGTGATTGAATCAGGAGGGTCGGTAAAAATGTGTCGTGGACGTCTTTTATAACGCGCAACGTTAGGTACGGGTTCATAGTTTGTGGCGGATACCACTAACGGACTGGGGAATCATTCATCTGATTATTTTATCTTAAACTCATTAGATAACAATAATTAAAAACAAAATAAAATAGTATAAATACCGGCCAGTACATTTATTAATCTACTATTTTCAAAGCAAATTATCCCAAACGATGGCACGGGTTCAATAAACTCTCTTTTTTTTCCATAGTTTTTAAGTTATTAAACAATGTTTTATTGTTCTATTTTATTTCCTTGTTGCTTTTTAGTGTTTTTCTTAATTGTATCTTCTATTTTATTATTGTCTTCTGTATGGTATTGAAAATGCTGTAATCGACTATAATTAGTGGCATAATTTTTACAATTTTCATTTATGTTTTAGCTATATTTTTTTGTTCCAGTTCTCGTTTCTTTCTGATAGATAAATAAAGTAGCAACTAAAAAGTTTTTCAAATTCAAAGTACTGAATCATTGCGAATTTCAGTGATTGTCTAGTGATAGAAATTTGAGTTTAATACATAAGACCATAATTTATAATTTTTTCCAGTATCAAGATTAAAAATGAAAAAACGAACTTTTTTTAGATTTTATATTAATAATACTATAGCTCGTTATAGTTATAACTACTAAACAAATGAATCTGTTAACAAACAAAGGAGAAAATTGTATTGAACCGTTTTATCTTATAAATACTTTTATAAATTGACTATCCGCGGTTAGTGTGTTCACAGCTTTTATAACAACGCACATTTTTACAATAATCTGTCATGTATAGTGTTTATAGGCGGACAGATTTGTACAACCTTCCACCTCTGTCCGCGTCGTAATTTTTCATTGCACAACACCGACTTGTTAGAATATTTCATAATATTCAAACAATCGACTATTCTTACATCATAGAGTAGTTAGGAATGAATATAATTTGTTTTGGTTATAAGTGGAAAAAATGTCGTATAATACTGGTCAATATGCACTAACTAATCAGAGTTCTTATATACAAAGACATAATATAGATACAATGACCATACATTTTTTTTTCTAATGTGTAACTTGTATATTTAAGACTTACTTTCGTAGACATATTACGTAGAACTCGCCTTCCCTTCCCCACTTCCAATACCCCAATCCCCTGCTCCTCCCTCATCCTCCTACCCTCAAACACAGGCTGGCAACGCATCTGCGATTTCCCTGGTGTTTCTAGGGCCTATGGATGGCGGTAATCACTTATCATCAGATGACCCACTTGTTCGTTTGCTTTATTTTTACAAAACGAAAACATAAAGTACATAACATAACATAAAGTTCGAAAAACATAAAGAGTTTACCTCTAATGTTAAGTTACATAACTCAGCGATCATTGTTCGCAGTGAGAGGATCAATTCTATTAGGGAAAAGGCATTATTCAAAAGGCAGACAACAGCAACAGTCCCGCTAAGTCTTGAGCGAGCTTCCGCTAAATGAGCGCTTGTAACTCGCAACCCACCGCTCCAGCACGTCCGCGTATACCGCGTGATTGCGGCCAATTATTTTACGTTTATCTCTAATTACGCATGTGCTGCCAACGTTAGCGATTTATCTCGAATCTGCCCTTCGGCCCAAGATCTGATCGTAATCCCGATCATTTCTCTACTCCTTCTCAACAAAACATAACAGATAAATCGGGTCATGCCGATCTCTTTGACAATCCGCCGAAGATTCCAATAGTTGTTTTGACTTTCACAAAAATAATATGAGAGATTCGTTCCGATTGTCATTTTGATTTAATCGGTGAAAATATAGCGAGAGTTAAGTGAATTCTTGGTAGTGACTTTTTTCGACCATGAAAGATTGCCACTTTGCACGTGTCTCCATAGTGAGCTCACGCAGTGTGCTCCTTATTGACTGGTATAATGATCGTGCGTGTATTATTGGCGGGAGCAGTGAGACAGTATTAATGTATTGATAAGTCGTGCAAACAAAATGACGTGGCTGTGTTTTGATGGGCATTCACAACGCGGTACAACGATGAAATTAGGGTGCATTAATGCGACAAGGTCAGCGTGGTCGCGATGTCCTGTGTGGTCGGGTTCTTTTCAATTCATATTATCGCGGTTTATAATTTGCCTCGAATTAATGTTGGGAAAGTAAATTAAAATTAACCAATATATACACTCAACCTGTTACATATAATATACAAAGAGAAACAAAGTAATATATTTTTCTATAATTAAAATATTATAACAATGCAATGATAAATAATAATAAAATGCAATTTTTTAATAGTTTAATACAATTATAACCCTATTTATTAAAAATAAATTATTAAGTATAACTAGTGTACCTATTATACTATCTAGGTTATATAACTCATTTCATAAAACGTGCGACATTTTCTCTACTAAACGAAATAATTTTAAAACAGCGATAGAGGTATATCAGTCTATTCACAAAATACAGCTTTAATTGGTTCAGTATTTCTTTTTATTTTTTTTCTCTCTCTTTCTGTTACTTTGTTATATTCCTAATATTTCAAAGTATGATTATAGAGCATCAATAATTTTTTTCATTTTTTTATTACATTTTCTGTTTCGATTTCTTTGTTTTTGTATTATTATGTTAAATCTATAAATATGTAAAATAGGTTAATATTTACTTTTATGAATATTTAATTAAGTGTTGGAGCATGCCGTGGTTGTCTCTAAATATGACTACATTTATAATGAATCATAACAGTCCTACTTTTTATATATTTACTAGTGTATTGTCATGTTGACGACCCTAAAATAAATAAATAACAATCAATCCTTTTGTAGGCATAATTAATCAGAAGTTTTATTAAATATTCTGTATTGAGAATGTGTCGTCGATCATTGAAAATATTTTTATAAGTGGAAATATCTGTACTTGGCTGCTGTAGCTGTGCTGTAGTACTTATTGTTTTTGGATAACGTTTATCCGTTCCATAATTAAAATCCCGCAGTATTTTGTATAAGGTAATTTCGAACTTCATTTAATCTTACGTGGATATACTTCTAACATTGGAAACTTTATTTCATAATTTAATGAGTACCAGAAAAATAACTCGCTGCTTGCTTGTAATTGCAAATGACGTATCTCTTGGGAACAGTACTCTTTTTTTGCATGAGAAGTACTCTATACTCTTTTCTGTATGTCTGGCAATCTGTAAACAAAATGTCATGATACTCGGTTTTGTCTTTAAGGCATGAAAGCGCAAAGAACAAATAAACTTATATACGCATTTGTAATATTAGCAAGTATATAATAATATGTATATATTAATATGAATATAATATAATTAAAATATGAAGTAAGCTAAGGTTTTTTTTTACCAGGAGGCAAACGAACATGTGAGTCGCCTGATGTTAAGTGATTAACACCGTCCATAAACACCAGTAACACAAGAGGAGTCGCAAGTGCGTTGGCAGCCTATGTTAGGGAGAAGAGGCAAGGGGAGATGGAGAAGGGGGGGGTGAAGATGGTCCTCCGGTGCTCTCGCTGATCGAACGAAACGCAACAATGCAAGCATTGTTACTTCACGTCTGTATTTCTGTGAGAAGGTAGTACTACTCCGGACGGGCTGACCTATTCATGCTGAAACCAGTGTCGCTCTGTCACCTATAAAGATAAAGGTATGCTTAACATATAAATGCATTTAATACACATTCACTTGTTTCTCAGAAAGTGTAAAAATGCATACCTTGCTATTTTGTGTACAAGTAAGATATTGTTCTAATATTTTCAAAACAAAAAACAAGTTTTGGGTATTTTCGAATTTCTCTTTAAGGGCACTGCGTGCCTCCACAAAAAATACCCTGTATAAATCCTTAACAGATTATATACCAAAACCTTCCTTGCGAAACACTTGAAATCCACTGTATAAAGCCGCATGAAAATCCGTTGAATCATTTTTAAGTTTATCGCAAACACACAGACAGACGCGGTAGTGGACTCTGTTTTATACTATGTATCGATAATAAGAATGTAAGTCTAACTAGTCTGTACTTTTAGATTTTTGTAAAAAAATATTATCTCAGGTGACTAGGAATAAGTAATAAACATATTTTAAATAATTTTAGAAATGTCTGACTGTTTATATGAACACACATCACTGCTAAAGTACTCAGTAAAACCTCACAAGGAAAATCATAAAGCACATTCTCGAATATGATTTAATCTTTGTTACATTAAAATTGATTTGGTCTATCAAAAGTGATTCTAACTTTAATGAATATAATAATTATAAAATTACTAATAATAAAAAAAAATTGCTCACGGATACGATTTTTACATATACAAAATACTACATGTAAGCAAAAAAAAAAAACTTTAATGACGTCGCAACTTAGTACGTGAGAAAAGTAAATAGTAAATAGAGTTAATATATTCAAATATATTCAGATTACTTTATTAATCATTGTTCTGTACATCAAGTTCCACGCAGGCGAAGTCGCGAGCACAGCTAGTTGATTATATTATCGCATAATATTAAAAAGTGGAAGTCGTTTCGCTAACTCATGTTGGCTCAACTATTCGTTCCATATTAAACACTTGACCGATAGAATTATCAAAAGCATTTATCTGACATCAGTGTGAAAAAAGGCAATCAAGTACCTATCAGTAAACGCCATCATTCGTCAGTGAATATAGTACATTTTTATACCTTGCCGATGACTAATTCTAGCCTATGAAAGTCTCTTTAGTCAAATGTCCGCAATGTTCCCAATACTTAACTGACAGGCTTGACCCAGATTAGAGCTAGGTTTTAAACCGTTTTAAGCTTATTATATTACGAGATTATTTTTGTACTCATAACAGTTTCTATAGAATGGTTATGTCTCAATAGCTTAGAGATTATCCTTAATTTACTTGAGATGATTTATTAAATTTTTAAGTGCTCATTTAAGTAAGCGTCAAAATACTAAAGTTTTAACAAAAATATTTTAATAATAGCCTCTGCCCGCGACTTCGATCGCGTGGAATATAAACCTCGATTTTAGACATTCATCATTTGTGCTCTGCTCCTATTAGTCTTAGCGTGATGATATATTTGGCCTATAATCATCCTCGATAAATGAGTTATATAACATTGAAAGAATTTTTCAAATCGGACCAGTAGTTACTGAGATTACCCTCTACAACGTCACAACGTCACAAACCCACAAACTTTACCTCTTTATAATATTAGTATAGCTTAAAGGTAACTGAAAAACAACATATAATATTACGATACTGACTGATATATATTTAATGTATAAGCTAAATCTTTTTTCGTATAGGATTGTTTGCTATCCGGTTTAAAATAACTCGCCACTAGGTAGCGCTAGCTAATATTTTATTAATAGGTAGTTATAGAAATAAAATGGGTCAGTATTCTTTTAACATTTTTAGTAATTACTGAGATATCTACGTGTTTTATATACTTTTTCAGTATAGAACTTATCTAGTAATGTGATTACAAGTGAGATAGTATTTAATAATTATCCTAATTTCGATATTAAAGTATTGCTTCAATATGTACCACTTTAGTTAGATAGTAGCTTTGATTATCTAAAATATATATAATGTTTTTCAATTTAATTACTCGTTAGCGTATAGATACAATCACCCTGAACCAATTATAGAATTAATTAAAATCGTTGTTAGTTCGCCAAATGTTTTAATGACGGCATTTCAAACTCTGTGTTTATTAATTAATCAAACTTTAGATGCACTAAATTTATTTATTAAAATACCTAATACTAAAGAGATAAATAAATGTACGTATCTCATATATAAAACGAAACACGAATATTCTAAATTATTGTCAATAATTCATAGTGTAGATTAATAACTTGTATTAAACGACTAGCTGACCCGTGCAACTTCGTTTGCACCAAATTGGTTATCACGCGAAAAAAATTGTTTTTTTTTTATCGTAGCACGGCAAAATGCCTGCACTATGCCTGATGGTAACCACAGTATAATCCAAAAACAATAGCGACCACCGAGTGACACACTATACATCGCTGGTTGCCACTTGCCACTATCATGCCGGCCTACAGAAAGCTGGATATGCACAGGCTGATCCCGAAACGCGACGCGCAGAAGCGAGTCACTATTACGGATTTTTTCGCCATGTACATGGTGGTTGTGACCCAGTCAGACTGTAAAGCCCTACCACCCCGCAAATAAAACTGATACCCTATTGCAGCCACAACTACCATTTCCAATTGTGAATCCAAACTATCCACGGATTCACTCAAACATATACTCAGATTACATGTTTGTTTTTTTTAAATAAGCCTAGTACCCGTTCGTAGCGTCATGTACCAGGATCAATTAAAATAAAAACTAACCTACATAAAACTGAATAAACATCTTTATCATAACTATCTTCAACTTGTATTAAACCTTTTTATACTCCATTGTATTAAAGAAAAATATATGAACACCGTATCGAAGCGTCAAACATCGCGCCGAAAGCGTCAAATGTCACTTGCTTGAAACTATTGTCTAAACTGTTTTGAAAACGTATTTGAAATATATTTCCAATATATTTTTATAAATAATCTCTGTACCACTCACAACATAGTACCTATCACCTTCAAATCAAGCCAGTTTTATACATCAGGTTCAATCCCTCGGTAGGGATCCCTTGAGTGCGTTGCTTGCGCGATACCGTGACACACAAATATACATCACTGCTACAACACTACACGATCACCCCCACACACGTGCACGCCTACACACTTACACATGAAAGTGGAAGGGTTTACTTTATTCCCTTATCGAACTGAAAAACTCTCAAAATTTTCTGATAATAAATATATGCAGGAGTTGTTGAGGCATGTATCCTTGGTACACTTATACGTTTCAACAACTCATATATATATGAATAGTTAGTTAGGTTAGTTAAGATAGGTCGCGATTTTGCATGCAACAGGCAACAGCCAAGCCGAGGTGTGCCGTGCACCCTTGAGCTGGTTGCCAAAATAAAACCGGCTGAGTGCCTTAAGCGCTCGCCTCAGTAGTCCGGTAACTTATATACGTATATAACTTATTGAAACATGCATGTGTACCAAGCATGCGTGCCTCAACAACTCCTATATGTATTTTGTGTAGGAAAAATTCCTCTAAACTATATAGGATAGGATAGGATAACGAAAAATAGAGGTAGAACTCTTGTGTCACTGTATTGTGTGAGCAGCGTACTCAAGGGCTCCACGCCGAGGGAACAGATCTAGGCTTGAGCCGTTGCCGAGGAGGGCCTAATTTAGTGTGCGGAAGCGAAATTTACTCCCAGACCACGACGGCGTGATCTGCGGTTATGCGGGTGTGGGCGAGAACACGCTCTGTTTGAAGAAACAGGTTGGTATTGATCGTTCGCTGACGTGATTGAATCAGGAGGGTCGGTAAAAATGTGTCGTGGTCGTCTTCTATACTGCACAGCGTTGGGTACGGGTTCATCGTTCGCGGGGGATACCACTAACGGGCTAGGATGATTCGCGGCTTTTTCGAAATAACTACATGTGAGTGATTTTATATACGCCCAGACAGAAGGCATCTCCAGCTCCTGTGGAGATCCTTATTCCGGACGTACCATGGGGCACCGGTGATTTTACGTAGGGCTCGGTTCTGGAGAACCTGCAACTTTTGAATACGATTTTGCGCATGTGCAAAGACCGAACAACTTTACGTCATAATCGGACGGATGCAAGTTTTATATAAAGTGAGTTTATGTCTGGGGGACATTTTTCTCTTATGACAAAGCAAATGATAGAAACGACCCAAGACCATATGGCTTTGTTTCGCACTCTTTCTGTGTGTGAATCGAAATTTAAGTGTTTATTTAAAGTGACACCGAGATATTTTACCTCGCCGGCCCAAGGTATTTTGGTTTCATATAACCTGATGGTCGACGACGCATATATTTAAGATGGCGTCAATCCCAAGTCATACGTTTACGTTTGTCGTTGTATATGGTGTTCAATAATGTTTAATAAAATGAAATTTGTTCTTTGCTATGGAAAAAAATAATTGGTTTGAAATTTATTATTGGAACGAAGTTCCTTACGGCAGGCTTGGAGGAGATAGAGATTTTGCTGCACGACCGAACTGAAAAAAATGTGATAGTAAAATCGTAACAAAAGTGCATGGAATAAAACAGTTAAATGAGACGTGCGCAGGCGCGACAGTCGTATACACAAGCGAGTAGTGTATAATACCTTTCCCTTTCTCCTTTTTTGTAATTATTTCTATTTCTATTTCTATGTAATTTTATGTTGTCAAACAAAAATAAAGAGACATATTTTGTTATTTTAATTGATAATTTGAATTGCGATTACATAAAATTGAGCACGATTTTTTTTTTGCAAATAGTGTCGATTCTACATTAGCCGAAGGAACTTCGTTCCTACCTGGTGTCCCACGACACCACATTCTTTTTTTTATTTATAAAATATATCAGCGGGTATAATTATGATTGTTTATAAAAAATGTGTCTGACTGTTTAATTTCCTTTAAAAGTTATTGAAAAAAATGTTCCTAAACCTATTATTGATTAATCATAAATCAAAATTAATTAAATCAAAATGCCTATTAAAAATACAACGTTAACCCGCTACCAAGTGTCCTAAATTCTGTCTATTGATATATTGATAATTTCTGTAGGTGGTAGAGCCACGCTGAAGCTATTACTGGTTTCAGCATGAATGGGTCGGCTCGTTCGGGCTAATACTGCCCTCTCACAGAAAACCGACGTGACATAACAGTGCTTGCATTGTAGTGTTTCGTTCGGTCAGTGAGAGTGCCGGAGGCCCACCTCTCTTGCTCTTTCCTTCTTTCCCTTCCCTTACCCTCCCCCATATACAGGTTGGAAACGCACTTGAAAATCCCCTGGTGTTGCTAGTGTCTATAGACGGTGGTGGTCACTAAACATCACGTGACCCACCTGTCGTTTGCCTCTTATGATACAAAAAAATATATATTCATATATTAAAGAATCAGGTACTTCTTGTATTCAGGTAATTCTTGTTCTTTCAACGTTGCCGGCTCTTGTACTAAGGTGTCGCAAAAATGTCTAGTTACGTTAACTACAAATTTTTACTTTTCGTTATCCTGGAGAACCTCTTGCGTTTTATGGGACAAAAATTATCCTGGATGTAGGCTTGTAATATCAGTTATCACTCTGTTAAGTTTCGTTAAAATTGGTTCAGTACTTTCAGAGTAATACGGGTTTAGATTCTACTTTAATCCTTTATCCTGAAGAACCCTTTGAGTTTTATGGGACAAATAGTACATTTGATGTAATCTCGTTATATTAGGTATCACTATGTCAAGTTTCGTCAAGATTGGTTCAGTACTTTCAGAGTGATGCGTGTGCATAGGGACAGACAGACAGACAGACAGACAGATAGACAGACAGAAAGACAGACAGACAGACAGACAAAAATTGTAAAAAGATTATTTTTGGCTTCTATATCGATAACATAGTCTACCCTGATTAAAATTTTCAAAAAATATTTAATGTACAGATTTCGCCTTGTTACAGTTTTATTATAGTATAGAAGATAGATTATGGCTCAGCAAGAGCCTGACCACATGGGAGCGGATAAATTTATTGGGGGTAAGCATGTGTGACGAGGTATTTGTATCATTGGTGAGACTAAGTGCTCCCTTTAACGCAACCTTACCCTCTCACCCCATGACCAATCTACTAAGGGTACAACACCTATCGGAGGATCGAACGTAGTGCTGATTAGGTAGTCCCTGCTGGTCAAAAGGTGTAAGAATTTATCATGGGGTTTTAGTCCGTGCGACTCGGGCACATCCATCCTCTGCTACCCGGCGGGATAAATATCCGTGAAGGATTTCCCTCCCTATGAACAAAGAAGGTGAAGTCGTGTGAAGAGTCACATTCTACTCGAGGTGATCCTGACTCGTTGAACACTGCGTATGTAGATCGGAGAAGCGATGAGCAAGCCAGGGAGTCAGTATCCAGTACCGGGCCGAGGCGTATACCCTGACAGATGGCGCTTCTCGTGGTACTCCACTCCTCATCAGAGAGAACAGGGAATCAATTAACGTAGGTTCGTAACCTGTATTGAACAGGAGCTTGTAATGGAGGAAGATATATAACTCTAGCATGGTCTTAAGGCTTTTATTAAATTCTAGGAGAGAAACGAATATGCCAGTCACCCGGTGTTAAATGATAATCGCCGTCCATAGACGCTACCAACACCAGTGGTGTATCAAGTGCGTTGCCAACCTGTGTTTGGGAGAAATGGGAAAAAGGGGAGGGAGGAGAGGAGAGGGAAGTGGAAAGGTGGTGGGTCTCCGGGTCGCTCACTGCCAATGCAAGCACTGTTACTTCACGTCGGTGTTTCTGTGAGAGGGTGGTATTACCCCGGACGAGCCGACCCATTCATGCTGAAACCAATAATAGCTTGAGCGTGGTCTACCACCTAAAGCTTCTATAGCTTTAACCGTGAAGCTGAAAATCTATCGTCAAGCACGTATAGATTTGTTCCTGCAGCCACAGTTGATTCCATGTCATCATTTGACATCAGATTGTGGTCAAAACACTAAATTCTATAAAGTAATAAAAACATATATACACTAATATGGTAATCCAATCTCAATATCAACGAAATATTTGTAAATAATTTATAATAACGACCTTGTAACGTTACCTCTTAGATAATAACTACAGTGTGTCTAGACAAGTATTAAGGAAAACAAGTCATAAGACGATAGATGAATTAATGAGATCAGTTATAAAGTTCTCACGGTCACCGCTGTTCGATACTTATATCGAGGCGCGGAGTCGCTTCGAATGCATTTATATTACTGCGGCAATAAAAACATTTTGTAACATTACTATGATTCTTAATACATGATGTTTATAGGTGGTAGAACCACACTGAAGCTATTACTGGTTTCAGCATGGGTGGGTCGGTTCGCCCGGGGTAGTACCACCATAATTGAACACTGACATTAAGTAACAGTCCTTGCATTATTGCGTTTCGATCGCTTAGTGAGACCGCCGAAGGCCCACCTTCCCTCCCCCTTCCCTCTCCTCCCCACTCCTTATCCCCTCCCCCAAACACAGGCTGGCAAAGCACTTGCAACTCTCCTAGTGTTATTAACGTCTATGGACGGCGGTAATCACTTAACATCAGGTGAGCCATCTGTTGGTTTGCCTCCTATTACATAAAAAAAATGTCACACGCTTTTATTATTATTATTTCTTGTATATATATGTATATCTTCGGGGTGGTCGAGAGATTTTCGGAACTCGCGTACATTTACTTATTGAAATTGATAACATTATCGGCTGACGGTGAAGGTAATCATCGTGAGCAAACCTGAAGCTGAGAAATATTTGTGCAGCATCACTGTATGTGGGAAAATATATAACTGTGAATTATTTGGAATTTGATATCTTCAATACGTCATGGGCTGGCTGGGTGATTATGCCCAGACCTCCCTCTATACTTACAGTGCTCAATACTGATTCTGCAGTAGTTTTGTTGCATTCAGAAATGATGGTGGATGGATTAGAGATAAAAGGATGTGGTATAAACATTCTCTATAAATAAGTACCTGTATCTATGACATGATATATTAGGGCACCGCCTAACAATTACCTATAGTAGGATAAATGGTATTGCGCGATACAGTGATATAAAAATTTACATCACTGCCACAACACTACACGATTACCCTCACACACGTTTATTTTTTCCCTTATCGAACTGGAAAAACTCTAGTTTTCCGATAAAAAAAATATATGGAAGGGTTGTTGAGGCGTGTATGCTTGGTACACATATGCGTCTCAACAACTCAAACATATATGAATAGTTAGCTAGGTTAGCTAAGATAGGTCGCGAGTTTGCATGTAACAGGCAACAGCCAAGCCGAGGTGTGCTGTGCACCCTTGAGCTAGTTGCTCAAATAAAATCGGCTGAGTGCCTTAAGCGCTCGCCTTAGTAGTTCGGTGAAGCTGTTAAGACCTTGCTAGGTCAATAGCGTAGTCAGTTCGAAAAAAAAAAAAGGATAAATGGTATAAAACCTTTCCTCATGAGACAACGCTTACGGCAACTTTTACGATGAGTGGTGAGAGGTTGTTTGAAATTATCATTCTCAGATATACAAATGTCCATTTTCCTATATATCGATATGACAAAATATTAATATAAAACCTATATAAATATAATATTGTTACATTAAGATCGCGTGACAAATGAGTCCGTCCTAAGCAAGGCACAGCTTCTGAGCATTACCGCCATTCTCAAGAAGAGATGACTGCGTTAGCTAGGGCATGTGCATCGAATGCAAACGACTCGCTTGCCACAAATTCTGCATGGAGAGGTTGCACATGCAAAGAGGTCTCTCAGGCGTCCTATTCTCCGTTTTAAGGATTATTCTTAACGTGACACGGCTGCATTTAACATCTCAAACAGTGAATGGGAGGAGCTAGCCGTGGACCGTGCTAAATGGTGTCGCCTAATCTTTGAAGGTCAGTCAAAGCACGACGTCGCCTAGTTTCTACTACTCAAAGAAAAACGGATAAGGCGTCACGAGCAGGCCTCCAACCCCCGTCCACCTAGGCATACGTATACTTGCCAGATGTGCTGCCGACGAATACTTTCCCGGATCGGTCTCACTACGAAAGTGTCTTCGGAATGCTACTTAAATCATCTGTTAGAGATGAAAAGGCCTACAGTACATGAATACATCTTGCATATTATGTATATCATTTTATTCGGTAGACAACATTAAAAATGCTGTATTATTTATCAACGCAGTTACATACAGACGACTGGATTGTATCTCTAGTAATATTATATATTTACAAAGTAGGTATCATAACAAATCGAATGAGTGCTTAGTTAGGTATTTTATTAAATACAAATTCGCTAACACAGTAATCAAACAAGGTTATAAAATGTAATATGTAAATAATTTTTGATGCAGTAACCGCACCTCGCCAGACCGCTGCGCCGCGCTGTGAGCACACCAAATTGGATCCGTCCAGCTGCGATCGACAGTTTGACGTACATTCATACTGTGGATACATTCTGCCTGGGAGTGTCGGCTCCCACGATACATAGATAAGATTGCGAATGACTGATGCATAGGACAACATGTAATAGATCAACTGCAGCTAGATACAAAACTACTCGGGGCCGCATAATGGCTCATTTGTTGAGATAAGTGTCAATGTTAACTTCATTTCATTTCGGAGAAATGACTCGTCCATTCTACTGGAGTAATAACGAAACACTTATCGGAATTAGTTCTTTAATAGCGTATGTATGGAGCAGAACAAAATCTATTAACTTTCATAAATTTGTTAAATAATCTTACTTTTTTATATAATAATTAATTAATCGACTAAGTCTCACATTTACAAATGATTACGTTTAACCTGACACATTATACTCTGAAGTATAGAAAGATCATTAAACACTTTGTTGATGGTATATGGGAATAGAACCATATCGTTGCGTTATTATTCTAAAGTATTATTTCTCTACTGCGAATACGTTGCTTTATGCTTCATAATAATCTCAATATTGTTATTTGTAAATAAAATGGTCGAGGTCTGCCGTGCTAAGCGTATCATGCAAAAACTACTGCATAGATTCTGATCATTTCCTGATTAGATTTACTTCTTTGACACTTTGATCCTTATATAAAAAAAGAAATATTATGATAGCTTCATTTTATTACAAATAAATAAAACTTTGATAAAGTACAATTTTCATAAGGATTATGCGTTCAGCAATGCATGTTTTCTTCTTATGGAGAAGTGGGGTCAATTGATGCGGTGTTTAAGTTTTCTCCTCTATATATATGTTGTGAACATAATAAATAATGCAGACGAAGTCGAGAGTATAAGTTAATTTATAAGCGGGTATGTAACAATAATTGTAAATATTGAAGAATACATGAACTTAACTTATCATTTCCTAAAAACTTAAATGTTAATTTATATACAATTAGTTAGTTACATATAGAAATCCAAAAAACATATTTTGCTCAGAAAATTATTGAAGTATTATTATCAGAAAGACAAAATTGTACTTTCGTTAAAATTAAAGATATTTATATGTTTATTTACGGTTGTGGATTGTGCAATAGTCAACAGTCCGATGAATAATATAATAAATAGCAATAATATGAAGAAGCAAACTAGACTAAAAACTTACAACGCTTTATATTATCCTACTAACTATCTAATTATATAACACTTATACATGTAATCACTTATATTATATAGTAATAATATATAAAAATATAATATTTAAAAATTAAACTACCTATGTAACATTTAACAAGAAAAAATTAATGAAGAAGTAAAATGAATATACATATCAAGAATATTGAAATATAATTTATCGAATATTGTATAAATAGTCATGGATAAAAATGTGTTTAGATTGTCCTTTCGAATTTACAGCAGTATACTCTATTGTTTATATTACGGAAATGGGGTATAACTAAAATCTACATTTGATATTACTTTTATGGTGCCAGGACGATTTTTGATTTATGAAGTTGCTAATGTTAATTTAAAATTAAATCACTATTTAAACTATAATATGACAAGTACAATTATTATTTACTTTTTTATTTTGAACGCAAAGAAGTTCTTATAATCTTTTACGTTGGTAGCATAAATCGCTCAATCTCATAATCTCATTGCAATGGTGATGTAAATTTACCGGAGAAATCTATTCATATCGCAAACTTTCATAACAATTCAATGATTGATTACATAAATTTGAATACTAATGCTGTTAAAACCAAATTAAATTCATATGCGGCATCGGATAAAACACGTCGCAAGAGGCTGATAAATTACCAAAATGATGATTAAACCACTATTGCGTATACATTCATCTGAGTGTGATGTATCGTAATCAGACATGCATGTTGCAAATTTAAATATATATACTACACACTGTCCGCGGTTTAGTCCACGTTTTTTCTCGAACTGTAAGCATACATACCTCAACAACTCTTATATATATTTCGTATCGGGTAATCTTTTAAACTATTTCAGTTCGATAAGGGAAAGAAACAAAACCCTTCCACTTTCATGTGTAAGCGTGTATGCGTGCGTGTGTGGGGGTAATATATGTAATGTTGTTGCAGTGATGTAAGATTTTCTGTCACTGTATTGCGCGAGCAGCGCACTCAAGGGCTCCACGCCATGGGAACGGACCTAGGCTTGAGCCGCTGCCGAGGGGGGCCTAATCTGGTAAAGTCCACGTTAATTTGTACTAATATTATAAAGAGGTAAACTTTGTCACGTTGTAGGACTGGAGCTACTAAACCGATTTTGAAAATTCTTTCACTAATAGAAAACCACATGATTTGTGAATGTTATAGACTATATATTAACCTGAAAAAACGAAAAATCTTTTTTGTATTAGTCGGATTTTCAAAGTAAGTCGGACAAAAAACCGTCAAACAAAAACGTTTCTTACGAACGCTGCGTTAACGATGAGAGATATATGATTCGAGTTCCAGAAAATCTATAACTTTATAGAGCTTGATAATGCCTACGAGTGACAACATATGTATACTTTTATATTTAAGTCACAAAAAGTAGTTTTTTTATAAATGTTTGCCGCCCAACAAAGTGGGTACTGGTCAGCTATTTACAATATAAATATTTAATGACAATAAATCATAGCTTGTAATAATCAGGTCAAAACCTACTTTCCCCTTAGTGAAATAAATTTTCAAATTGGTAGAATAATTCTTAAGAGATTAGTTAGTGAAATATTCACAAACTGTAATATCTCTTTATAATGATAATGTGTATTTAACCTTTAAACTTTTGTAGTTAATTAATTTATTTTATTAGAGTTCCGACACAGTAGCTTTGATGAGTTGATCTATTAGGTCAAAGGTGACATTCTGGTAGTTAATTAAATATTTCCAACTATACTCTTTTGTTATAAAGATTTATTAAATTAAATAATAAATATGTATGTAACGTATTATTTATAACGTTACGGAATATTATTATTCTTCGTTTGTTTTTTTATAACTTGAATAATTAATAATGGTTATTTTTAGATTTGTAAGGGTAAATTATAACCTTTGATAGTTTAAAAACAACTTAAAAATGGAGACGTCTTTATATAATTCATAATCTCACCTTAAAGCATGGTTACTTATGCAACTTGCGCGCAGACTTTCACTATGTTTACTCTGTAATTGTAATCAATATGTGGAGGAAAAGATAGTTGTTCATCTGAATCATAAAAGTAACCATAAAATAGTTTATAAAAAGGAGGTTAAAATTAATTTACACGTTATTAATCTTTCAGATTATTGCTGACATCGTCACGTAGTCGATAATATTACAAGCGTCGTGCAATCACTTCAATATTGCGTCGTGTGAGTCAATATTCTAACAAGATGGTGGATCCCTTGTTAGAACCTCCTAGGGAGTTTTTGTGGCATCTCAGAATTTCATGCTCCGTGGTATTATTTTCTATTCACTTCACTTATGCACAATAAACTAACTAGATTACGTAAAATTCCACCAAATTTACAAAATATAGAGTCCAATAACACAAGATTATGAATAAAATATAAAATCCACTACATGACAGACTAAAATCCCGCCAAAAACTCCTTAAGAATATTTATAAACTATTACGACATTTGAAAATGGAACTGTTTGGCTTTAAAATGCAGTTTGTTTCATCGACTATTCGCTTGTTTATACATTTTGGCACCATTTTGTAGTGAGTTTTAGTTACCATGAATTTAACTCATGAAAGTTTTCGTAGTATGATTAATTATAATTTTAAATGTAGTTTAATGAGTCAGCTGAGTGTCGCCCCCTTCAAACTAGTTTTGTAGATTTCCAACACTGCCGTGTTAATATCTCAGAGCCGAATTTCGTGATACTCATCCGTCTACTGCTATGAACAACGAAAACATGTATATACCAAGTGATCGAAACAGACATGTGACCTACCATGACATTCGAGCATCCTTAGGCCTTTATTTACTTTCCCCGCCAACTACCTAAGGGTAGATTTTAGATAAACTTTGTAGGTGGTAGAGCCACGCTGAAGCTATTACTGGTATAAGCATGAATGAATCGGCTCGCCTGAGATAGCACCACCCTCTCACAGAAAAACGACGTGAAGTAAACAGTACTTGCATTGTTGCGTTTCGTTCGATCAGTGAGAGCGCCGGAGGCCCACCTCTTCTCACCTTCAAACTCCTTTCACTGCCCACTTCTCCCCCCTCCTCTAACACAAGCTGGCAATGTACTTGCGACTACCCTGGTGTTGCAAGTTTCTATGGACGGTGGTGATCACTTAACATCAGGTGACCCATCTGTTCCTCTGCCACCAATGATATAAAAAGAAAATATTGTCTAATTCTCACCAACTAATCTCATGGCGTTCTTCCCATACCTTTTGCTTGGGAGGGATGACTGCCCTTGCATTTCATATCCTCGACCCGGCAGGTGTCAATCTCAGTGTCTAGTGCATTGAAGCTAAAAGATAATGTTTTTTTTTTTTAATTTATTCCAGATTTTTTTCATGCTCTCTACGTATTAATGAAAATGATATGATGTATAGAGTCAATGTATCTAAAGTATTGAATTGTATAAATAACTCTATATATGTCATAATTATTAAAAGAATCGGTTTTTAAAGAGGAAACAAAATATATACTTACTATAATTTTTTCGAACATTGTAATACTACAATGTTATATATGCTTCTAAATATGTTGCGGTTAACTCAAACTATTATATCCCGTAAAGGTAATATCCACAGGACATAACAAATTGTGAAAATCAGTGATGCATGACACATTACCACAAGGCCCCCATATTTTCGTCTTATTATCGTAATTAACTGGATATAAAACCGCCTCACAATTATTTTAATGCTTATTAAACACGTGCGCTGATGTGGAGCGCGGTTACGCTATACCGACTGTCGGTTACTCGTGCAATTATCGCCATTGATTCTGTGGTTGCTCGCAAACAATGCGCTGTGGAAAAACTGGCAGGTGTCACCCTTGGGAAAGTGAAGAAATAATCTATAAATATGGTTACTTAATTAAATTTATAATACAATTACATTGTCATTTGGATTATATTTTTATTCCATGTTCTTCCTATCTATAAGGATATATTAACCCTACTATAAATCCAAATTTCCCCTAGTAACTTAATGCGAGAATTAATATCTCGAAAATTTAATATAGTCAAGGGTAGTAAACTATTATGACCAGCTTGATAACTGCGGACCTATAGAGGTAACGATTGTGGTTGGCAATATGCACCAGTACGAGAGGCGTTCTAATTCAGTCCTCAACGGTATTACATCCATATTGAGGTAGCCATTATTGTTGTTCGCAATATACAGTAGACACTTTTTGTATGTCGTAGAGCCACGCTGAAGCTATTACTGGCTTCAGCATGAATGGTCGGCTCGCCCGGGATAGTGCCACCCTCTCACAGATAACCGACGTGAAGTAACAGTGCTTGCATTGTTGCTTTTCGTTCGGTTAGTGAGGGCGTCGGAGGCTCACCTCTCCTCACCTTCTCCCTCTCCCCCCTCCAACAAAGGCTGGCAACGCATTTGCGACTCCCCTGGTGTTGCAAGTGTCTATGGACGGTGGGGATCACTTATTATTAGGTGATCCACCTGTTCGTTTGCCTCCTGCTATATAAAAAAAGACTCTAACTTAGCTCCGAGCAGTAGTTAATTATTGTAACTGGTCTTAGGGTTACGGGTCTATTGAAGTAGCTAAGTGCTGCGATGATCGCTTAAAATTAGGTAGAGTGTGCACTTCTTCATAACATAAAAAGGAATCGTTATTAAAATTAAACTATAATAAAAAAACAAGACAAATGAATTAAATATAATGAAATTAAAAGTTACAGGCAACGGTAAAACCTCGCCTTAGTAGTCTGGTGAAGCTGTTAAGACCTTGCTGGGTTAATAGCGTAATCAGTTCGAAAAAAATAATTAAACGATAAAGTTCATCACAAATAATTGAGATATTACCTAAGGTTACTTACCGTATTTATAATGTGGATGACATACACTTCAATACGTGGTAATATTATGGGTGGAACATTATACGGATACTTTAAACCCTGCGAACGTACAAGTTAATAGATTGACTTTGCAGTTAACATTGCTATAAACAATAATGTTTACTCATACTGCTAGAACTAAGAAGATACCGAACGTGAAAACGATGAAGTTTGAAAATGAAATGAAAATAACTTTTAACGAACTTAAGAGATATTATTTCATGAGTTATTGATTCATTTTTATTTAATATAAAAATCTAACGATTGGCTGTCATAAATTTTGATCAGAAATTCAAACAGACCGCGGCCTTCCAATCTCGACAGTGATTATGCCTATTAAAAAAAGACGGCTTAAATATGTCAAGGATTTCGATTTTATGTACTTAAAGCTTTTGACCACAATCTCTCCAGATTTTAAAGACGATTTTATAAGATGCTAACACGCTGTACTTAGTGAGTACTATTTCTTACGTGCTGTTGTGTAAGCCTGTAAGTGCTTAGAAACGCATTTTAAATTCGAAGGTAGTAATAGTCTGACAAACATTAGAAAAAACCTTGCCACCATATCATGGCCACATCACGGTGTTTTTCTTCAATAAAAGCTCCAATTCTTTTTTTTTCATAGGAGGCAAACGAAAGAGGTCGGTCACCTGATGTTAAGTGATCACCACCATCCATAGACATCAGTAATACCAGAGGAGACGCAAGTGCGTTGCCAGCGTGTGTTAATGGGGAAGGGGGAGGGTAAAGAGCAAGAGGGAAGGGAGGGAGGTGGACCTCCGGTGCTCTCAGTGACTGAACGAAACGCAACAATGCCATCCCTGTTACTTCATGTCGGTTTTCTGTGAGAGGGTGGTAGTACTCCGTACAAGAGGGTGGTGCTATCTCGGGCGAGCTGATTCATTCATGCTTATACCAGTTATAGCTTCAGCGTGGCTCTACCACCTACCAGTCTTTGTAGTATTTGAACTTACGTCGATTAACACAGTATCCCAAAACGCTATTAAGCCTTAGAATAATTGTAAATCTATACTAATATTATAAAGAGGTAAAGTTTGTGAGTTTGTAACAACGTTGTAGAGGGTAATCTCAGAAACTACAGGTCCGATTTGAAAGATTCTTTATTAAGTATTATATAGCTCATTTATATCAAATGGTTATAGTCTACATATCATCATGCTAAGACCAATAGGAGCGGAGAACCGATGAAAAATATTTCAGAATCGGGATTTTTTTCCTCTTGAGAGCTTCCGCAGAGTGTTAGCGTTAACCCAAAGTAACTGTTCCACGCGAACGAAGTCGCAGCCAGAGGCTAGTTACCTAATAAAGTCCTTTAAATATGTTTCATAGTAATAAATTTTAATACGCCAATTTCTACGTAAAGCAATTTGTTATTTGAAATAATGAAAAGCGTCATGCTTGAGCAACAGTACTTTAATAGCGGCTAGCCAATAAAGTGTTGTGAAACTGTTAGCCGGAGGGCGCTATGTGTTCATATCTCTTTTAGATAATTGGAAGCGTACTGTTGATGCTAATGTAAGAGCACATCAAATAATCCCTTTCCTTGGATTGAGCCATAAATGTGTAATATAACACAATTCCCAGAGCCTTTAACTTACGTTGGATGAAGTATGAATACTAATTTTTATTGATAAACACGACATTATTACAAAAACCGATCATAAGGCGTTAGTACATATTAAAGTAGACACATAAATATTTTAAAATGCATCTATTTCTAATCAATAATATTTCAAACCTATATTGATTTGAATGAAAATAACTTACTTAACTGTTGTCATTTTAAGTGTAATAATCATAATTGTGGTATAATAGGATTTATAATCTAAGTGTCGACGGAGTACATATTTCAAACAGTTCAGAGGTTGCAACTGTTTTCCAAGATTATTTCACTAATATACCTTCACAAATAACAATGAGTATAACATCATCAACTCAGGATGCTGCAGCTCTTTTAAAGAATATGAGTGCACCTATAAATTCAAAATTTAAATTCTTATCTATTAGTGCAGGTGAAATAATAAGGACATTTAAACAAGTAAATTTAAAACACACCGAAGACATATGGAAAATGTCGGTAATAGTTATACAGTCCTTAATTCTCACTATTTCACCGCATTTGGCTAATATATTTATTCAGTGTAATATAATATTTATTCAATATTAAAAGGAACCTTCCCTAATCTAATGCAAGTAAGCAAAGTGGTTCCTTTGTTTAAATCAGGTAGCAGAAGTAGTCTTAGAAATTATAGACCTATTTCTGTACTTCCGTCGATAAGTAAATTTTTTGAAAAGATAATGCTTAAACAATTGGTAGAATATTTTACAGTGCAAAAGTTTCTAGATGGTGGACAGTTTGGTTTCACAAGATCGAAATCTACTACTGACGCTAGTGCAACGCTCATAAATCATATATTAGGAGCCTGGGAGGATTCGCAGGATGCAATTGGTGTTCTGCGATTTATCTAAGGCATTTGATTGCGTTGACCATAGTACGCTTATTCTTAAATTAAAAAACTATGGTATTTGTGGATCTTCTCTCGACCTTCTGGTCTCTTATTTAAAAGATCGCTGTCAAAAAGTTAAAATACATTGGGTTACCTCAGCGGCATCATTTGCGCGAATTGGTGTCCCGCAGAGGTCCATTTTAGGGCCGTTCTTATTTTTAATATATGTAAACGATCTACCGCTAGTGGTTAACAACTCTGCTGACATGGTGCTTTTTGCGGACGATACTTCTCTAATATTTAAAGTGAAAAAGAATTATTCAGAGGTTGGGCATCTGAATCATACTTTAAATGAAATTTGTCATTGGTTTGCGTTGAATAATCTATTGTTAAATGCAGATAAAACGAAACGTATGAGATTTACTTTACCCAATGTTAGACAGGTTGATAGTAGAATCAAGATCGAAGGGAATTTAGTAGGGTTAGTTGACAATACTGTATTCTTGGGAATTACAGTAGATTCCAAATTACAATGGGGCCCTCACATTAAAAAAATGGCGAGCAGATTAAGTTCTGCTGCATTCGCAATACGGAAAATTCGCCAGCTTACAGATATTGCCACTGCTAGGTTAGTCTACTTCGCTTACTTCCATAGCATAATGTCTTACGGTATTCTGCTGTAGGGTACGGCTGCTGAGGTAGACACCATATTTTTATTACAAAAACGGGCAGTTCGAGCAATATATAATATAGGACCTCGCGAATCATTAAAAGCGAAATTCCAGGAATTTGGTATCTTAACTCTACCCTCCCAATACATTCTTGATAATTTAATGTATGCCTGTAAAAGCTTCGAAAAACTGAATTTAGTAAAAGACCGACATAATGTAAATACTAGAAACTGTAATAAACTGGTCGTCCCATGTTTCAGACTTAGTATAACTAGTAATAGTTTCTTAGGTAACAGTGTTAGGTTTTACAATAATGTCCCAAAACATGTTACCGATTTGTTGGACTGCAAATTTAAGCGCTACGTCAAGCGGGTGTTAGTGTCAAAAGGATATTATAGAGTGGATCAGTATGTGAACGATAGTGATGTCTGAAATTGACTCCTCTCTGTGCATCCACTATAAGCTGTATAATGTATTGGAAATGTATGTAAAGAAAAATGTACCCGATCGAGTTTCTTGCCGGTTCTTCTCGAAGGCTGGGTTGTTTTCCGAACCGGTGGTAGTTTTTGACGTTCATAAGCATCTTATTAGGGCCTAAATTGAATACAGAATTTTTTAATCATATATAAGGCATACTAACAAGCGGGTCACCTGTTGTTAAGCAATCACCGCCGTCCATAGACACTAGCAACACCAGAAGAGTCGCAAGTGCGTTGCCAGCCTGTGTTTGGGGGAATGGAGGGAAAGGAAAGGGGGAAGGGATAGGAGAGGGGAGGGGAGGGGAGATGGATCTCCGGCACTCTCACTGACCGAACGAAACGTAACAATGCAAGCACTGTTACTTCACGTCGGTTTTTTGTGAAAGGGTGGTGCTATCCCGGACGAGCCGACCCATTAATGATGAAACCAATAATAGTTTCAGCGTGGTTAACGTGGTCACCTACAGACATATATTATTTGTACCACCTACAATTAATATAACTATTATTCATTCAATCATGATAATTATATTATTCATTTAATTATACGAAAAAAAAAATATTTTCGCACTAGAAATTATTTATTCCATACATAATATCGAACCGGAAGAGACGACCTTCGACCAGCTAATTAATATCCAAAAAGTGGATAAATTAACAATTAATGTGGAGGCAACATGTGTAAACAAGCAATAATGGGTATCAATCATGGTTTTTACATAAGTAGAGTTATTGCTGTTATTGTTGTTGCTGTTAAGAATAAAAAATTGCATTTCCACAAAGTTATACTTTTTTTTCAGTCTAGTATTGTATGTAGGCAAATTCGCCAACATCAAGTGTGACAGATTCACGTTATAAACTTATTACCAAATATTCAGTGTAACAACGTGGAATAGTCTACAATAGCAACATATCAACACAGATAAATCACCAAAAGGGGATAGGTACTGTGTTGTGAGTGGCACAGAGATTTTTCTTAAATTATATTTTTACAATTTCCGACAATTGGAATCTCAAGATGCAAATTGGGCTGCTAGTAACTTAGTCAATATATTAAATAATTTGATTCTAAACAATACACTTAAAATTCTGTCTCCCAGGAACATAAGATGTATAAAACCGTGGATAACACCAGGTCTAGTACGCTGTATAAAAAATCGTGACCGTATGCATTTAAAATGTAAAAAAGACCCTAAAAATATTATCCTAAATACTACTTATAACCGATACAAAAATTTTTGTAATAATTTACTAAAGCGGCTGAAACGAAATTTCGAGAAAAATGAACTTAACAGTATTTGTTCAATTGTTTCAAATCCAAAATTAAAATGGAAAATAATAGACAAAATTACTAACCGAAAGAGCAAAACAAATTCAGCTTCTGACCTTCTTAAAATATCAAACACACCAGAGTTATCTATTAATGAAGTTAATTCCTATTATGCAAATGTAGCAAATGAATTAAGAGAGAAAATACCGAAAGCAAATATAATTAGACATAGCTATGAGAACACATATACACAGCACTCGATGGTTTTACTAGAGACAACTGACCAAGAAGTTTGTTCTATTCTAATGAACCTAAAGTCTGACAGCGCCATAGGTTGGGATAATATTTCTACCAAATTACTAAAGATGACAAATTCAATTATTGTACCACTTCTTACACATATCACGAATTTATGCATTAGAACTGGAACTTTTCCTCAAGTATTTAAAATGTCGATTATTCACCCAATCTACAAAGCTGGAGATAGAAACCACGTTGAGAACTATCGTCCGATTTCAATATTACCAGCGCTATCTAAAATAATTGAGAAGATATTGAATAGAAGATTAATAAACTTTTTAGAAAAAGAAGCTATTTTGTCAGATAACCAATACGGCTTTAGAGCAGGCAAATCTACTGCTCTAGCAGTTTCTTCTTTAACAGAACTTGTTGCCACCAATATTGATAATAAATACAAGTGTATTGGTATATTTTTAGACCTGGCAAAAGCCTTCGATACAGTCTCCAATGAAATACTTCTCAGTAATATGGAAAGAATTGGAGTCAGAGGATTATCTCTTAAATTGTTTAAGGATTATTTAGAGGATAGAACCCAAAGAGTTAAAATAGAAGATTGTACTAGTTATGCTGCTTCAACAAACGCAGGTGTGCCTCAGGGTAGTGTACTCGGCCCGACCTTATTCCTAATATATGTTAACAATCTTTGCAAACTTAAATTAGGCAACTGCAAAATGTTTGCTTTCGCTGATGACACAGCTTTAATTTTTTATGGAAGGACCTGGGAAGAAGCAAAATCACATGCTGAAAATGGATTAGTAATCATTGTAAAATGGCTGTATGAAAATTTATTATCACTGAATATATCCAAAACAAAATGTATATTTTTCACAAATACAAAGAGAACACTTCCTGTTGAGAGCAACATAAGTATCCAAATACACACTTGTCAGTATGATTGTCAACAAATTGCAAATAATAAATGTAACTGTACCTTCCTAGACAGAGTAAAAACAATAAAATACCTAGGTGTCTTGATAGATGAAAATCTAACGTGGGAGCCCCACATTAATCAACTTACTGAGAGAATAAGAAAGTTAATATATATATTTAGAAAATTACGGTATGTTGCGGATTATGATTTATTGAAGACGGTATATTTTGCATTACCTCAGTCTATTTTATCTTACTGTATTACGTCGTGGGGTGGGGCAAAAAAGACTCATTTAATCAAACTTGAAAGAGCACAACGAATATTATTAAAAGTAATGGCATTCAAACCTTTCAGTTACCCTACAACAAGTCTTTACAATGACTGGGATGTTCTGTCGGTCAGAAAACTATTTATTAAGTATGTAATACTTGAACAACATGGTAGGGTTTCTTATAAGCCCGATCAAATAACAAATAGGCAGAGATACACAGTTTGTGCTACAAAGCAATACAAAACTTTTTTTGTAAATAAATTCAATTTTTATCTTGGCCCTGTTTTATACAATAAACTAAATAAAGTTCTTGACATATACCCGCTAAATAATCATAAATGTAAGGAAGTAGTTACATCCTGGTTAAAGACACAGAAATATGAAGATATAGAAAATTTATTTACAATCGTACGATAATTCTCTGGTAGAATTTTAAATAATATCTGAACACAATGATTAAGCATATTTATATATATACACAAACACATACTCATACTCATAAATACTTATTATATAAAAATTAGTTAGACACATTTAAAGTAAATTTGTACTCGTATATTATTTATGTTCATAGATATTTTATTTATCACATAATATCCTATGATAATACATTATGAAGTAATAATTAATTTAAAATGTATGTTAGTTATATCTATGACACGCTATAATAATAAGGCATAAGAAGAGATTAGCGTCTGAGATACAGGCTCGGCCTAGTTCAGGCGCTAAGACACATAGATATGATACAGTACTGTATATCGTAATATAAATCTTTTGTATTATAAAGTATTTTGTTGAATAAAGTTATTATTATTAAAGTTATTATTAATATTATACATTCAAATGTTTGTTTGTTTGTTGCTTCCACGCCTTAACTACTGAAAAAATCTTCACTAAACTTTAACATACATATTGGCAGGAGTACAAATGACATGGATACCAATCATCTAAAAAAAGTACTGTTCCGGATGGACATATAATACAAATACATTAACGCAAGCAAAGACGAGGAGGAAAAATAGTTTTTTAATTAAGCGTATCAAATTAGTATTTTTTAATCACCTACATTGTTCATCTCTATATCGAATTCTACTTCACACAACCCTAAGCTGTTAATTGATATAATTCACATATATGAATTTTATTTTTATGCATATTGGGATTAAAGCAAAGAATATAATTGACCGTTTCATGTAACAAAAATATTGAAGAATAACATATTGGATTCGAAATGAAAGCATACCATATAAGAATGCAGAGTAAATTCGAATTAAGAAATATCAACATATATTCCATAGTCCAAACTAAGGAATACATTAAGGTGTTGCGTTCATACTAACAGCTGACTATTTTTCACATCTGGCGGGATGTTTGTCCCTTACAATATGTCTGGCTGATGAAATATAGTTTTGTATTAATTATCACAATAATATATTCAAAAATCAAACATTCAAAAATAAGCTACGTTCATTAATTTTTTTGTCTGCTTTAAAGCGTCTAGCAGAAGTTGTGCCCCTGGGAAAGTGTTTGGCGACACTGGTTCCTATTTTATAATGATATTATACAAAACATATATAAACTTTAGCCACTTAAAAGTAAGTAAAGTAGCTCTTATGCTTAATCACCTTTCTCTATACATCGATCCCAGTCTCGAACTCTGTGAGTGAGAATACTCAAAACATAAGATTTCATCCATTTAAAAATAGGTCTGGCAGCTCTAGAATCTTTAATATTGTAATACTAACATTATTCAAAATAAGATTTTCGCTACTCTTAATACGAAATTGAATTAGTGAAAATTTATTCAGAAAATACGTTTTAAATAAATTTTTAATCGTACAAATTCATTTTTAATTTAACAGGAGATAAATATTAGCATTGGTAAGTAACTAAATAGCTGGATATATTTAGCAAGTTTATGTTGAACTATGGATAAAATAGAAATTGCAAATTGAGATTAATTTTGAATACATCAAATTCTTAAATAATATCCGTCAAAAACCAGAAATGATTTAGTGAATTTATAATTCATTGAACCAGTTACATTAACTCGGCCTTGATACAAGATCATTTATCAGCCTGAGTAAATTACGAAATATTTTGATCCACTTTTAAGCACATTGATGGCACTTAAGATGATTTACTTGTTCGTTATGTATTCAGATGTAGAGAATATACAAAAATATTCTAATCAAAACTGTATCGAATCGCGATTGATTACTTGAAATGGAGACTTAAATTACTGTATTCATAATCCTTGTATTTAGAATTTTAAAATATACATATAAAAATAATGTAAATGTCTAGTAAGAAGTATTATAATACATTTCAATCATTTTTAGAAATGTCTGTCTATCTGTTTGTACGAACACACATCACTATATACTAGATAATGATAAAGCATATCTTCGAGTATAATTTAATCTCTGTTTCATGAAAATTGGTTGATTCTATTAAAAGTTATTGTAATTTTAATGACGACGCGACTTAAGTACCAGAAAAAAATGATCAGTCAAAATCAAAATCAAAAATTCTTTATTCAGTTTAGGCCCGAATAAGGCGCTTATGAACGTCAAAAACTATCACCGGTTCGGAAAATAACCCAGCCATCGAGAAGAACCGGCAAGAAACTCGATCGGGTACATTTTTTTTTACATATATTTCCAATACATCATACAATTGCTTATAGTGGAGTATAAGTAAATGGACCTAATACGTTTTATTATGTTATTAGTCACTGTTTTTTTACATTAGAATAGAATCGCAGGCACAGCTAGTATGGAATAATTTCATAGTAAAATCCGTTCTCGTACAGTAATCGAGTTCAGTTATTGATATCCCATTTGCAGCTGTTATAGAAATTATATATGTACAGCATGATTGAAAAAGTCTAAATGTATAATTTAATACAAAAATAGTGTCGACATCAGACAATGGTTTCATCAGAAGGCATTTCCGCTAATAACTTTAAAAGTAGGTAATACAAAATCAATGTTTGCGATGTAACGTCTAGACCAGACACGTCCAACTAAAACAAGTTCCACGGATTCGTTCTTGTAATATCAGTGTAATTTATTTAATGTTAGAAATAGACCTCGCAAACGCTACAAAGAATATTGGCTTTCACAACGGAACCTGGTAAATTTATGTACAGCGAGATTTTGTTAGCATCGTGAACCTTATAAAGCTCTTTTAGAAGAATACACTACAAATCTTAATTAAGAAGCGACATGTTTTATTAAATTAAATCAAATAAATGACAAATATTTTGCAGGTATTATTGCTATCCGCACTTTCGATTAATTCAAGAGATCGTGGGATAAATATTACCTTGGACTAATGTGTTTTTAAGTCGCTTCAAATATTTTTTTTATTAATTTGCATATATAAATCACATCGTTAATTTTAATGCAGATATTTATTCGGTAGCTCCTTGTGTGTGAACAAATTGGAGTCAATTACTAATACTAAACAACAAGACGTGAGATTGGAATTTATTGTACATATATATTTCTCGAATTTCACAATCTCCTTCTATTTTGTAAATTGATTGATATGTATTGTATGTATATATATATATATGTATGTATATGTATATATGTATGTATGTATGTATGTATATGTATATATGTATGTAATGTGTCTATTTCTTAAGTTAGAAATCTGTCGCCAATCATTTATAATTATGTTTTCATTTAAGAGGAATTCTCTTATTTATTTATTTTTATTGATGCAAGAAAAGTGACTGCACTATGCTTGATGTTAAGCATAGTACAATCCAAAAACATCGACAACCACCGAAAGACAGATTATCCATCGCCGGTCGTCGCTGTCATGCCGGTCATAATGACGAAAGTCACCCGGTACTGGATATGCACAAGCTGATCCCGAAACGCGACGCGCAGAAGCGAGTCACTATGACGGGCTTTTTTGCCATGTCCATGGTGGTTGCGACCCAGTCAGGCTGTATAACCCTACCACCCCGCTATCGCCATTGCCTCGTTCGTTGATCAGCAGGGTGCACCACGTGCAGGTGAGGTTGGCTTGGGTGTCTCAAGTCTTAAGATGTTACTCGTCACCCCTTACACCCCAAAAGATTCAACTTAGATTCAACATATTAACTTAGAACAGATAGTTAACGTACGGGGAGATACTGGTCAAAAACTAAATCAATATTTTAACCCATATACAGAAGTCCTCAAGTTAATAAGTAAAATATGGAAAGGTCACATCACCAGCTTTATTTCAGTTTTCAACTTACTCACGACCTGATATTAATTGTACTAAAATAGTTGTAAATTGTAAAAAGTATTGTTGGCGTGGCGAGTGTTTGAAACGTGACGTTGCGATGCCATGCGCAAGCGACTGTGCGCAATCTCACTTGCCGCACTGAGCTCGCATACCTATAGTGTAATTTGAGATTTGTTCGATTCGAACAATTTCGATGTTTCACATCTGCCAGTCGTCCCCTGACGGCTCAATTTTTCTAAGCCTATCCAGGTGGCTATCATTACGTTGAAGATATTTCACCAAGCACGTGTGTTGTATGTTCCCGGAGCTGCATTTGAAAGGCAATCCTAGATTTAGCGTGTTTATCGTATTAGCTCACATAGTCGTTTAACATTAGGTAAGAATTTGCTTAAACGTTAAAAAAAAACCTAGTTATATATCGATGTTCAACACCCACCCATATAAGTGACAACTATATTCATTACACACGAATTAGGTATCGAGATTGAATCCGTGACCTCAGTTCAAATTCAATTGCCGTCACAAGCGAGAAATAAATATTTTCATGATCCTCCATTCTTGTTATCATAACTTATTGTAAAACAAAAAAGCATTCATTATTATATTCTTTTATTAATGGCATACATATTTTTCGAATAAATCATCAAGTAAATGTGCTTACAATAGTAGGGATCCATTATAGTGAACCGGTAATTTTGCAGACTACTAGCACGCTTCCCTAGAATTGCCTTAAGCCCATGTTACTTAGAATTATGAGTAGATGTCGGTGTCTTACACCTGCCCATAGAAACCGTTCTCGTAATTACGCTAATTACTCGAACATATACACCGGTGTAGTAGTTTTATCAGTGAGATATATAGGAATGTCTATGGATCGCTGCAAAAACATTTTATATTTTTTGTATTAACAGACGGCTCAACAATTAAAATTCTCTTTCTTACGGCTGCGTGTTTGTAATGAATTAGTTTCAAACTGAAACAACGTAATTGAATTTTTTAAATTCATAATATAATATAAAACTTTCCTACTAAATAAATAATTTTTATGAACTAGATGTAGTTAACAAACTGGAGCGTGGACTTAAATCGAAGAAATTTGAACGTATAAATTGGATCAGGTACATTATATACTAATGATAAAACAAGCAATAAATTAATATTAATTAATCTATACCAATATTATAATCTTTATTAATATTATAAAGAGGTAAAGTTTGTGATGTTGTATAGGATAATCTCAGGAAGTACTGGTCTGATTTGAAAAATTCTTTCAATGTTATATAGCTTATTTATCGAGGATGATTATAGGCTATATATCAACACCCTAACAGCAATAGGACCGGAAAACCTATGAAGAAATTTAAAAAATCGGGGATTATTTTCCTCTTGAGAGCTTCCACTGCATGTTAGCCCAAAGTAATTATTCCACGCGAACGAAGTCGCGGGCAGTAAATATATAATTATGTGACTCGATAAGTATAAGTCTTGGTTAAATAAACAATTGTTAGAAAATAACACCTTGTCAATTATTTTTGGAGAATTAATACACTGTACGTAAAACATAAAGAAAGCTAATTATGATGTTTACCTTTAAATAGCATAGTTATCGCGTGCCTAGCAGTCGAACTGGTTCTTTAATATCGGTTAGATGCTGTCAGCTAGTTGTAACTAATTGACGACGAGGCGTTACAATTATTGTGTGTAAAGTCGGTAATTGCCGTAGTCCAACGATCTTGACCTAAGTCACTCGGACGCAGGCGGGAATCGGCTGGGCTGTGTGGCGCGCGCGGTACCTACTCGCGTGCACGCCTCATAACGGTTCTTGCAGCTGATCTATCCTATTGTCTTTCAATAAAACTAAATAATCCACTTACTATCAGAAATATCAATATGAAAAGGGATTAATTAAATTGTATGCATACTTTTATAACGAGACGAAGTATCTTAATCTATGTAAATGTTTACTTTGGATGTTGGATTGTTTTATTTCGTTTCAGTTTCGTAACATACAACTTATTTATTTAATAGAGCACTATCTATCCAACTTTGGATATGAATTTCTTTTTCTTCTTAGTTTCACCCGATCCAACGATAATTCGCTCTTTCTCGTCCAGAGATATCTCTTTGTTGTTCTTATGAAATCATGAAACCAACAAGTTACTTCAGTCGCAACAACCACAGTACGGGTTGGTAGAGCTTTTTGTAAGCCGGTTTCGCTAGGTATCAGCCGCGAGTTGAAAATTTGCCTCCAAGCCCTTATATGTGTATTTCAGCAGCTGTACTTGATGGACAGACGGTCCCCCTCTAGGTTAAGCGTTTGTTACCATTTTAGCCTACAAATGTGTTCTGTCTGAAATGTTCTGAAATGTGTGTGTTGATTCTAAGTAGCCTCGAAGTATTTTTTTTTAATATTGTATGTACTGATTTCGTCTCATTAGCCTTTTATTATATGTATAAATATAATATGTCATTTGATATTAGAATCATCACAGCTTATCGTAGCCTTTCATTTCCTTCCCGGTAACCGACTGCCTTCCTTAATGTCTATATATAGTACTGTAGATAAATTGATACTATTTAATGTAGCTTATACCACTATTCTTAAGTTACATTACTATATTTTCCTTCATCGAAAAGTTAGGTCCATTAAAAAATTCGAACCGACGTCGACAGGAGCGATAAATCTCATCCAATAAGCCATCGTAGCTTTTTGATATAGCAAAGGATTTTCTTACAAGAATTCATAGCGTTGTTTTTGAAACCTAATACTCTTACGTAAGTCATTGTATCTAAACTTTAATCTTTATTTATAAAATTACAATAAAAATATCATTTAACATTTAATCTGGAATGTTTAATTTATAACAATAAAAATATATTTCTGAATGTATGTAAGCATTCTTCTTTGTTGTGTTTATAATTGTCAGCACAAGGTTTGTATGAAAGAAAATGTATGAAAAATGTACAGAAAAGAAAAAAACAAGGGTTAAATAATCCCCATACAAAAAGTGAACTAGTGAATGCGACAGAAGATTTTACGAAAATTCTTCAACAATATTGACAGGACTGACATATTGACGTCAGTTGTCTATTTATATCATTTCATAGTCGTATTGTAGAAGGAAGATTCGATCTCGTTTTCGTTATTAAAACACCCTTGCGACACCGGGATAGTCAGTTAGTTCTAAATAAGGTTACATTTTACACGTAAGGATAAGTAAATACACGGTTGTAGGCTATAACACAGGCGGGTGCACAGAGGCCAGTGACAGCGGAGCCCGCTCTGTCTAATTAGTTGCAGCTTGGGCTAATTTGACGCGTGAGTGGCCCGTAGTCGCCTAATGAATGGTATCGCACACGTTCATCGCGCCGGGCCGTGCTCAGCTTGACTCCGCTACGACTGTACCTCGGAGAAATCTAACCTAGACTGATAAAGGAACCTATTTCAATATTATGCCGAAGGTGAACATCTCGTACAATCGTAATCACAGTTCTCCCAAATATGATGCCCAATATTCAGAACTTGTCGGCAACGATTATTCATTTAATTAATGAGACTGTTTATGTCATCTTGCGGTATTCGCTCCCAATGGAATTGTAGCAAATCCTTCAGCTGTTGGGTTGTTATCGCTCCGTCCAAGTCCTCCAAAACACGTCTCTGGAACATGTCTCATGCGTGCTCGATGGGGTTGAGATCTGGCGATTGTGCAGGCCAGGACAATACCCGGATGTTCTCCGTTGCAAAGTATTCACTGGTTCGCCGAGCTGTATGTGAACGCGCATTGTCATGCATTAACCTAAAATCGGAGCCAAAGGTTTGTGCAAATGGGTAGACATAAGGTCTGAGAATATCTTCAATGTAATTTGATGTAGGTAATTTCGCCAATATCAAGTGTGACAAATTCACGTTATAAATTTCATGCCAAATATTTAGTGTAACAACGTAGAATAATCTACAATAGAAACCTATCAACATGGATAAATTACCAGAAGGTGATAGGTACTATCTTGTGAGTGGCACAGAGATTATTTATAAAGATATATTGGAAATATATTTAAAATACGTTTTCGAAACAGTTTAATCTCTTAGACAATAGTTTCAAGCAAGTGACAGTTGACGCGTTCGGCGCGATGTTTGACGCTTCGATACTGTGTTCATATATTTTTCTTTAATACAATGGAGTATAAAAAGGTTTTAATACAAGTTGAAGATAGTTATGATAAAGTAAGTGGTAGAGATGTTTATTTAGTTTTATGTAGGTTAGTTTTTTATTTTAATTCATCCTGGTAAATGATGCTACGAACGGGTACTAGGCTTATTTAAAAAAAAAATCACATGTAATCTGGGTATATGTTTGAGTGAATCCGTGGATAGTTTGGATTCACAATTGGAAAAGGTAGTTGTGGCTGCAATCGGGTATCAGTTTTATTCAAATTTTTCGTGTTTACAAATACAATTGAAACCAGTGATAACCAATTTGATGCAGACGAAGTTGCACGGGTCAGCTAGTCATACATAAAATGTTTGCTCTCACTAATATGTGCCGAATTAGCCGAATCGCAACTGACTCTTACATCCACATATGCCTTGGTATATACTATATTTCCTTGTTGAAATTATAAAACGTCTTACTTTATAATATAGATAAATACAAAGAATATTTTCGAACAGTAATAATTACTTATTATTACGCGAAATACATTGCAAACTTACTTTTAAGCTTTTTATATGTTATAGGAGGCAAACGAACAGGTGGGGCACTTGATGTTAAGTGATCACCACCTTCCATATACACCAGCAACACCAGAGGAGTCGCAAGTGCGTTGCCAGCCTGTGTTGGTTGGGAGGAGGAGGGGAGGTGGGCCTCCGCCACTCTTACAGACAGAACAAGACGCAACAATGCAAACACTGTTACTTTACGTCGGTTTTCTATGAGAGGGTGGGAATACCTCGGACGAGCCGACCCATTCATATTGAAACCAATTATAGCTTCAGCGTGATTGTACCGCCTACAAACTTAATAATTATCATAACATATGTCGTAGTCCGGTGAAGCTGTTAAGATCTCGCTGGGTCAATAGCGTAGTCAGAGCGAAAAAAAAAATCATAACATATGTAGTGTTAGTAAACAAAAATAGTAACCACTTATAAAAAAGTGATTAAAATAAATGAAAACCGTTCAATATATTAATATTACTAATATTCAATTTACATTTGAGACACTAGAATTACGACAGCTGATTCAAATTTAATGCGTTTCGCTTTAATGTTCGCAAAACGCAATAGCGTAAAGGTTCTTCATCAATCATTACTGTTTTAATATTAACACATTAAATGAAGCACGCGAACATACTCTCTTCACTTTTTATTAGAACGGAGTATATTTTAATTAATTAAAAATAGAATAGGTAAAAAATACGTATTTATATTGTCATAATTACTTTTATTATGTTTTCTTTAGCAATCGTATAAACCATAGTTTTGAGAACGGAGATACGGGTACCATATATAACTGAACATATAAAGCCATCATCATCAACCTGTAAGATATCCACTACATGGATATAGTCCTCTTTTCTAAAGAGAGTATGCACATAATCACTACGCCAGCCCACGACGTATTGACGATTTCAAAATCCGATTTTTTTTTCTCGAACTGACTACGCTATTGACCTAACAAGGTCTTAACAGCTTCACCTGACTACTTCACGTAGTCACTAAAAGAACATCTGTAAGATTCAGATTTTCTCATAGTGTTTTCATTTACCGTCAGCCGCTAATCTTACAATTTCTAATTAGTAAATGTATGCGAATCAGAAAAATTGGTTAGTACATGAATTCGAATCAAATTCGAAGATTCGAATATTCTTCGGATCAAAGCGTCGGCGTCCAACCACCGTGATACAAAATATTATACAGGAAATGTTAGCACCATTCCAAGCATCATAATTTAGTGCATCTATGTAAGCTACTACTTTGCTTATGTAGGTAGTTGGCATATGCGAAAAATATGCTTCGAGGCACTTTATTAACATACACCAGGCTTACTAACAGTATTGGAGACGAATTTTAAATAAATAAATAATAGTTATCATTATACATCGAATATTATAATCAGTCTCCGAAGCGAAACATCCGATTTGAGCCTAAAAAACGGAAAAGTATCTCTAAGAAAGTAAGTTAAGCAATACAATTTGTATATATCTACTTTTATAGTTAAATTATGTTAGTTACGTACTTAATATGCTGAAATCAATTAATATATTGTATATCCAATCACAGTGGCGGCGGCAAACTGTTTTTCGGTAATACACTCATATAAATTTGTCCATTTATACAAGCTTATCGCTCAATTTGTCAAAAACTGCAACATTTTCGAGTAAAAGTTACCAAAGAACAATAAATGCATTTTTTTTTTACTTCTTATCGTAACATCGCGTAATAATATAACTTTTGAAAATATTAAATAAGTAACAACCGTAAATATTATTTTGTGTTGTAATATTTAACTCGTACTTAAATTGAGTACCGTTGAATATCTAGACAATATTATAAAGAGGTAAAGTTTGTGACTTTATGACGTTGTACTGGGCCGACTTGAAAAAAACTTTCAGTGTTGTACAGCTCATATATCGAGGATATATATATCATCACGCTAAGACCAATAGGAACGGAGCACCAATGAACAATGTTTGAAAATCGAGGTTTTTTCTTCTTGAGAGCTTCCGCTGCTTGTTAGTGTTAGCCCAAAGTAACTATTACACGTGGACGAAGGAGCGAGTAGAGGTTAGCTACTTATAAAATTTAAAACTATTCGTCCTAATACTACTAATATTAAATGTTTATAGTCTGTCTTATATGTCAACGACCGTGTTCGCAGCATTAAGCAGAATTAAATAAGGTTAACATATCAGACGGATTAAATACAAAAAAAGCACGTAACATGATAAAAGGCTATTTTTGGTTTCAGCATGAATGGGTCGGCTCTTCCGGGGTAGTACCACCCCTCTCACAGATAACCGACGTGAAATAACAGTACTTGCATTGTTGTGTTTCGTTAGGTCAGTGAGAGAGGCGGAGGCCAACGTCCTTTCCTCTTTCCCTTTCCTTCCCCTCCCCATTCTTCCATATACAGGCTAGCAACGCACTTGCGACGTCCCTGATGTCGCTAGTGTCTATGGACGGTGGTGATCACTTAACATCACGTGACCCACCAGTTCGTTTGCCTACTTTGATATAAAAAAAGGTAAATAAAAACAAGATATAACTTTATTGCAGACTAAAATTATTATTGTTGTAAAGCTTTTTTACATTTAAACAACAAACACAAGTAATACCGCTTTATGTTACATAATGAACAATAAAGTCCGATACCTAAACGTTACCGCAACTACATCGTATATGTTTATTTTCGTTGGTGTGAATATATCTGCAACCTACATTTAGTACCAACTGTTGAGTATATTATTCATCCTAAATATATTATTTAAAAAATATGACAATACTTATAAGATGTTCTTCAGTCTAGCGGTTGACGGTATGAGGTTTGGAAGTTTTAGAATTTACATAATTGTCCTACATGCTGTATATTTGGAATTGTTATATTATTTCAATATATATTATGACTGAATACATTTCAAATACTTATTATAATTATCAACATTTGTTGAAAAACTAATGAAACAGAATATAAATAATGTATAACATTACGTAATTCAATTACCTGTTTATATTTACTTTATGTGTTTTAATGTTAGCCAGCTGTGGGCCAGGTGGGGCTAACGGTGATGAAGATGATGATAATTTAGGTATTTAGTTATACAATCAAAGAAATATCTTATCTGTACGAACGTGTAACTACTCTATGTTGCGGTCACCCGACTGAGCGGCTAATTACTGCGACAAAGAATCACGACTCTCACCCGCTTAAAAAGCTTTAAGAGTTTAAGCTGTATCATTTGTTTGCATCCATAATGGACTGATAATTACACGATTGGCCTTTTTGCTTCTGACTTTTGTATCTTTAGCTATACACAATTATACATATATTTTGTCTTTATTAATATTACAAATATTATGATTATCTCAGCCGAAAAACGCCCACTACTGAATATAGGTCTCTCCCAAGGGACGTCATAGTGTTCGGTCTTTCGCACATTGTATTCCCGTAACTTTCACCAGGTCTCCACCTTATTGGCGTGACTGTACCCTGTACACCTTGTGATATATGCTTACCACTCGAAAACACACTCCCACTGGACCCATAATAAAAACATAACTTTTTTTATATAAATGAAAAATTGTTTGTACTTTTTTCATAAATTTTAATACAGTTGATATGGTTTGTATATATTTATTGATTTATTCCCGTTTTACCTTGCAAGTTAATTACAATGAAAATCACAATTCTACAACATATTTAGAACATAATACAAGTTTGATTCTTTTTTTCGTTTTATTATTTATTCAAGCAATGGCAATATTATATTTTTTAATACTGCATTACTGACAATATGTTTATTCACCGTTTGTCTATAATTTATTTAATATAAAATGTAAATATTTGTAATAAGGATTTTGATTCGATTTTACGATTTGTATTGATTTATATGGAGTAGCACATGTAGGCATTGTCTTCTTTTTAACCGACTTCAAAAAAAGGAGGAGGCTATCAATTCGACTTAATGTTTTTTTTTTTATGTTTATTACCTCATAACTTTGGACTGGCTGAACCGATTTTGATGATTCTTTTTTTATTTGAAAGCTGGTGCTTCCCTGTGGTCCCATTTTTGGTGCAGTTCTGTCAACGGCATCCAGTGCAAAACCGTATAAGTGTTAAATTTGCATTAAGTGTGTATACGACAAATAGACGAATAACCTAACATCATGCTAACCGATTTCGATGATTCATTTTTTATTGTAAAAGATGTTCTTCAAGGGAAGTTTGATGAGAGTTTGGCTAGGTTCTGATTATGGGATCCGTGAAAAAGTAACACAACTTTCAAGAAATAAGCCTACACCTTTCTTAAGGGCCGGCAACGTATCTGTGATTCCTGTCGTGTTGCTTGTGTCCATGGGCGACGGTGATCACTTACCATCAGGTGACCCGCATGTTTTAGTAAAATATATTTATATACACTAAAAATGAAAAAATAAAGTAAATTTTCAAAAAAAAGTATTAATCGACTTCAGTATTAATGAGAGACATAAAAATAAGGCACTTAAAACCGGAAAATAAATAGTTTATCCAATTAACCAAATTAAATAAAACATATGAATATGTGTGCTAACTAGAGATGTATTGGAAGTCGAGTTTTTCGAGTCGAAGTTTTTTTAAAAATTTATTTTTACAACCAAAAGTGCACGAGTTATAGTATTTTTTATTAGATTCAAGAGACTCAGTACTCATACGAACTAAGTGGTGTAATCACTCGAAAAGGACATAATATTTCCAATAACTCGTTTGCGTTATTGTGAACACCATTTCAAGTGTATGTAATTAATACGCTGTTTCCTTTATTTTGTTGTTTTGTGTTAAATAATATTATGAACTCAAAAGGTGTTGATCAAACTTTTTTATTTGCATATTTCCTATTAACTACAACACAGGTATTAAATATAATAATTCTGTTTTATAATCTAATAAATATGCACCTTTCTGCTTTTTAGAATCATGCGTATTTGTACGCCTAACTTTTATATTTATTGCATTTATAGGGTAGGCTTTGTATTAAAGGAGTCTGTAAACATACTCATTCCAACTTAGTAGACATCACAATTTTAATTCGAAATAAAGAAAGACGATATCATAAATGCAATTGTTCTATGAAAATTATCCGAGCGCACTTTAATAAATCAATTTTAATGATTTAAATATATTGTTATGATACATATTAGTGAGAGCAAACATTTTAAATTTACTAAATCTTCAATTACCTAAATATACCCAGTAGGTAGCTATTATAGTAGATATATCTTTGCACTTTCACGTTACAATTTGATCTGACGTATTTTTAAATGTCTCATTTTGAAAGAAGAAATTATTTAGGCTTAACTGATCAACTAAATATAAATTACATTCATATCCATATGTTGTTACTTCAGCCCGTAAATATTTTCTTAAGCAATGGATGGAAGTTGGAACGATAAAAAGACGAATTGGGTGTTTTAATTATAAATTGAAAACCATTTTTTATATTGAAAACTATTAAAATATATTAAGTAAGCACTTAAATACTTCATAGTATATAAAAAATATTAATAAATGACTCCTTTACGTTATTTAAATATCACAGGAATATTATTCATAAAAAATGTAAGTTATCTGTACGTAGATTTATTTACCGAGAAACGCGTAATAAATTTGCGACACCATTATTGTTGACAATCAAGATACGTGCCAAATATTTAACGAATTTACTGTTACTTAAGGACGCAATATTGTGACATCCATTTATTTCTGAAACAGAATTATAATAATTTCACTTAATTACGGCATTTATTGCATTGCGAAGCTGCGCGGACATATCCTATCTTGTGTTCTCGTATTATCGTTCATTATTGCATATATCTCACGTTTAAATTGATGACAATGAACTTAAAAGAAAATAAAAGCATTTCCGTGTTATACTTTTCCGCAAGATTGTTGTTTAATCAGTTCTTAATACTCTCTCATTGACAGTCAATTATTTTGCACATTATGGCGCGCTCTTGGATGCCTACTTTATTAATGTAGTACCTGATTTATAAATTTACCCATTAAAATATTATTATTAAACTTTAAATGGACAAAAGACCTCTTGTAAATTATTTTAGGGGATACGATATCAGATAGCTTCTTTTATTAGACATGTTATCGTAAAGTGGAAATTTTAGTGACTTCACCGCGGAAGGTATAACTTGCTTGGTCGATTGCAGACACTTTTATAATATCCTTTGTATTCGAATACATACGTTTATAAAAGTATTTCTTTGTTGAAAAAAGGTTTTTTTGACGTCATTGAAGATTAACAATAAACAAAATTGTAATATGTAGAGATAAGTTTGAATATGCAATTGGTACCTTGTCAAAAGTATATAAAAATAATGCATCTATACAAATGAACGAAAACAATGATTTTGAATTCGGTTTAAAAATAAAGCTTTTGTTCGCAGTTTCACTCGCACTAATATAGTTTTCCTACAGGAACAGTAGTACTTCATTTTACTGAAAGGTACTCTATATCCATTTTTTTACCCCTGATAGCGTGTACGCAAAATTTTATATCGAATGGTTCAGTGATTCTAGATTTAAAGCATATAACAAATAAACAACTTTTGCATTCATAATACTAGTACGGGTTACAAAAAGAATTATCCGGGTGATAGGACATTACATTTGTCTTGGATTAGATCACATCCACTAGGTTGTAACAATAGTGGCATGCTTAGGCTCAGTCGATGTAATCAAGCGAGGTAGTAGGAATGTTTGTATCTGGCTAGATCTTTTTTTTCTCGAAATGGTTACGCTATTAACCTAGTAAGGTCTTAACAGCTTCACCGGACTACTCCAACTAGATCAATACTCTCATAAACATAGTGATCAACTCGGTATGTTTCCCTCTGTAGCGTTTCAGGATCAGCCTGTATATATCTAGCTGCCTGCATAGCAGCAATAATTGCCAATACATAGCCGATCTCTCGATGGTCATCGATGTTCGTTTGCATCTACGTCGTAATATTATAAACAATATAACATAAGCACCACACCGCTTGCCCCACTTCTCCACGGCAAGAAGCACATATCACTGAATGCTTAGTGTTTATAAAATCGTAGTTTCTTAGAACTTTAATAAACATGTATTTAATAAGGCTATCGTGATAATTTTACCCCGGATATATTTTTTTTATGTTCTAGGAAGCATGAACAGACGTTAAGACGAGATGTTAAGTGATCACCGTCGTCCATAGACACTTGCAACACCAAGGGAGTCGCAAGTGCAGTGCCAGCATGTGTTTGGAGAAGGGGTAAGGGGAGGGAATGAGGGAGGCGCGAGGGGAGGGGAGGTGGGCCTCCGGCGCTCTGACTGATCGAACGAAACGTAACAATAGAAACACTGCTACTTCACGTCGGTTTTCTTTGAGAGGGTGGTACTACACCTAGTGAGTCGACCCATTGATGCTGACGCCAGTAATAGCTTCAGCTCTACCACCTTGGCAAGCAAGGGTCTATGAAATAAAATAAAAGATAATCAAAATCTATCCAGTAGTTTTTGAATTATGTGCACAACGGTTGACCTCATTTTACTTATATATAAGATTGATAAGTCATACTAAATAAGATACGAAAGTATTCGTTTATGGTTCTCCAGATTGTGTAAGAACAATAATAATATTAAGAGAGCTCGTCCCGAGAGCTCAGTTACAGATTATATCTGCCACTATCGATGTTATTATAAATTCATTTTTTACAGTGATAGCCATCGACGTAATCCGGAGTCAGTCAATGACGATTCCCACGTTACTAATATCAACGAACCGTATTTTAACAGATAAGAAATTGAATAGAATATTAAATGTACCATTGGATGAGAAGATGGCGTGATAGCTTACAAGTTTCGTGAGTGATTAACACTCGCTTAAGGGGAGAGCTTTGGAATGATATTTGTATTTTGTATGCAACACTAAAGTAAGAGTGTACTTAAATTGGCAAGTTGTAATCAAGATTATTTATTACATAGATATTATAGAAAGTATTATAAATTAGGTACATATTCTATACAAATAGTAGAAAGATATGAAGCTAAAATATTTGTCACTGATTTCGGCACAGCCTTGAAACAACGTAGCACGATTTCACCCATTGTTATTGTTTGAACTGGAAAAACAATCTATTGATAAAACAAGTTATAAATATTTCTAACTATCTTCTAACTGCGGCTTCGCTCGTGTTAATATAGTATAACCACTCTTTTGAAAACAATACTTCATATTTTCTGGATGAAAGGTATAATATGCAGACTTTCATGTTAATTGCTTGAGTTGAGTTAAACGGGCAATAAACAATCAGATTTATAATATTAGTAAGGATAACAAACATAATAACCCATTTAAATTGATGGTGTCCATTGACTGTACAGAATTTAGTTTTCACCTTTTGATAAAAATATGAGACACATTTCGATGGTAATTAAATTATGGTTATTAAGACTGAGTTATTAAATTAAGGGTAGAGAAATTAGTTCAATTTCAGTTAAAACCTTCACGTAGTGACGTGCACGACGATGATGAGCGACTACTAGGTAAAGGAGTTTTCTGAGAAAAGGCAGAGGTCTTATTCACGGCGATAGGTTACAATGTGTAGGCAAATTCAAAAGCTGAGAAATTTGTAGTTTTCTGTGTATGTAAATACTACGCGAGTATTTAATAAGAGCCGTCTGTATTAGCGATTAGTTAGTGCACTTGAAATTCGTTTATACTCACTGAAGTTCGAACTTGTGGACATCGGAACGATATTTTGTTGATTTTGATCCTTCGGAAAGCATGACTTTAAACATATAACAATTATACCGTATCATATAATTCTTGTGGACGTGGAGTCAAGAGTGATTTAGATTCATGTCAGGACCCGGTAGGTGGTGCTGCAGTATGATTCTAGATTTTTTAAATTATTATTATTAAGGCATAGTAACGTCCTTTGCGCTAGTAGTGTATACCTTCTATAGATATAATAAGAATGTTAATCTAACGTGTCTGTACTTCTTCAATTTTCGTTTAAAAAAATTATGCAGACACCTGTAAAAAGTAATAAAATACGTTTTAATTTTTTTTTTAGAAATGTCTGTTTATTTGTCTGTCTGTCTATCTGCCTGTATAAACACGCATCACTGCTAAAGTACTAGGTTCACAATAAAAGCTCACCACGAAAATCATAAAGCATATTTTCGAGTATATCTTGGTTGTCTTTTCATTAAAATCGGTCCACTTTTTCAAATGTTATTGTGTTTGAATGACAGCTTGGGTTAGGAACGAGGGAAAAGTAGATAAGTAAATGGACTTAATATATTCATGATTTTATTAATCACATTTTTTTTACATAGGGCTCCACGTGGATGAAGTCGTGGGCACAGCTAGTAAATAATATTAATAGCAACAAAGCCCATTTATTCATGGTGAAATTATTAAATAAAAACAACAATTTATTTTGACCACTTCATTCATGTAGTAATTAAATTATAAATATATCTTCAAAACAAACAATAATCCCACTTACAAATCTACGTTGTTTATTGTGATGCATTTTTTCACTTCGCCAAAAACGTTTAGAAAAAAACCAGTTTGTAACAACCGCAACTCCTTAACACAAAGTTTTTAGTTATTGTCCGCTCACCGCAGCGATTTAAGAGTACCATTAAATTTCGGTATCATCAATTATAATTTGTGGAATTATATTTCCTGGTTTGATTCTAATTGGATCTTATCTTTGATGGACGTTTAGAGTTCCGCAAAGAATCACGAGTACAGTCGTCCTCTGCAATAAAATGAACATAGAATTCGGTGTGATTTTTTTTAAGTTATGATGACTTAACATGATTTTCTATTTATTATACCGAGCTAAGATTGCATTTATTGTTTGTAATGGATAAACTCAACCAATATTTAACAGATTTTAATTAGTATTTCTCTTATAGAAAGCGACAGTATCAGTGAGCAACATGGGCTGGGTTCTATTTTTAAAATATACATTAACGCGAGAGCAACCCTGAGCAAACCCTAGTTTGTTATTAGAATCTATATAAGGTCGATAATGATAGTTATACTGATACCCGATTAGGCCTCCCACGGCAGCGGCTCAAGCCTAGGTTCGATCCCTCGGTAGGGAGCCCTTGAGTGCGTTGCTTGCGCGATACGGTGACACACAAATATACATCACCGCTACAACACTACACGATCACCCTCACACACGTGCACGCCTACACGCTTACACATGAAAGTGGAAGGGTTTACTTTTTTTCCCTTATCGAACTGAAAAACTCTCAATTTTCCGATAATAAATATATGGAAGAGTTGTTGAGGCCTGTGTGCTTGGTACACATATACGGTTCAACAACTCATACATATATGAATAGTTAGCTAGGCTAGCTAAGATAGGTCGCGATTTTGCATGCAACAGGCAACAGCCAAGCCGAGGTGTGCCGTGCACCCTTGAGCTGGTTGCCATAATAAAATCGGCTGAGTGCGTTAAGCGCTCGCCTTAGTAGTCCGGTGAAGCTGTTAAGATCTTGATGGGTCAATAGCGTAGTCATTTCGAGAAAAAAAAAATAGTTACACTAATTGTAGTCTATTAGACCCCGACCACCGTATACCAGGAGTAACACTCGCCGTGGTGGCATGCATAGGCGTGTCGCGTTCCGAGACATATTGAGTAAGAAGCGGTGAGGTAGCACTTTGTACACAACTAAGTGACCACCAAAATATATACGTAGATAAACCCGTCATAGTAACTGTTTTTAGTATGTCGTATTTGGGTATCCAGCAGGCTTACAAGCCAGAATAACATCGGCGTTGAGAGATAGATATCCAACACACGCTGACTCGGCCGCCGCGAACTATTCTAAAAAACAGCCGCGAAATATCTTTACCATATCGATATGATATAACGATAGCGAAGGATTCATACACCTCCAATTTTCCAAACAGGACGTGCTTGCGCCAACACCTTCGTAATTACCAATCATACTATCGTAGACGGGTAGTTAACTTCATCCTGCACACCCACGACGGCCTCCTTCCGTAGTATCTCAAGCTTAGATTCATCTTCCGGAGTGTAGTCTTCGAGCACCGCATTTACTAGCTAACAACACGCACCACATTGCACCCCACACACACACTCAGTAGGAACATAAGTACGGGACTTTTTTGGCTAATGAGCTAGCTTTAGCTAAAATCAACATATTTGAAATACATGTACCTAAGCGTTCGAGCGACATATATGAAGGTACACACGTGTTTCACTAATTTATACAAATAAGATTAGGGAGATTTTGGAGGGTCTTGGTCTGTCATACAGTGGATTTTATTTTAAATTCATGATCTTGTGGTATTTGGCTCTATATTATCTATGGTTGTGTTTACGTTATAATTCGGTCATTGTACACAAGTGAAGTAGATGGGAAATAATAGGTACCACGTGACGGAGCATCAATTCTGAAATGACACAAATACTCCATGGAAGTTATAAAAAGAGAGCCACCATCTTATTAGAACCTTGAAATTATTACAAGAAACTTGCCAAAAAAATATATATAAAAAAATATTACCTTATATATTTTTTAAATCGATTTGCATCGTTTCATTCAAAGTAATAACCCAAGTCGAGGTTTGGTTACTTTGTCACCGTTGAGCTGGTTGCCATTCGACTGCATGCCTAAAGCACAATGGCAGTAATAATCTGAAAGATTGGTTGCTAAAAATAAAGTTTAAATGTTGATTTTATTTACAAATACCAGTTATACCTATCTCACATAATTGAATGTATACACCCACTTATGTATTTACACAAACAAAGTTTCCGTGTCAAGTAGTTAGATTCCTTATTATTCGCTGTAAAACGAAAAACAAATATGATATTTAAAATAGCTCAATGTCTTCGTAATTTTTTTTTAATATTTCTTCCGAATTTCTGCCTTAAATCGCCGCATTTGTAAACTTTATTCCATTTTCAAGCCATATGGATATGGATAAAATAAAATAAAATATTGACTCTGCTGTTGAAAACTCGCTTAATCGCCAGGTAACTTGATACAACCTTCTTCCGTATGTATGTAAATGCTATAAAATGGTGTATTTATTTACAAAACTGTATTCATTTTCACTTATATATATAATTAGGGAAACACATATCATCCATATTTAGTATTGTAAATGTGTAAATAATTATGTCTGTTCATATCATGTACCTGTTCATGAATAAACCCATTATTAAATTTTTCATATATACAATTTGGGATCTGAAGAAAGAGGTTACTTTTCACCCTGAATGTACTTAAAGACACACAGATAGAGATCCAGGAATATGTTAGTTGCTAAAATGATAGATCATTTAGGTATGTAAAATTACGAAAAAATGTTTAATTTTGTTAAATAGTAGAGGTGTTTATATTGACAGCCAAATTCTACTGGTAGAAAAGTAGTATGGAAGGTTATTCAATTTCTAAAGTATTTTTGACAGCTGCTAGTTTGCAGCTAACAGCACACTTGAATACTGTACATCATTACATCCTGCTGAAACACAAACCCATTAATCTAAAAGAACTTAGCATGGAATAATCATAAGGCTACTTGAACCCTTTCAGTAACGCTGTGAAGCTCAGCGTGACATGGAAAATCAAAGCTTTTATTGTAATTAAGCGTACCGTAAAATACAAAGATAAATCATTATAGGGTTAACATGGTTATAAGCATGAAAATGCTCATAATGTTACATGAATACTATTATTAGATATATCGGTGCATAAACAAGATGTTTAATATGAAACCAGGTCAGCGTCATACAACGGGTACGGATCTGCACTCACCTACGAATCCTTGACCCATCCAGAAGAGGCTACTTTGAAGTATGAATGTACCGTCCTGTCGCTGGTGTATAAATAGGTATTTAAAATACCTTTTGGCGTGGGAATAGTGACGGGCGCAGCGCTGCGGTCGCGGCCGGAGCTCCGATAACCCTGTGTCTGACTGCACCGCTCGCTACCATAGTCGCTAAGTCCGCGGTCCGACCGTGGCCTCCTAGCCACGACGCGACACGAAGCTCTTACGTTGTGAGCACAGCCCTTGCAACCCACCGTGAACCAGTAATGATCCGTAACGAGACCGACATCAATTTGGTTACTTAATTTTGTAACGAACTACCTCTATCTACATTTTTTATCTCGGCTTTTTTATTTTCAATAACAGTAATAGACATTTTGAAATTCTAATGCAGATTTAGGATGGCTTACAATAGTCGACAATTACAAACTGTATAACTAAAACCTTAGAGTTCATATTTGAATAAATAATAATAGCGGCGATACAGAGGTAAAGCTGCACGCTGTGAGATGTCATCTCGAGCCCCCGCTGTGACTCGAGAACAATATTGTCTCTGCTATAAACGCATTGTAAATTTTAAAATCAATTCGTATTCATTCTGGCGCAGCTATAATAGAGGCTTGCGAAATAATATAATCATAATATATGTATTTAATCTAATATACTTCTAATCTAATATACCTACGTACGTATATGTATTCAAGCTAATTTAAATAACATGTTATGCCCAAATACGATATAATTATTTAACAAGTTCGTAAATTGAACAATTATCATATATTAGACTGGTGCTACTCGGATCTGTTTTATATTATACTTATATATTAACGATTATATCAAAATAGTTTTATATTCTTGCAAACATGCATACCTACCTGTTTTGCATTATTTAAATGAATGTTACTATTAATTTGCATATCATTTTTGTGGGCTTGCATACTTTGTAGGCATGTTTACGAATCATTTACAATTGCAGTTAGAGGAAAACGATCAAAATCTAGAAAATTCTTTAATATAATAACGTTATATATATATATACTGTCTAGGTCATGTGTATCTAGTTTTCTTTTATTTTATCTTAGTATATTTGTGTTGATAAAACTGTATTTTCCAATGACTATCGTTGATTTAATATTTAGCTGGCTTATTTATATTGAAAGTTGTTAAGTATGTATGTCTTGTTATGAGGTGAGCTTCTTAAGAATTATAAATAGTAATACATTTTTAAGTTACGAATTGTGTAGAATAAAAGTGACTCAGAAATGTAACTATATGCGATTATGATTTTCTTTAAGCTTTAGAAGTATGAAATGTATAATTCTTTCAATACGAGTATATCTTTATGGATCGTGTAAAAGTATCTTATGTTTCCAACTTTTTTTTTTTCGGACTGACTACGCTATTGACCTAGCAAGGTCTTAACAGCGTTACCGGACTACTAAGGCGAGCTCTTAAGGCTGATTTTATTTGTGCAACTAGTTTCATGACGCAAGGCACACCTCGGCGTGGGCCGTTGCCTGATACATGCAATTCGCTACCTATCTTTTTTTTTGTTAACGTGGGGAAATCCCTTATGGATACCCACCCTCCCGGGGGAGAGGGTGGGTTATGTCCGACTCGCACGGACTAAAACCCCACGCGGCACGAGAACACCTGTCCGAGCTAACCTAAACTAAGTTACATATTCATATTTATATGAGTTATTGAAATATAACCAAGCATATATACATCGATAACTCTAATATGTGATTTATGTCGGATATTTTTTCTAAACAATTTCAGTTCGATAAGGGAAAAATAATCCGGTTTCACATTCATATGTAAGCATGTGTGCGAGCACGTGTGAGGAGGTGATATGTGTAGTGTTATTTATTGCAGCGTTATAAGATTTTGTGTCACTGTGTCGCGCGAGCAGCGTACTCAAGGGCTTCATGCCGAAGGAATGAACTAGGTTTGAGCCGCTGCCGAGGGGGAAGTTTTCAAGTAAAACTACACAACTTTATGAAATATAAAATATAGCTAAGGCATAATTAGGGCATAATATAAGTAATATAGATATATCCTACTAAAATTAGACCGGACAGATTAAGGCAAAAATTCCGTCTTAAAAAGGAAAATTGTTAATTAATATATACTATATAAGACAGATATCTCAAGGAGTGCAGTCAAATATCATTATGTTAATTATTTAAAGGAAACATAAAATTATGCATAGGTAACAGATAACATAGGTTATAAAGTTGCTTAAATAAAATGACTTTGATTCACACTTGAAAGTAACAGAAAACAGGTTGTCCATCTAAACAATTACCATTTTACGACAACTTGATTCGACTAACTCAGCTTTAGAAGCCAAATGTATATTTTATAATTTTCCTGTGAACGATTAGTTGCAATAAACGTGTTCACAATGAAAATTAACACTTTATATTTGCATAAGCGTGTAATGTGCATTATTATTTCATCATTTTAGGTTTGAGTTAAGATCTATATTTTGAAAGGCTATAGTTAGATTTAAAATTTCTTTAGGCGCGACTAGGTGACTGTACGACAATGCAGCGGAAGTCCGTTACGGTAATATAGCGTTACGTTTCTGTATCATTAGATTACATAATAATTAAATGTAACCAAAACTTCTATTAAATCATAATTCATTTAATTCGTTACTTATCATAGTAATCTGTTCGTACTTTTCTATATTTTATTTACTTTATAACAAAGAGTTACTAAAAATATTTCCTGTGTTAAATTACGAATTAGCTGATAGATAGCACTACAGACAACGAAGCTTTGATTTCATTTGTTACTTACATTAAAACCAGATGGCAGCACGTTCGCGCGCCTATTTATACATAATTAATTATATTGTTTAATTTAATATTTTTATTCATTTTTTTATTGATTTGTTTATGAACTGTGCATTGACAAAATCAAAAATATTTAAAATGTTTTACTTCAATCGCGTATGACGGTTACATGCACTCATTTTTTAACTAGGCAAATAAAATAAATTTTTGTTAAATATTCACTGAAACTTGAAATATAACTCTATAATATGAATAGTTAACTTTAAAAGCAATCAACTTACTCAAATACACACAAAAAAATAATTGTATATAAAAATTAACACCCGTTTTTTTCTTTTATTTTTAGATGATGACAAAAAACAGTTTTATCTTAATTCCTGATATTGTTTGTAACTAATATCATAATTTTATGGACCCTTCATCTTTAGGAACAAGAACTTAAATAAAAGGCATATACGTCCAAAAAACATGTCGAAAATACAATCTCTTTATACACTGTAACTATTATACGTTTTAATGTGTTACAGAGATTGTTATCTGCGATTTTATGGCAGCACAAATAGATTTATGAAAGTTATATCTGTATTAAAAATGTTGATGTAAGTTGGGCAATAAATCAAATCCACATAATGGCCAATAAGGGTTCTTCCAACACCCTGTATCCCGGCATCCAAACTGTTGAATTTTATTGAAAAATGTTTTGATTTAATTTATATAAGTGAAAAATAAATTTACGATTATTATAACATTAATTAACATTTTTAGTTTTATAATCAATCATGTTCCATACCGATAAATTTGAAATACGTTGCTAAATAAAGCAAAATAAACATGACATATTTTAATTAAATCAACCTCGATCACAAACGCTATATTCGTAAACTACGTTGTTACAATTATAAAGTTATCGAGACTATCCTGTAATGAAAGTCGGGAATTAAAGTTTTACATTATAACACTAGCAATGTACCGCGGCTATGTCTCTCTTATATCTATATATATATTATATAAATAGGCAGTGGGGAAGCGGTTATGAACATATCTTTTCTCTGTTTCTCAGACGATTTTCTTAATTTTTTTTGGTTTTGTAGTTATTTACGATTTGATGTTGCTAATAAAAATAATCGAAAAGTTTTTTTTTCTATATGGTCAAAGTTCAACCACTGGACTAGGTTGATCGCTGATGAGATTTATCGCTCAAAAACTTTTAGATAGATTTTGATTTTTTTTTTAATTTTGTCTCTTAGTCACTTCTTTCTTATTTAAAAATCACGATAGCTGGTAAGTCGTAGAGCCACGTTGAAGCTATTACTGGTTTCAGCATGAATAGGTCGGCTCGGCCGTGGTAATACCTCCCGACCCACAGAACAGACGTGAAGTAACAGTGCGTTGTTACGTTTCTTTCGGTCAATGAGAGCGCAAAGTAGCATCCACCTTAATATTCACTGATGGATTTCCGCAAAGTAACGCCTTCTTCAATCAAAATGCTGAAACCAGTAATATCTTCAGCGTGGCTCTACCACTACTAAGTGGTGTGTTATAGAAAAATGTATAGCATTAATCTTGCACCATGAATAGACAATTGTGCAAACTTTATAATCGATGTAACAGTATTAAAGTTTATGAATCTCCGGTATAGCAAAATCTATTAACATATACCTACGTATAATAGCGACGGTCAACGATTTCAGATGGGTGCAATGTACTTATGGCATTACGTGTCTAAAGATTTAAATCCAATTTATTGCAAATCACCTAAGCTAAGCTAAATAAAATGCTCAGAAGACCTACAATTGCTTGTTGTGTGTTATCCAAAACGTTCATTGAAATGATAAAGTTCCATTTTTCATTGATATATAATGTCCAACCTAATCAGAGCTTTTAATTAGATAAAGATTACTATGAAACTAAGCTATTTATGAAAATAGCATCACAAGTAAACATATATATTTATAACATGTAATAAATATTAATGATTACTTATGGAGTATACATATATTATTGCACAATTTCTTGTAGACATTTTTAAGACGGACAAATATATATTGTATATTATTTTTATGCATTTCATGTGGTTTAACAAGCGTTACCTATGTCAAATTTTTGAAGTAAAGGCTTTTTATGTCGACTTGAGCAATTAGGATGAGAAATACTTATGGGTTCACGTCACCGATGACGTTGACATGCTCGTAACGTATTGTGCTTGCGCCAGACTATCGACGCGTAGTATTATAGTAGTTAGCACTATAGTAGTATTTTTTTTAACTTCTGCAACCCATTATATGTTTTAATTGATTATTATATATGTAAAGATTATTGTTAGGAGCTGTGAAAATCAGATTAATAATTTCAATTTACAGATCATGAAATTTAAATAATTCAGACTTTATTTTTTTGTAATTCAAAAAAGAATACAGTTATTCCATTATCTTGAGCTTTCACTTCTTTCGGCAGTCCTTATGATTCTGATACTTATGATCCTCGACTCTATGTATAATGTGAAGCTGTTAAGACCTTACTAGGGCAATAGCGTAGTCATTCCGAAAAAAAAATCTATGTTAAAATAATTTGCACGTATAAAATCTTCCAGAAAAAACTTCTAAACGATAGTGATACTACAGATGAATTTGTTTTATAACAATTATAGATATAAATCGATATACTATACATACATGTGTACTTGATACGAGTATACACCATTCACGTCTAACTCAACACATTTCCGAGTGTTGACTATATCAATAATATTCTATTATTCTATTACTATATAATAAAAATAAAATAAAAATAAAAGTGTTAGTTTTATTAAAAATTACACCGTTAAGAAAAAAATAACGTACAAAAATGGCCGCTCACCTCCGATATCCCACGATCGGCCGTTCCGATTTATAGATATAGCAAAATCGAAAGGCGCTTCGTATTTTGCATAACGCTTATAAGTTGTGTAGCACAATGCCCCATGACCTACAATAATTCAAACACACAAGAATAAGATATAATTTTGTTGCAGTGTTTCGTAGGTTTGTATTATTTTGGACACCATGTTGATTTTTAACTCAGATGGATATTTAAGTAGGCCTGTGGAGTTTTTGGCGGGCTCTTAGGCTGGCATGTATAATAGATTTTATATTTTATTCATAATCTTGTGTTATTTGACTCTATATTTTGTAAATTTGGTGGTGTTTACGTAATATATTTAGTTTATTGTGCATAAGTGAAGTGAATGGACAATAAATAATACTACGGAGCATGAAGTTCTGAGATGCCACAAAAACTCCCTGGAAGGTTCTAACAAGGGATCCACCATCTTGTTAGAATATTGTAATGGTCACACGACGCTTGTAATATTATTGTACTGTAACGTCCATTGAAATAAAACATTGACACTGGAAAGTGCTTCTGCGGAGCCAAAACAAGAAAAAGAAGAAGAAGGTAGGCCTGTGTTATATAACCGTATATCTAATAAATGTATTTAATGTGACAAATAATTTAAACTTTTATAGAATAAAGTCATAAAATCAAGGTAATAAAATAAGATTTTAAAATAATAATAAAAAACGTTTTATTACGAAAAGCTGTAATATTTATTGTGTCAAATTTTATATCAATGTAAAAATCACATAGGTGTTAAAAATATTATTATTGTAACATTATTTTACTTTTTATGGACATTTGCAGAGAAAAAAACGGTAACAACATACCCATTGTCAGTTCACTACGCCGACAAGTGGATTGAGACAGAGACAAAAAAAGAATAAACAGCAAAACACGTTATTTATATATTAAAACAAACTAGTTATTACACTTTGTTGTAGTTATTAATTGTAATTTATTTTCCCAATTCGAAGTTGAATTAAATTTGTTTATGCATATATAATTTTACGTACATATTACAGAGTATTATGGTATTCTATTTATTATAAAAATATTGCTTAAATTGTCCAAAATCTAAGAAGTGTCAAGTAAGTTGGAAAATATCCTGCAATCTGAAAGCTACTATAATGTATGGTGAGATAGTTTATATTAGACAGTTTAAAAAAAGTACTCAGCGGCATATATTACGCTTTGTATATGGAAGCAATCGTTTCCAAAATATAGAAAAACATTTAAATTGGATTCTATAATTATTCCTTTATTTTTATAAATCACACCTGTAGATAAACTTCGTTTAGAAGCTTTCAGTCAATATACGCATCATCATATATATATAAAGGTAGGTTAAAAAGAAACGCAGACAAAGACGAGAGCGATTCCTAGTTTTATATAGTATTGGAAATTAAATGTACAAAAAAATTATAGTATACTTCTTGTAAACAGTATTTAAATTAACTGCTTGAAAGCTTGACAGAATGAAGGTAAAATAAATACGAGTATGCATATAAAATGTTCCATTCTGAGCAGCAGTAAGAAAATTATAAGATATGTTTGTATTTAAGATGTCGTGTGACCAAATTTATGGAAATTTTACGAAATGTATTATCTCTCTTTATATAAAATTCAATACGTGGAGTACAAAAATCTATCAACATTTTAAATTGTAACTGATTTGTCGGGTACCAGAAAATAGTAATTTGTACTGGCTTAGATCGCAACTTCCATGTATTTGGTGTTTAAAGCTTCATAGTGACTCTGTTTAGTTTGTTGCGTTTCAGCAATAGTTCCGATGAAATTCTAGACTATACGAGTATAATAGCGACGAGTGCTTCATAGTGACTCTGTTTAGTTTGTTGCGTTTCAGCAATAGTTCCGATGAAATTCTAGACAATACGAGTATAATAGCGACGAGTGACGATAGCTTTTAGATACTCGTTTTTGGATTACACCTTGCTTACAATCAGGTAGTATCGTGTTTTTTTTCTAGAACTGACTACGCTATTGACCTAGCAAGGTCTTAACAGCTTCACCGGACTACAGGTAGTATCGTCACTTTGTGGTGCTATAACAAAAAGAGAGCATAGTTTAATTTTTTTTTTCTCGAACTGACTACGCTATTGGTCTTAATTTTTTGGCCTTTACAGCTTCACCGGACTACTGAGCATAGTTTAATGGTAAATAGATGTATAGTTGTTGTCGTTTTTTTATCACATCTTACTTACACTCAGGTAGGATCATCACTTTGTCGTGCTATAATGAAAGAAGAATATACTTCAATGGTAACCAGATATAGGATCGTCGTCGTTTTTAGATTACATCTTGCTTAAAATCAGGTAGTACCGTCACTTTGTCGTGCTATAACACAAGAAGAACGTAGTTTAATGGTAGCCATATTAAATTTTGATATTCGTAATAAACAAAAAACGCGACATAGTATTTTTAAAAAGCATTGGAAAAACTCATAAATCTTATTGTTGTTCAATTAGTTCGACTTCCTGTATCGACCGGTCAGTGCGACTCGGCGCGGCGGTGCGGCGGCGCGGCACTTCCAAATAGGTGTTCTGATATTCTTTTTCTCGACGAATAAAAATAGAGCAAAAACACGTCTCAAGTTTTTTGTACCCGGCGACCTTGCAGCTGAGTGGCTTACTGATTGCGATACACAGTTACTAAAAAAGAACGAAAACTGTGATAAATCGCAGCTATTAAAACGACTATCGGATTGATAAATATAAAGCTCGTGGAACACAAAATAATAACCAATTTCCATAAAACGTGAGCTTCCTAGATGAGTGAGCGAACAATATTGTAGCGGTCCAATCAATCAAAAGAGACGTCTTTATACCTTATGTGTATTCACTTTTACTTTTATTCAATAACTAACCTATTGAATATTTATTATTATGAGTGATGTTTAATAACATCATCCGTTCTTTATTGAGTGTTTCGACATGATTATTCCGTTCGTCGAGTGTCTGTCAGTCGGACTCTACGTACAGAGAGTATCGTGTAATTATTGATGTTTTCGGCAGACATACGTGCTTACTTTGTTGTAGTGAGACTTAAATGTTGTTTTTAACTGTTTATTTGTATAGCTGTCCTCAAAATCTTAACAATATCTATTTACAAAGTAAAAGACAATGTATATTTTATAAGAATTCTCACGTCTTTATATTAGGTAATATAAACATGGCAGTTAACATCTTTTCAGAGATTAATTTTATGACAGATTTCAAATGACAAGAAACCTACATAGTTAGACGTTGAATTGACTGGGAATAGCCAATTAATGTAAAATTTATAGAGTTGTAAGAAGTTAGGAAAACATTGAATCAACGCATTTAGTATTAATAAGTTGCGGATAATGATGCCGCGGCCGTGGGAACATGTATTACTTGACGGTAGTATCTACTGATAGCTTAATCGATTTATATCAAATTAACAGTGATTAATTTAATATCCCGTACGATGCGTTATATAAGTACTATGTTTTTTTATATAATTTCCGCATAGGGACTATATGTACTTCACACATAGCAGCTTCATGATACCCTAACATTAGCTTATTTAATAATAAGATTTTATTTAAATAAAGTTACCACTTTATCAGTGAATGTATTCTTTAATATCTTACTATATATACCAAGACTACACCTACTCTGTTAAACGCAAAACCTTTGAAACTTTTTTTTTTATTGTAGCACGGCAAAATGACTGCACTATGCCTGATGGTAAGCACAGTACAATCCAAAAACAATAGCGACTATCAAGTGACACACTATCCCTCGCCGGTCGCCACTATCATGCCGGCCTGTAAAAAGCTTGATATGCACAGGCTGATCCCAAAACGCGACGCGCAGAAGCGAATCACTATTACGGGCTTTTTCGCCATGTACATGGTGGTTGCGACCCAGTCAGGCTGTAAAACCCTACCACCCCGCTTTCGCCATTGCCTCGTTCGTTATTCAGCAGGGTGCACCACGTGCAGGTGAGGTTGGCTTGGGTGTCTCAAGTCGTAATTATTTAACTGGTTATTTTAAAGCAAGAGACGTGCTACGATAAATATAATTATTAAAAAAGACTTACATGAATATCAATAACAGATGTAAGTATTATAAAGAAAAAGATTTTATATACTGCAAATTTCTCATATTTATCTAAATAAAATAATCTAAGAAATACTGATCTAGTTTCCATGACACATAAAACTCATAATGGGTAAACACAGACCCTTTTTGCTAGTTGCTATTATTTCAATCGCTCCATGTCAATTTAAACTAAGATGCTGACGGCGACTTTGTTCTCATTAATAGGGTTTTGTTATTTCGTGGATTAATGAGAGCTGTAGCTAGAGATCTGCAACATATATTCTTTGATTGTTTAATTTTGTCATTACTACTAAGCTCTTAAAAAAGCAAACTATATGTAGCTTAGAATACTAAAAAAAGCTTGTAATCTGCCCGTGAAAGTTTCTTTAAAATCGGTATAAAAATAAACAAATAATCGGTTCACCCGGTACAGAAATTAACCCAGATGAACAACAGACACTTACATTTTATTTTTTATATAGTTATATCAGCTGATACCTGCTGCTTTATTAGGCATTAAAAATGGCAAAGGGCTTAATCCTGGTGAAGAAAAAGTCTGCATCGATTGGTCATAATACTATAACCGAAACGATCAGTAATTTTCATGTGTTTGATCCACAAATTATTTGAATTTTTATACTGAAGACGACGAATTGGAATTTTATTATTTCATTATATTTCTTTCACATCTTGCAGGAAAATTTGATATAAATTCAGTACACTTGTAATACTCTTATTTCGTGTCTCAATACAACTCTGTAGATCATACATAGAAAAGTATGTGTGTACTTATGTACACGCGTTAGAAGTTATAATTCTTTAGATTAACAAGATATTTCTTTTTCCAAAAAAAATTATCATTCGCCTTATTCTACGTTTGCAGAAAAAACAACACTAACAATAGAAAAAGGTATTTAATTCATTGAGAGTTTTAATACAAACAACAAATACAAAGAAACAAAATGTTTAATATAGGTAAATTCAGGGTGTCGGTTTTTCTTGACGGTGTGCAAGCACATCGTAATAACTTCAGGGTGTCGGTTTTTCGTGAAGGTGTGCGCGCGCATAGTAAAAATTTACTGTATTAATTTTTCCCTAACGCGCCAATAGAAGTATAACTTAAACACCTACTTACTTACTTACATACACACCACACTGTGATATAAAATTAATTCTACAAATGCTATACTAGCGTGTTGTTAGAAGGTCAGGAGCCGTCAAACATTTTATTGATCTGACCATTAATGATTTACCAAACTTACCCAGACATGTCACATCAGGTAAGCTTGACATTCAGTTAGATTGACACCCGATTAAATCTCACCAGAATAAATCTTATATAACAACAGATTTATATTCCTATCGAATGAAAAATAGGCGTGAAAAAGATAATAGAGAACTAAATCTTTTTATTACATTAGTATGACACGAAAGCGTGGTAGCGTTTTGAGGTGTCCATTACTGACAATCTTCTGTTGTTAAACAATCAACGATACAGCACATGTAACTTTCTTTTTTATGAACAGTAAAAGGTGATTTATTATCGATTACGAAATTTTACATAATAATATGTGTAAATAATTTTTAAGAGTGGCGGAACCTGTACAAGAACCCACTGTAAAAACCCTACTACCATATGTATTTTTCCAGCAAAGCAGCACTACAAGAGTACACATAAGCAATTCAAACTGAATACGCAGTACTAATAACCTGAGATTCTACTGAGGTTGGTTATACGAGTACATAGGCATAGAGTGCCGTGTCAATATGATGAACTGGACGCTACTACTTCATAAAGAAAAAAAATATCATCAGACCGGCTATAATGTCATGTCATTAATAACTCACTGAACGCCAAGCATTCGTTTATATTATAACTAGGTTTTGTTCGCGGTTGCGCTTGCGTTAAACTAAATATCACTTACGCCTCAAGAACAGTGTTTTTTTTTTTTCGGAATGATGGTACCCTACCCTCTGTACCTAATCTTAAAACGTACAGAATTTCATGATGACTGTCTAAAACAGTAACATATATTTTGTTGTTCGTAGAGATGAAGCTATTACTGGTTTCAGCATGAACGGGTCGGCTCACCCGGGGTAGTACCACCCTTTCACCGAAAAGCAACGTGAAGTAACAGTAAAAAGTAAGTAACCAACGTAGCTTGCATTGTTGCGTTTCGTTCGGTCAGTGAGACCGCCGGAGGCCCACCTTTTCTAAACCCTCCCTCTCTCCTCTTCCCTTCCTTCCCCCTACCCCAACAGAGGTTGACAACGCATTTGCGACTCCCGTGGTGTTGCAAGTGTCTATGGATGGTAGTGATCACTTAACATCAGGTGTCTTACCTGTTCGTTTGCCTCCTATGATATAAAAAAAAAACATTTATTATAATACGAGAATTATGAATATATAAAATTAATAATTTAAATATTAACGAAAAAGATATCATTAATAAGTGTGATGGTCACTCGAATGTTTAGTCCATAAATTTATCTCTCTTTTTCTATAAATATAATAAAAAGATCTTACTATAAAATATCCAATTAAGCGTAAAAGTGTGTTTAATAAATAATTGTTGATACTGTTTATAAATAAATATTTATTTCATTGTACATAACTTGTACTTAACGGTTGTCTGAACTGTTTTGGATCTAGTGGGCGTGTAGTTCTGCAACTTATAAAGTTCTACGTTGAAATGGAAACGTATTTAATAATACTATTTCATTTGACTGAAATGTTTAATTGATTTTAACTCTATTATTTTTCGAAATAAAAATGTAATTATTCAATAACAATTTAATAAATAGTATAGATAATACAACATACATTGTTATTCTATAGTTAATACTATAATAATAGAAATAATTTTCTACATAGGAGAAGGATAATTTCCTAATATCTTTGAAGTATGTACTATTATTATTTATACACTTTTGCCATTTTACAGGTAGTTTATTGATTGCATTGCTGAAAAAATTATGAGAGAGAGAATCAATAAAATCTTTGAAGGCGGTCTGTATTATCTCAACGTTATTGAAATTCTTCCTTTGAAAGAAATTATCCAAATTCCGAAAGAATAGGTAATCTGTTGGTGCAAGATCCGGATAGTATAGTGAATGTCGAGGACATTCCAACCGCAGTTTCTCTAATTTAGAGACCGCCTGTCGTGAAGTATGAGATGTAGCGTTGTCCTGAAGCAGGAATAGGCTAGAGAGATTGATCTATCTGTTTAAAGGCTAACTTTTTCACAATGGCTTGCAATTGTTTACAATACTATTCTTCCATAATCGTCTGGTCATATCATTGAGGAGCTGTAGTGTATGAGACCATACTGGTCCATCAAACGCATACCTGTGAATTTTCCTGAGTCAACTTTCGCTTGAGACAGGATTAGACCGGTTCTCCAGGGTTCGCTGTGTCAAGCATTTCAGAAAGTTGTATAGGATTCATTCTTCGTCATAAGTAACAATATAATCCAAAATTCCCTCGTTGTTGTGACGGTAGAGTATTGTAAGGTAGAAGGCAATGCATGTTTACTGGTGTGCTTCAGTCAATTCGTTCAATACACATTTCACGATCTTTTAATATTTCCTATTTTTTTCAACTAACTTAATATTGTTTTATCACTCACACCGTAGCCTGTAGCTAACTCGGATGTAGTTTGCGATAGATCAGCTTCCAACATCCCTTTTAATTCTTCATTATAGATTAGGGTTTCCGGCCCTCCACGATGTTTGTTCCTCAGGTCAACATTACTAGAACGAAGACGTAGGAAGCAAAGACGTGTCGTGCTTTCTTTTACAGTAACTTCCCCATATATATAATTAATCCTTGAGCTCTTGACGCATTTCGATACCACTGTGGAACACGTATTCGTAGTCAACGCAATACTACAAGTTTCCTATTTTGGGAAAAGAACGATGGCAAAGAGAACTCAACTGGTGTACAAAACAAATGAATTCCTAATTTCAAATTACACAAAAATTACACAAACCTAAATTTGAATTTAGAATTCCTAACCAGACGCCAGACATTTGAGATAAAAGTGGCCACATTGACAAAACGCCAATTTCATATACAAGGATCTAATATCTATAAAATATTTCAACTGTGGTAAAAAAATTTAAACCTAATATCATGTAACATTTTTTTCTTTCACGTTATAATGATTTACATGTGTTGACACACTGGTTTATAAATTATTAAAATGACAAAACTAATTAATATTTATGACAAAAACATATTTTGCTACGATTTGGTAACCATGTCTTTTACTGGCAGATAAAATCGAAATGCACTGATAATCTAGATCTAAAAATGAATAAATAACGTGGGACACAAACATTGACACAGAACGAACGACAAGTCGATGTAAGAAACACGTTCATCTCATGTTCATTCAAGGAAAAAGTAACGAAACATATTTGTAACAATAAAAAAATCGAATAAGTAATTTTGTCCACATAGTCCCTAGATCCCGCTAGAAAGTTACTTATCAATTCAATTGTCTGAGACACGCCCGCGCTCGTCACGGACTCATGCCTATATCATTGTGGCAATCACTGTAAACGCCTATTAAAAATATCATTACGACTATATGATTTTTAGGGTTCCGTAGAATATTAAAGAAATAATCTCTGGCATAGATAAAATAAATATCATCGGTGTTATTACAAAAAAAAAAACGTATTGAATACTTGCTTTATAAAGTTTGGGTACTTACGTATTAAATGCACCGCGCTCGCCGAACGTTCGACATCTTGCTCTTTTGTCTCGCTTTGGTTAGGTTAGGTTAGACTTGCGAAAAAGGATAACACGAGCTAGCCGCGCAGCGGGCGCCGAGCGCTGTGGATTTAATAAGTAAGTACCCAAACTTTCTTAAAGCAAATATTCAAACGTATTTAACTTTTTTGAAATAATACGATACGAGTCTCAATTAAAACAACAAAATAGAACATGACTTTCACTAAATAATTGTTATTAAAAATTAAATGTTATTTTTAAACTTTATTTTTAGTATAAGAGTAAGCACAGTATTCCATTAAAATGATATAATTATTCCTCTAGGAAATATCAAGACTTAATCATCGTTGTAATTACAAAGATCACTAGTTGTTTACAAAAACGTGGTTAACTTTCCAATTTCTCAATCTCATAAAAAAATCGCATCATCTTTTATGAACTTTTGGTAGGTGGTAGAGGCACGCTGAAGCTATTATTGGTTTCAGCATGAATGGGTCGGCTCGACCAGGATAGCACCACCCTCTAACAGAAAATCGACGTGAAGTAACAGTGCTTGCATTGTTGCGTTTCGTTAGGTCAGTAAGAGCGCCGGAGACCTATCTCCCCTACCCTCTGCTCTTCCTTCCCCTCTCCTCTAACCACTCTGCCTTTCTCTCCATTTCCCCTGACACAGGCTGGCAACGCACGTACGACTCCTCTGGGGTTGCTAGTGTCTATGGACGGCGGTGATCGCTTAACAACAGGTGACTCGCCTTGCCTCCTATTTCATTAAAAAAAAAAACGATTGAAGATAGTGGTCACAAAGTAGCAAGATACTTAAGTCAAGCGATTTTAAACATATCGTAAGCATTTAAATTGCAATAATTAGAAGTTTGAACGACCCAGGAAAATAATTCTAAGATTTAAGATAAAAGACTGATTGGAATGTCATTCAAGATCAAAGCTGAATTAATTATTATTATTGAATAACATTACTTTTCACACTGATCTTGCCTTATTTAATAAACGTCAAAATATTCTGTAAATTTCTCATATTAATTAAGATGTTTTGAACATGTATAATCTATATCTTTTATCTATACAATGAAAAGAGTGTAAAACGAGCGCGACTGTGCTTTTTAGATTTTTGTTAAAAAAAAGTGTTGCAGGTGTCTTGGATAAGTAATAAAATACATTTTAATCATTTTTAGAAATGTCTGTCTGTTTGGGGGAATACGCATCACTGCTCAAGCACTGCACTCACGATAAAACCTTTTCAAGAAATTTATAAGGCATGTTTTCGAGTAACATTTAGTCTTTGTTTCTTTAATATCGGTTCGGCCTATCAAAAGTTATTGTAATTTTAATGACGACGCTACCTAAATACGACAGAAAAGTAGATAGTAATAAGACCTATTGGTGTTATTACAAAAAAGTTAAATACTTGGTTTAAAAAAGGTTTCGTACGAAATGCGCCGCGCTCGCCCGAAGCAAGATCGCGTTATCCGTTTTTCGCAAGTGTAACCTAACCTAACCAAAGCGAGACAACAGAGCAAGACGGCGAATATTCACCGAGAGATCTTTTTAAATCAAGCGTTCAAAACGTGTTTAACTTTTTTGTAATAACACCGAAGGTGTTTTTGGTGGAATTTTAGTCTGTCATGTAGTGGATTTTATATTATATTCATAAACTTTTATTATTTGACTTTATATCTTGTAAATTTGGTGGCGTTTTACGCAATATAGTTAGTTTATTGTACATAAATAAAGTGAATGGAAAATAATACCACGGAGCATGAAATTCTGAGATGCCACAAAAACTCCCAGGAAGGTTCTAACAAGGGATCCACCATCTTGTTAGAATATTGACTCACACGAGGCTTAATATTGAAGTGATCGCACGACGCTTGTAATATTTTTACTACTCGACAATGGCAGTAATAATCTGAAAGATTGATTGCCAAAAATAAAGTGAAAAAAAATTAGACCTAATACATTCAGATGACTTAATTAGTCACTGTTTTTTATATCAAGTTATACATGGACAAAGTCGCGGGCATAGCTATTCATACAACCGATATTTTATATCATAATAACATAATCTTATCACGATGAACAAATAGATTTTTTTATTGAATTGACTACACTATTGGCCTTGCAAGGCCTTTACAGCTTCACCGGAGTACAAACAAATAGATATGTTATTGTTATTTATCTGATATGAACATGTTACTTATACTTCTTTATGTTAAAAAGGGTTCTTACCATTTTTAGAAAGAAAATTATCTGAATAATGTGAGTGAATTGGTCATCCAACGCCGGCGATCCATTAATGGTGTTATAAAGTAAAAAAAAAAAACATTTTAGATGCCATCGTTCCTTGTGAAATATAAAACCCTTCCAACAGTTTCCATACTTGTTTTTAGTCTATGGCTATAACAATCCGTCATAATATGTTAGCCAAATATCGAAATCAAATGATCAACTTTTTACAGCTTTGTCCGCGGCTCGGGATGCCTTTATTACTCTACTATCTCCTGCCCGCGACTTCGTCCGCGTAATAATAGTTACTTTGGGAAAACGCAACAGAAGCTCTCAAGAGGAAAAATAAATCCCGATTGTGAATAGTAAAATCACCGGTGCCCCATGGTACGTCCGGAATAAGGATCTCCACAGGGACCTGGAGATACCTTCTGTCTGGGCCTATATAAAATCAGTCACACGTAGTTATTTCGAAAAAGCCGCGAATCATCCCAGCCCATTAGTGGTATCTGCTGCTTACTATAAACCCGTACCCAACGCTGCGCAGTATAGAAGACGACCGCGACACATTTTTAACGACCCTCCTAATTCAGTCACGTCAGCGAACGATCAGTACCAGCCTGTCTCTTCAAACAAAGCGTGTTCACGCTCACGCCCGCATAACCAAAGATCACGCCGCTGGGGGTTGGGGGGGGGGCAAATTTTGCTCGCGTACACCAGATTAGGCCCCTCTCGGCAGCGGCTCAAGCCTAGGTTCGTTCCCTCGGCGTGGAGCCCTTGAGTACGCTGCTCACGCGATACAGTGACACAAAACCTTACATCACTGCTACAACATCACACACATCACCTATACACAGGTGCACTCCTACACGCTTACACGCTGTTTTTCTTTTTCAGAGAATCAAACGACAAAGAGTTCTACCCTTATTTTCCCTATCCTATCCTATCCTATCCTATATAGTTTAGAGGAATTTTTCTGACCCAAAATACATATAGGAGTTGTTGAAGCACGCATGCTTGGTACATATGCATGTTTCAATAACTCATATACGTATATCTAGATAGCTTAGCTTAGGTTAGCTCAGATAGGTCGCGATTTTTGCACAAAACAGGCGACAACCCAAGCCGAGGTGTGCCGTGCACCCTTGAGTTGGTCGCCCAAACATCGCAAATCGGCTGAGTGTCTTCAGCGCTTGCCTCAATAGTTTGGTGAAGCTGTAGAAACCTTTCCAGGTCAACAGCGTTTACATTTCGAAAAAAAAAATTGGAAATATATTTAAAATTCGTTTTCGAAACAGTTTGTAACTCTTAGACAATAGTTTCAAGCAAGTGACAGTTGACGCTTCGGCGCGATGTTTGACGCTTCGATACAGTTTTCATATATTTTTTTTAATACAATGGAGTATAAAAAGGTTCTAATACAAGTTGAAGATAATTATGATAAAGTAAGTGGTAGAGATGTTTATTTCGTTTTATGTAGGTTAGTTTTTATCTTAATTGGTCCTGGTAGGTGATGCTATGAACGGGTACTAGGCTTAATTAAAAAAAAAAACATATGTAATCGGGGTACATATTTGAGTGAATCCGTCTATAGGCTGGATTCACAATTGGAAACGGTAGTTGTAGCAGCAATCGGGTATCAGTTTTATTCAATTTTTTCGCGTTTAAAGATACAATTGAAACCAGTGATAACCAATTTGGTGCAGACGAAGTTGCACGGGTCAGCTAGTCCTTAATAATATTATAAATGAAAATGTAAGTTTATTTGTTACGATTAAGCGTTCATTATATATTTGCATTCACGTTGTGCGGAGTGTAGAATATAGTATATGGAGTAAATAAAATTAAAAATGACCGGAAAACAGTCGATTCCCCCACCCAGAATTGAATGGTATCTAATAAAGAAAGATGAGTATGCGAAAGAATTTAGGACAAAAATTGTTAATAAAATGATAGAAATGGAAAATATGGTAGCGAAAACTGTTAATGAGTGTTGGAATGAAATGGCAACATGTATAAGGACCGTAGCAAGGGATGTTTTTGGTGAAATGAAAGGAAGAGGAAAGATAAATATGAATACTTGGTGGTGGAACGAAGACGTACAAAAGGCTTTGAAAGAAAAGAAAACGGCTTTCTATGAATGGAAATGTGTTGAGGATCAAGATAGTATGATTAAAGAAAATAAAAGAATAATGTATGTAGAATGTAAAAGGAATGCAAAAAGAGCAGTTGCTATTGCCAGAGCTAAAGTTCAAGATGATTTGTACAAATCTCTAGAAGACTCACGAACACAAAAATATTTGTTTCGTTTAGCAAAAGCAAGAGAAAATAATACAAGAGATATTACACACGTTAAATGTATAAAAGATGATGGAGGAAAAGTTTTGATGAATGATGAGTACATAAAGAGTCGCTGGAAGAAATATTTTGAAAGATTGATGAATGAAGAAAATGACAGGACTGGAGAGTTAGAGACCGTACCATCAAATTTAGGCGTTGTACAAGAAATAACTGAGGATGAAGTAAGAAGAGCTGTGAATGGTATGAAAAACGGAAAAGCCGTTGGGCCAGATGGCATACCTATTGAAGTATGGAAGTTTTTAAAAGTAGATGGATGTGTTTGGCTGACGTTATTTTTTAATAAGATGTTACTAGAGGAAGCGATCCCACATGAATGGTGCAATAGTGTAATAGTGCCTATTTTTAAGAATAAGGGTGATGTGCAGAACTGTAACAATTATCGAGGAATAAAGCTCATGTCACACAGTATGAAGGTTTGGGAAAGAGTGATAGCGAGTCGAATAAGAGATGAGACTGAAGTGAGTCAAAATCAATTTGGGTTTATGCCTGGACGTGCGACAACAGATGCCATTTTCGCACTTCGGCAACTGTGTGAAAAATACAGACGAGTACATAAGAATTTACATATGGTATTTGTTGATCTGGAGAAGGCATATGATCGAGTACCGCGTGATGTTCTGTGGTGGGCTCTGAAAAAGAAAAGAGTGCCTGAGAAGTATATACAACTTATTCGTTGTATGTACAGTCATGCCAAAACGCACGTTAGGTCAGCGGCTGGAGTTACCGATAATTTCAATGTGGCCGTAGGTTTGCACCAGGGTTCAGCTTTAAGCCCTTATTTATTCCTTCTTGTTATGGATGCGTTAACATCAGACATATAGGAGGGGACACCTTGATGTATGCTGTTTGCTGATGATATTGTTCTTATCGGAGAAGATGCTGCAGAGGTCCAGAGCAGGCTGGAAAAATGGCGAGAAAGACTGGAGAATGTTGGTTTGAAAATTAGTAGAACAAAAACTGAACATTTGTTTTGCGATTTCGGTGGTACATCTAGTTTTTCTCCTATAGCCTTAAATGGAGTACCCTTACCAGCCTGCTCCAATTTTCGGTATCTCGGTTCATTGATACTAAACGACGGTGGCATTGATAAGGACGTGAGGAATAGGATAAATGTAGGATGGATGAAATGGCGAAATGTGTCTGGGGTAGCTTGTGATCCACGAATGCCTTTGAAACTTAAGGGGAAGGTTTAAAAAACTATGATAAGACCGGTCATGCTGTATGCATCTGAGTGCTGGGCTACGAAAGAGACGGATGAGAAAAAATTACATGTGGCAGAGATGCGAATGTTAAGGTGGATGTGTGGTGTAACTAGAATGGATACGATTAAGAATGAGTATATTAGAGGCAGTTTGAAAATAGCACCAGTGACAGAGAAGTTGCGGAGTAATCGGTTAGCATGGTATGGGCATGTCATGAGAAGAGATGAAAGCCATGTAACTAGAAAAGTGTTGAGTATGATAGTGGATGGATATACGTGTAGAGGAATACCGAAAAAGGTATGGATGGATTGTGTGAAAAACGATATGTCTGTAAAAGGTGTGAATACTGAGACGACATCTGACAGGAGAGAATGGAAAAAGAAAACATGTTGTGCCGACCCTACTTAAGTGGGATAAGGGCAATGATGATGATGATGAGTACAAAAAATCTATAGATTTGTATATGCTTTCCATATCAAAACTTTAATTAAGTCGATTGAGAATAAGTATATTTCTCTAAGTATATCTAAACGTATTTATCAATCTTATTGCATAGCAATTGGGAAGTCACATATATTTCTTTTTGTAAAACACTAACTGACCCGGCCACGCATTGCTGTGGCTCAGTTATTACGAGTACATCATTACATATTGATATATAAACATCACTTAACGGTTTAAATTATTTTTTTAAATCTAATAAACTACTTTTTGTGACTTGAATATAAAAGTTGGATATATACTATCGTTGACTTTTTTGCAGGCATTAATAAGTTCTAGAACTCAGTCATCATATAAAGGGTTTTGTTCGACCATTTTTTCTGCGACCTTACTTTGCAAATCCGACTAGCACAAAAAAGTCTTCTCATTTTTCAGATTAATATATAGCTTATACAGATAACGTGGCTTTCTATTAGCAAAAGGATTTTCAAAACGGTTTAGTGATTCATGACAACACCCCTTACATACAACTTTATAAACTCACAAACTTTACCTCTTTATAATATTAGTTTAGATGTGTAGCCGTTATTGAATTAAATCCAGCCATACAAACATATAGATGGATACACATTTATTCCAATACCGTATTCGTAATTAAAAAATACTTCTTATTAGATATTTATACCGAAAATTGATGAAAAATATATGCACCGACGGAACTACAAATTTATTACTAATAATTTCAGATGCAATCTTACATAATTATGCATTAACAAAAAGCTACGTAAGATTACTTTAAACGAGTTTTATTAATGCGTCTAGTTACTTGTTGGGAACAAAAACAATGCATATACGTAGTTAGGCACATCCTGATATTCATCGATAGTCTTCAAGGTTCATGCCGCAGTCCGCTCTCGACTATCGTGTCTCATTTGACAAGGCCAGGATATGCGAGGTCGTAAATACAAAAATAATCGAATAATTATATATTAACTATTCACAAAAATAACGATGACTATGTTTTATGACAAAAGTCTCTTTTTATTGTTTAATTAACATACTCGATTCGTGTATCATCTCTTGTTAGTATTCGCACGTCTTATGCAATTCCGTTCTTTAAGCGTAATATTTACAACAAGTTTGGCATAAAAATGAGCTTCCTTCTTAACATGGAATCCAACATTCATACCACATAAAACATCAACATAATACACAATAAAATTAACAAGTGAATACAAAAAATACAAATGCAATGCCTCTTTCCTGGCTCATAGGCGTCATACATAAGTATTGTATAGCCAATGTCGCTTACACTGTTAAGATATAAGACACCTTATATTGAAATGATAACTCAAAATTGAAATGATTAGTGGAAAACATTCTCAAGAACTTTAATTATGTAAGACAAAAATTTAAATATTTAGAATGATAACTAGCTTTTTAGAGATGTTTTTTTCTCACGTATCTAGGTATGTAGGTGGTAGAGCCACGCTGATGCTATAACTGGTTTCAGTCTGAATGGATCGGCTCGTCCGGGGTAGTACCACCCGACCCACAGAAACACCCACGTCAAGTAACAGTGCTTGCATAGTTGCATTTCGTTCGATCAGTGAGAACGCTGGAGAGCCACATTCCCTGCCCGTAACCCTCTCCCATCCCCACTTAAAAGACCGGCAACGCACTTGCAATTCCTCTGGTGTTGCCAGTGTCCATGGACGGCGATGATGACTTACCATCAAGTGAACCGCCTGTGCATTTGCCCCCTATAATATAAAAAAAAATATGAGATAATATCAAAATGGTAGGGATTTTTATAAGTTTATCGGCTAGGTACCACCATCAAATTGAAAATCTGTCGGCAAGCACTTGTTGCTGTGATCCACCAACTGCACTGGAGAGTCAGCCCTCTATATAGGCTTAGTATGTTTACCATCTTAGACCACATAGTTCTTTAACACCAAATGTGGTTGTGATCAGACGCTACAACCCATACAATATTTATAAAAATAGACAATAACATATATAAACGTATAAAAAAGAAATATACTTATACCAAACGATTAAAGTTTAAATTGAAACAATACTTCAGCACATTACATAATACATTAAGAAGAACAATATTCAATGTAATGTCTTGGTAAATAAATCAGACTGCTTTTATATATATATATATTAAAATTTAAATAAATACGTAGGTTTAATTAATGCACAATAACATTTGTCTTCCTGAATTAGCTACAGTAAAGCAAACACAAATATAAATACTGTTGTCAGACAGCCAAGCCATGTTTAATTAATTTCTGAACAAAATGTTATTACTGTCTATTCACTGATTAATTTTCTACTTTCAAAACCAATAATGTTATTAAAGAAAAAACAGTGGGGCAGTTGGTTATTCAGATATACTCATATGATGGAATGTACTTTGTCAAATGTCAAAATACGTATAGTTTTCGTGTGTAAGCTTAGATGCTCGGTGAGACTCACTGCTTAAAAATAAGAACATATCCCAAAGGAATGGAAAGAAGTATGATGGGAACCTGACAAGAAGACTGGAAAATATAACAATAAATAAAATGAACAACAAACGTAGAGAACATAAAGAAAATAAAGCAGTTAGAATAGCAATGGACATGACTAAAGGCAAAAGAAAAAATTGTCAATTTTTTTTTATATCATAGCAGGCGAACGGACAGGTGAGTCACCTGATATTAAGTGATCACCACCGTCCATAGACACTTGCAACATCAGAGGAGTTGCAAGTGCGTTGCCAGCTTGTGTTGGGATACGGGAATAGGGAAAGGGGAGTAGGGGAGAGGAGAGGGAGGAGGGGAGAGATGGTCTTCCGGCGCCCTCACTGACCAAACGAAACGCAACAATGCAAGCACTGTTACTTAAAGTGGGTTTTTTGTGAGAGGGTGGTACTACCCCGGACGTGCCGAACCATTGTTGCTGAAACCAGTAATAGCTTCAACGTGGCTCTACCACCTATAAAATTACACGAACGTAAAAGAAAAAGAGGTAATCAAATTAGAGAATAGACAGTGCCATAAAGAAAGTTGGTATATAGTATAGTTTGGCGAAGAAAAATTAAATAATAGACATAATGGAAACAGCTGGAAAAAGTCTACGTGTAATGTTATACCTGACCGTTAACCCGAGACACCTGATATGTTTAAACTTCTGTTAATAAAAGTTGTACCAAATTAGTATCAGTAATAAGAACTATAAGAAAATAACAAAATAATTGTTTTTATTGATCCATAACTTTCACTTATAATAAGCAATAAATATAGTTTCAATTACTTTACTTATTTAAAGACTGTAAATAAAATTTAAAAAAAAATATATTTTGTTGATATAAAATGTTTACTTATCGTGCTCCATCCAGAATAATATGAATAAGTGTTAATTCTATTTAATTATCTATTAAGTACTATTTTAATAATTTTTTTAATGTCATATAGGAGGCAAACGAACAGGCGGGTCACCTGATGTCAAGCGATCACCGCCGTCTATAGACACTAGCAACACCTAGGGAGTCTTTTTTTTCAAAATGTCTACGCTATTGTCCCAGCAAGGTCTTAACAGCTTCACCGGACTACTAAGGCGAGCGCTTAAGGCACTCAGCCGATTTTATTATGGCAACCAGCTCAAGGGTGCACGGCACAGCTCGGCTTGGCTGTTGCCTGTTGCATGCAAAATCGCGATCTATCTTAGCTAACCTAGCTAACTATTCATATGTGTATGAGTTGTTGAAACGTATATGTGTACCAAGCATACACGCCTCAACAACTCCTCCATATATTTATTATCGGAAAATTGAAAGTTTTTCAGTTCGATAAGGGGAAAAAAGTAAACCCTTCCACTTTCATGTGTAAGCGTGTAGGCGTGCACGTGCGTGGGGGTGATTGTGTAGTGTTGTAGCAGTGATGTATATTTGTGTGTCACCGTATCGCGCAAGCAACGCACTCAAGGGCTCCCTACCGAGGGATCGAACCTAGGGTTGAGCCGCTGCCGTGGGAGGCCTAATCGGGTGTGCGGGAGCGAAATTAACCCTCAGACCACGGCGGCGTGAGCTGTGGTTACGCGGGCGTGGGCGTGAGCACGCTCTGTTTCGAGGAACAGGCTAGTACTGATCGTTCGCTGACGTGATTAAATCAGGAGGGTCGGTAAAAATGCATCGCGGACGTCTTTTATAACGCGCAGCGTTAGGTACGGGTTCATAGTTTGCGGCGGATACCACTAACGGATTGGGATGATTCGCGGCTTTTTCAAAATAACTAATCGTAAGTGATTTTACGTACGTCCAGATAGAAGGGATCTCTAGGTCTCTATGGAGATCGACTCTCCGAATGTACCACGGAGGACTGGTCACTTCCTAGGGAGTCGCAAGTGCGTTGCCAGCCTGGTTTGGGAGGAGAGAGGAGAGGGAAGGAGGAGAGAAAAGGGGAGGGGAGAGGATAGGAAATGAGTCTCCGGCGCACTCACTGACCGAATGAAACGCAACAATGCAAGTTACTTACCGTTACTTCTCGTTTTCTGTGAGAGGGTGGTATTACCCCAGCCGTGCCGATCCATTCATGCTAAAACCAATAATAGTTCAACCACATTACTTTTGCGATCGTAATTATTTATCAGTAGCAAGTTAATGTCTTAAGTCAGAAAGTAACAATATATTTTTCGTATACAATAACTATACATACTCCTATATACTATAATATATTAATTGTTATTACTTGAATCCTTAAAATGATTATAACGTTTTTCTATGATCCGTACAACTAAATACAATTTATAACACATATTATTATATTGATTTTATTTTAATAGTTACTTAAAGTAAGCTGTTACACTAGAAAAAACGTAACAATTAAAAGAATCGCATAACACTGTGGATTTCAACTGAAAAATAATAACATACATACCATGTAACTTATTACTATTATCTGGACGCCCAGCTGTTTTTTACAAAATATTTTTAAATTAAAATAAACTTTTAGGTTTACTGCACTAAATAAGCATTTTATTGTAAAAAAAATAATGATATCTCTTTTCTTGTCACTCGGATTCGAACTGGGGTTAGAAGGATTATTGAAGCAGCCGATTTGCATCTGAGCTATTTCTGTTTAAACAGCGCTAGCGAAAACCTTTATATTCTAGTCGAACCTGAAAACTAAGTAAAAAAAGGTTTTCTATGAATAAGATCTAGCTAGATCGATTTATCGTCCCCGAAATCACCTACATACTAAGTTTCACGGAAATAGATGACGCCGTTTCCGAGATTCTGAATATATACAAATATAACAATATACAAAAATTGCTCGTTTAAAGGTATTAGATAGATTAGATTAAACACTTGTAGAACCTGATAATTGATGGCATTTTAGAATTGTAGTGAGAAATATACTCAAAACTTATAATACAGCCCTAAATAACATAGACCAAATCGTTATTACTGTCGAAAAAAATTCACATTCAAATAATAATAGAATAGCAGGTGTAAACACTTACTCAAAAATAAATTACAACATAACAAAACAAAAATATATATACACTTAATTATTAAATACAATCGTTATTTATTCTGTATACAAACACTCACGACAAAAGTAATTATTTAAATAATTAAGTTTCGTCTAGCTTGATAGGCGTTAATATATAAAAAAATTCAAATGTGTATATTATTTTTAACACCCGTTGTCCAGAAGTCATTTCGTGCAAATGTGAATTAATGACGTATTTTAAAATTACTATGCAGCTCACCCATGTTGATATCGGAACCTGTTCAATGCGGTCCGTTGCAACAGTGACCGTTCTTTGTCCGAGTCGTCCTAGACAGCCGCCGTCGCATTCATGCATAGTAAATAATGACTGTGATCAGCGGCAGGTGGAGTCGCACGCGCGCATAGAAATAGAAAGGCACGTTGCAATAATTATTTAGTACAGTTACACGTAATGGGTCGTTTTGCAAAAGCTGTTAAGTACATAAGCAGCACGTCCTGCGGTTTCTGCCGGGTGTTAGCGCGCGACAATTGAATGCACACCCCCTCTCCGCTTCGGAATGTTTAATATACATTGCATTGAAACTACATAAGTGACATTATATTAGATACAGTACGCGATGCTACGTAAATAGTTTCGTTTATATTTAAAAAAAATCATTTTTATTTTGTATTTTATTTAATTTAAAATAAGTGAATGTGAACTTATGTACATGCGTTAGAAGTTTTACTTCTTTGGCGGAACAAGATAAAAATCTTTAATTCAAAAAAATTATCTGTCGCCTTATTCTACGTTTGTAGAAAAAACGACACTGACAATAGAAAAAAGCTATTTAATACATTGAAAGTTTTAATACAAACAACAAATACAAAGAAGCAAAATGTTGACTATGGTTATCTTCAGGGTGTCGATGTTTCGTAACGGTGTGTGTGCGCATCCTAAAATTTGCCTCATCATTTTTCCCTAACGTGTCAAAAGAAGAATAACTTCAAAAATACGTACATTCAAACTTCACACCTTCAAGAATTACATATAATATTAATATTTGTTATCAATAAAATCCAACTTTTTTTGTATATAACGTTATATTTTTTCACTTTTTACTTCCATAGAAAACAGACGTGATGTAATTGTACCCACCTCCCTTCCCCACACTTCCACCTCCCCCTTCCCCTTCCACCTCGCCATCCACCTCCTCCCACCCATCCTTCCATCCCCTAACCCCCAAACACAGGCTGGCAACGCACATGCGACTCCCCTGGTGTTGCTAGTGTCTATGACAGCGGTGACCACTTACCATCAGGTGACTCGCCTGTTCGTTTGCCACCTATAACAAAAAAATAAAAAATTAAAAGTAGTGCAAGGTATTATTATAGGAAGCATTATATATTTTTATTTTAATAAGCGTTTACTTAGTGTTTTCATATAAAGTGGAAAACTTAGTTTGTAAGCTATATTCATATATGTGTCATTAATTTATTGCTTGCATAACCACTCAATATGCAATAAAACGTGTGTCAATATGAATTTCTGATAAAATAATATGTTTAAATATTGTTATATGCTTTTAGTTGGATGCAGAATTTAGATTCATATATGTTAATTAACGAAATTTAATTTTGTAAATTTATTCAACATGAAACCACTTAATCTTTTATGTAAATTATCAAACAAAATTTTGTATATGACCAATATATCAATTTCATATACATACGATTTCTATACAAAAAAACCGTGACGTTCACACAACTTCAATCCCATTTGTTCCAAGTAAAATCATTTTATTTACAACAATATATAAATAGATAAACTTATACAATATTATTGGACGTTATTCCGCCTTGATAATAAAAACACCTTGACAAATTATATACATAAACCTTCCTCAGGAATCACTTTATCCACTGGTGAAAATTGAATGAAAGTTTGTTCAGTAGTTTTAGAGTTTATCGCGAACAGACAGTCAGACAGACGAGGTAGGACACTTTGTTTTATACTATATAATGATAATGATAATGATGATTTGTGACCCAGGAATAGTTGAATAAATACAAAAATATTTATAAAGTATGTACTAGTTTTTGCTCGCGACTTTAGTACTTAGTATCCATGGATAGTACTTTTTTCTGAATTAAAAAGATGTCCTTGGCTATACACCTGACAATGTGTATGCAAATCTCACGATTTTCGATTTGAGTAATCAAAGCATGGGAACGTAAGAAACTCATATTCGTATTTTTTATATTAATTAGGAAGTTATGATAATCCGTCAGAATTTAAAATTGCTTCTAATATATTGTCAATGTATGTGCATATATACAGTTTCTATTATGACTGATCGGCCATCTTGCGAGACGAACAAGAACTGCATAAGCTCCCGGGCGCGAGTCTCGCGCCGCGCGGCGTCGGCACGGGGTCAGGGGTTAAGCGATACTTTATTTTGAATAATTTATATGTCTTGCCGCGATAGACGGCGTGCCCTCCGCCTTGTACAGTTTATGGTAATGCGAGATATCTAGCATTGCAAATGCGCTGAATGTGTCTCCACCCGACGCGACTTGCGATAAGGCTTATTCCAAATATGTTCCTAAAACGGTTTTCTAAAGCAAATGTATTACCTGTTACTTATTAATATCTATATTAACCATTCATTCACATTAATTGACATTTCGTGTAATATATAACAATAAATAAAGCACACGAATTGTGTTTCACTAATCTAGAAAAACACGGCACTTTTGGCTAACAAAATAATGACATTTAACTCGAGCGCTTGTCTAATGCCATAGACGGAATGGTCACTATCACAGTATTCTTGTTTCTATTATTCCTTTCATTGTGGTTACATTTCTAAACTAACATACATTATCATGATTTCTCGACAAAATGAAATCCATAACTACATAAGTAAATTCTATTGACGTTCTGTAAACACTTTAACAAAGCCAGCATGCTAAAGATTGACTAAAATATATCTTTTTCGGTAATCTACTCATATGACAATATCTGAGGTAATTTTGTAGCATTGCGATATTTCAATATACATACTATTATTATAGAGAGGTAAAGTTTGTTAGTTTGTGAGGTTGTAAGAGGATCTTCTCAGGAACTACTTCTTAGATTTAAAGAATTCTTCCAGTATTAGAGAGGTCCTTTATCAAGGAAAGCTATAGGCTATATATCATCACACTAATTCTAATAGGAGCAGAGCACCAATGATGTTTCCTTTTTAAAGCTTTCGCTGCGTGTTAGTTGGCACAACGTAACTATTCCACGCGGACAAAGTCGCAGATAGAAACTAGTTTACTATAAATGTTATTTTTCTAAGACATCCCTAGTTGATAAGCAGCGATGAAAATTATATTATAGTAAAGTAACATTAATATTGAAATTTATTTAAAAGTAAAGCGAGATGATTGCAATATTATTGAAATTTAAATAAAAACTGGATGGTAAGTTGTTAAAAATCAGTTTCAAGTTATAAAGGTCATTGCAGCTTTAAATCGTAATCCAATATCGATCGGTCAGAGAACACTGCTAATTAAAACGTGGGGTTGACTGCCATCGGCGTTGAGACAGCACTGACTTACTGTGGTAGTTAAAATTCACTTGTAAAAAATTGTCATCAATCAAAATTAATGGAGTTATTATCGTACTGGAACTTTCAAAAAATATTTATTACAAACATAAATCAGTATTAAGGGTCTTAAGGAAGCAGTGCATTCTAGGACGATAAATAATCATGTTTCGATAAACCATTCATAAATTTGTAATGTTTTTGAAACTTAAATTACCGTTTTATCTACATATTACAAATATGTATGTGCTAGACAGCTTCAGTCTTACTATTTACGAGGTTATGCAACTGATTTTTATACAAAAATAAATTAGCTAATACAATACTAAACTAATATGAACACAATCTAATAATACTGCTTTAATTTCGTTCTGTGAAAATGAAGACTATTTGATTGCAAAATGAAAAATTCTAAACAGTGACCCCAAAAAGCCTCTATGGCAGAAGTTAAATGTCTTAAGTAAAAGGGATGCAGACGAAAAATAATATGAATCATACGATGAAATTAATCCACTCATTGGTTAGCATAAACTATTACTTATTTCAAAATACATAGATTTAAATCGGCCGAGTGCCTTAAGCGCTCGCCTTAGTAGTCCGGTGAAGCTGTTAAGACATTGCTAGGTCAATAGCGTAGTCAGTTCGAGAAAAAAAAAACAGATTACAACGAATAGAAGCTATTGTTTTTTATTCTTTAATTTAAAATCAACGTTCACCAGTAGAAGAACTAATAAGAATAGTGATATGAATAACGTGCTGAAGAAAGTGTGTGTAAATATAATTTATTTCTTGAAACTTTCCGTTACTATTAAATCTAAGATAATGCTGACTCATAACAGTGTAGATTTCACGGATTTCTAAAGGTTGGCTATATATACTAATTTAGCTGAAATAATCACTATTATTACCATGATTATTACTCGACGAGTAATGTAACCTCACTACATTACTTTAATCTGAATTCCAATATCCGTTTAGGTACGTATTAAGCTAATATTTATTATTTTGAAGGATAAATCCATCTAAAACTTCAAAACATATTATTGTTTACAAACGAAGCCAACGATTTCGCAAGTGCACGGCATCAGTGAGAGCCGTTTCATAATTAGTCGCTGTTATAATGATTTATAGGGGCTTTAAGATAACTCACGGATAACAAGTCGAAGCCGACTCACAGAGTCACTTTATACAAAATAGCGAACAATATGACGCGATATTTTTAATAGATAGTGATGGTGATGGACGACAACGCCCCACCAGTCGCGGCCGCGTCGACCACCGTGGGAACAATATTTCGGCTGCACGATCACTATGTTTGGCAATCGCTCGGTATATATTAAAGCATCTAGCAATGAGTCCGGACTGCATTCCGTATTATAAACAATGACGTGTATAATCGACTGTGAATAACTTTTTTAAACGTATGCATTACAGAGAGAATAAAATTGAAAATTAAGACCACAGTCTCCGTGAAATGATAGCGGGTACCAATAAATGATTACGAATTATCATAATAAGCACAAGGTTCGAGTTTTACCTCATCTATAGGTACAGGGAAACGACGGAATCTGGTTGATGTGAAAAAGATTAAGAAATCGATGTTGCACTTACGAGTGCGTGTACTTTGATTATAATTGGCAGTATTTTAACGGGCCGGGTATGGGCGAAGGGCGGGGGGCAGGAGCGGGGTGCGGACATATTTATGTGACCTGAACCTCGAGTGACCTGCGTTCGGTTGCCAAATTAACGAAAGCTCATGCAGGTCGAGACACTTTCTACCGGCCTGTATGCGTACCAACATTTTCATTATCGATCGCTTTCATAATTCAACTGACATTTTTGTTCCATTCAATTATATCGATGGAGAACATGTCAACGGGCATTTTTATTACAAGTTTTTTAATCTTTATTACCGTATATTTTACCTCTTGTTATATTTTAAACGGTTATACGTTATTGTCCATTATAACAACGCAAATACATTTAATTAATAAGTTTAAAATCGGCCATTAAGTTCTAAGTACGAACGGTATTGCAGAATTTTTATTTTTGGTTGTATACACTTATTAGCATTTTTCTCTAACGACATCAATGTCGGCTCAAATTATACATATTTATAAGGATTATTTATTACACCGTTTATTTTAAATTACTGGTGCTCTTGTCTGGTCGAATTTGTAAGTGTATTTAATATAAGATTGTTATTGCTCTGATGAATTATAGCTTGAGCTGTGACTAAATCTAAGGAAGCATTCTAATTTATGTATAAAATATTCTTTTTTCTATAACGCTTTTGTCATTTCTGAACTAAGACAATGTTTTCATAAAAAGTTATATATTTCGAGAATGAAAAATGAATGTAGATATTTTGATTTTTATAATACATACTAAACAATAAAAAGAAATAAATCATCTAAAGAAAATAGTCCGGTGAACCTGTTAAGACCTTGCTAGCTTAATAGCGTAGACAATTCGAGAAAAAAAAATCTAAAGAAAATCATAAGAATGTAATTTTGACAAAATAATTATAAAAGAATTACCTACTTAGCTGGATTCAAGACATCGAGCACTCATACAAAAGAAGAACTAATTGTTATAATTTTTTTTTTAGCTAGAACATGTATACATGATCCCTTTTTAAATTACTTTGCAAAATAGTTCTAGTTAGTTTTGAAGGTAATATTGGTTGGATACGTCTTTCTAAAATAACCTACTGCTAAATGAAACTAGTAGACAATACCAGGTGAAAGGTTAGACACTCGCAGTATTCTAGGATATAATTTAGTAGGTGGTAGAACCACGCTGAAGCTATTATTGGTTTCAGCCATAACGGGTCGGCTCGTCCGGGGTAGCACCACCTTCTCACAGAAAACCGACGTGAAGTAACAGTGCTTACATTGTTGCGTTTCGTTCGGTCAGTGATAACGCCGGACACCCATCTCCCCTCCCCTCCCCTCCCCTCCCCTCTCCTCTCCCTTCCCCTCTCCCTTTCTCTCTCCCTGTCTCTCCATTCCCCCAATCACAGGCTAGCAACGCACTTGCGACTCCTCTAGGGTTGCTAGTGTCTATGGACGGCGGTGATCGCTTAACAACAGGTGATACGCATGTTCGTTTGCCTCCTATATGATATAAAAAAAATATGACACTTCATGGTGACCATTTACCATATAAAATAATAATATTAAATCAAATACTAATAATCAACTAAGAAAACCTAAGTTAGAGTTTGTTCAGAGACTCTTAAAAGTATAGCTACAAACGTCTAAATAAATTAATAAACCTAAGTGCAATGACTGGCGCCAAGAAGCTACAATGGGCGACCCGAAGTTAAAGCTTTCTATAATAAAACGGGCAATAAACCGTTTTGTGTTATTCCTGACGGTCCTTGTTCATGTTCCTTTTGAAATGAAAGGGAACGTACCCGACGGACTTGGACACTGCTTCAACATAGAAGCGTAGAGGATTGTGTATAATTATTGTGTTTTTCTAAATAATCTAGTCAAATATTAAAGCACCTACTTTTTTAATTGATTTAGAACTAGAATCGAGTGTCCTTCAAAGATATTGCTGCTGTCTGAACAGTCACCTAGTATATTTCAAGGTAATACCGATGCAGCTTTTGTTTACAGAATAAGCAATTCTACACAACTATAGTGTTGCAAAATAACACTGTTCAGATTACTATGTATAGTGAGTATGTTTACATAATACAGTAAGCAAGCCGCTTAACATTCCTAGATATCAGTACATATGTGTAATAAAATATAGCCTACGTTAATTATTGTTCGGAGATAAACTTATACGGTTAAAGACGTAGGCATGTAATTGTAGCGAGCAGAGGTGGCGATTCCACCTTGCATTTTAATATAGCCAGTCGTTCTTATCCGTATAAAAGCGACCTCGGATAAAATCACTTTTAGTTTTTTATTTATTTATCGCACTGCACCTACATGTTGTTATAAATAAAGAAAAAGTTATTCAATAGGATCAGTTTTATCTTTATGAATTTTATTACAATATTACATTTATACCGGATCGTTGTAAATATATTTTCCTGTCTAACAGAATTAAGGCTTACTTACAAACTACAAACCTTTAATTTTGCTAAAATTAAAACAACAATAGACCATATTCTCAGTTTACTAAATCGTGTACAAATAATTTATATTAGAAAATATTAATATATAGATGACAAGCTGATATCCACGAGTTAATAAATAAAGCCATTATTTTATAGAACAAATTTGTAATGTCTTATTTTTTTCATTATACTATAGCTGATTCCTGTCGTAATCTGTTCTTTTATGCATATTACTTATACAAAACCATTTTGGATGTTTCACATCTGCCCGGCATCTCGCGATGGCTCATTTTTTACTAATTCCTAGATACCTGCAACTATAATTTTTTTCACAAAAATTTGAAAAGTACAGACACTTTAAATTTACATTGTTATTATATGTATAGATATTATATTATTATATGTACAATATTACGTGTAATATTACATGATTAAAATTTATAAATGTTTTTTTATTAATTTCGCCTACCAAATCGTTAACGATTTTTTCGTGTTCTTACCGATTTCGTAATTAACATTATAGCTATTGCAATTACTAACGACAATACTTCCTCGAATGGTGAAAGTTAAAAAATCGTGTACGTATAAATCATCGTACCCGGCACGAGGACACGTCTGAGTTAAACGCATCGATGAAATAACGTCGGTTTCGCATAAGAACATGCATCGGCAACATGTGACACGACTCCACAGAACACTACTGACCACGGCTCGCTGTTTCTTTACAAACAGATGCTAAATAATTATATAAATAAATCATATTAAATTGAAGACTGGTATAATTTAATCATGATTATTTGTAGCCCACGTCGGTAATTATTTTTAAGCACAGCGAGTGTATTCGATTGATCAACATATACTAGCTTTATTATCAGTTCTTACCCTGAGAAAATACGTAGAGAACATAATGTAAAATGTACCCTTGTTTGAATATCTAAATTATGAAAAATATTTACCTAATAGTAATGAATAAGTAACATTTTCAAATAGCCGTGGCAGCAACTCCGTCCCCGTGGTACCTAACGTAAAAAACAGTGACCAATCATCTGAATGTATAAAGTGATTTACTTATCAACTTTCCTTTCGTAATTAAATCGCGTCATCTATACTAGTCTATACTAATATCGTAAAGAGGTAAAGTTTGTGAGTTTGTGTCGTAGTGAGTTTGTGATGTCATATGTCGTAATCTCAGGAACTACTGATCCAATTTGAAAAATTATTTTAATGTTATATAGATCATTTATCGAGGAAAGTTATAAGCTATATATATAACATCACGTTAAGGTCAATAGAAGAAAAGAAAGAAAAGAAAAGAATGATTTTTTTTTTCGTTTTGAGAGCTTCCGCAGTGTGTTAACGTTAGCCCAAATTAACTATTCTACGCGTATGAAGTCGCGGGCAGCGCTTAGTCATTAATATTGATAGAGTGAATCGATATTAATTAAACCAAGCCTAAATGTTATTCGAGAACGCTTTATGATATTCTTTGGTGAGGTTTTATCGTGAACGCTGTACTTTAGCTATTGATACGTGTTCAGACAGACAGGCAGACAGATAGACAGACAGACATTTCTAAAAATGATTGCAGTGTATTTTATTATTTATTTCAAGACGAAACATTTTTTTTTTTCACAAAAATCCAAAAGGGACATTAGATTTCCATTTTTATTATATGTAGGTATAGATGATAATTTTAAATTTCCTCATAAAATGAAGGTCAACTATTTTTTAAGAGCTTACTTAACTATTTTATTATTAAGTGCTGTCTCTAAAATGGATGGCATTTATATATGTAATTTTTATCAAATTTACTGAATTAAACCTGATTTGTAACGTTATGAAGTACTGTGAAAATAGTTATATTTTTAAAGAACCATTGAAATATATGCATGAAATAAAATTCAATTTGATAAACAACGCAAAGTAGGACGATCAGATAAAACGTTACTATTGAAAAATGTAAGCACAGCAATATTAACAGCACCAATAAAAGGTCGACTTACTAGACTTGCGACAGCGCTAAACCATATTGCATCCACGTGGTACGTTTGCAAACGAATGATCAATAAATCTGTGCCTCCTATAAAGATATCGATCAAAATTATAGGGCTCCGATGGTTTAACAAATACAAACGAATCGCCTGCATGGAACGGGTAGGGTGGCCGACAATTTCTTCCGCGAAACTGTAATTTTAAGGCTCTCAATAATAAATTAATTCGTCCATGAAACCATCAACAATATTTTTTTTATTATTCACAACTGTCGGAAGCTTACAATTAAATAATAATAAAAAAAACCTCAAAGAGATTTTGTTATTGTATCTTGTTTACAATTTGCGGCACAGAAGTAGGCAATCACTAAATAACTTGTAAACACAATCAGGGTTAATGATTCCATACCAAGCACTCTAAATGTATTGATGTAATTATAAATATTTATAATACGCATAAATAAAAAAAAAGTCCAATTAAAAAAAAAACACAAATTCCTGAAGAAGTACATACATATAAATTAAATTAAAATGTTTGTTCAGAAAGTGCTGAATCGATTTTTACTTCTATTAAAAAATCCAAGATCTTTCAGAGCATTATACCTAGAGTTTATATCCATATTATTAAGTGTTTTCCTTGAAAACTAAGTACTAATGATAATATTATACAAACGTCATCTATAATCGGTAATTGGGTTATAGGGGTGTTCTATAATAAAAAATATTGTTAAAACAACTAAAAGACAGGCCACAATTAATTCAGATAATAACGTATATTCCTTGAGAAAAATAATAATTGTTTTTACAAGAACAAAGTTACGAATACCAGGCTCGTGAGTAATAAATATTTGCATCACTGTTCCTAACGTATTCATAGAGTTATGAAACATTTCAAGAAAGTGCATCATAAACACCGAAAAAGTCGTAACACGATTACGCAATATTTGTTTTATATTTTTACGTAAAACATAAGTTTTAGGTGTCCTAATTTATCGTACACCTATACTCTCGTAAAATAAACTATATTTTTTATATTTAACTTTTTAATTCGTTAGACAAATAACTACAACAAAGAATTACATATAATGACAGTCTCGGCAAACTTTTTGATCACTGTGAAGATAGTTGTGCAGAATACAAATTTACGTATAAATATGAAAAGGCAGAAAAGCGTGCGCGCACCATGGCGTCCATATTGGTGAATGGTTTCAGAGAGCATGATAAGCGTCCAAGGATAATCGTGGATGAGGCTCTCATGAACCATTTCGGGGCAATCCTGACTGCCGGTCGGTTAGCGGAAGCAAGCGAAATTTCCTCATCGGAGATATCAACCAACTACCCTACATCGACCGGGAAAACTTATTTCGGACTTATTAGTAGTGGTCGAGCCAAGCTGAAGCTATTATTGTTTTCAGCACGAGTGGGTCGGCTGGTTGGATGTAGCCTATGCACTGAATTAAGTATACGATGGTATATATTCACCGAAACCGATAGTAAGATCTCTGAGCATCAGGGGCTATGAGGGCGAACAAATATCCTCACACACTCCCGATACTCTCTTCCTGGTACACACACAGGAAGAGAAAAAATCCCTGATAAAAAAGGGCTGCGGGATAGGGGAAGGATCGCGCGTTCTGACAGTCCATGAATCCCAGGGACTGACCTTCAAATCGGTGGTGATCCTGCAAACAAAGAGCAGAAGGGTACAAATCCACGATAGCGTTTCACATACTATAGTGGCAATATCTTGGCACACCGACACCTGTGTCTACTATACCGACATGACTGACAACGCGATAAGTAGGTTCATTCGTCGGGCCGTGGACGCTCCGGCACAGGATATTGTGGTTTACAACCTAAAAATGGCCATAAAGTATGCAAATGCCAGCGCTATAAAAACAATAACGTCATTAAACCAAAAATAGTTAATAATATTTGAACAGTTAATATTTAATAAATTACTAATTTAAAAAAAACGCTCACGGGTACGATTTTTACGTATACAAAATACTATATGTAAGCAAAAAAAGGTGCGGACCAAGAGTCTGCAGAATAAAATAACAATAATAAAAAAAAAATTCATATGTCTAACGTAGAGATAAGTTAAGGGTAATTTATTGATAATTTTGAATTCTCATAATAATAATTTAGCTTTGTTTTGTATTAAAATCGTGACTATATTACTGGCAAGCCCGATTTAGGGCTACGTTCAGAGCGGACTAAAAGATCAACGAGGACTTTATTCTATGATAGTTCCTCATGACTACCCATTGATATAAATATATGAATGACTTTTAGATCTTAATATGCCTGATTTGTGTATGAAAAAATAATAATTAAAATTTACGTTTGCATTACTTTAAGTGCTTGAAATATTTTATGCAAATATTCTATGATTATGTATTTGTATATTTCACTTATAATTAATTTGTATACTTAAAATATCCAGATTGTGTATATTAGCTATGTATATTGTACAATTCTTAACTAACCTAACAAAGAGAAAAATAAATGAAAACTTAATTGGCTCTTTTACAATAAATTGGAGCATATTTTTAAATAATATTCGAAAATAATCATTAAATATTATAAAACAAAATCCTCTGCCACGTCTGTCTGTCTGTCTGCCCGTTCGCGATAAACTACTGAACGGATTTTCATGTGGTTTTCAATACTAGATTAAGTGATTCATAAGGAAGATTTAGGTATATAATTTTTCAAGGTTTTTTTTATTATGAAGACAAACCAAATCTGCCGGGCCTGCTAACTGTATATAAATAAATGTAAAATCAATTAATATATAATAACTATGTATTTAAACAGGTTTAGAATACTAAATATATGTTAATGAATTATAACGAAAAATTTAATAATTTTCGGTGGAATATGTTACCGTAGAAGAGTCTCACGATAGATATGATTATAATATTAGAATCGATTCTGTAGGTGGTAGAGCCACGCTGAAGCTACAACTGGTTTCAGCACGAACGAGTCGATTCACTCGGGGTAATACCACTCTCTCACAGAAAACCGACGTGAAGTAATAGTGCTTGTGCATTGCTGAGTTTCGTTCGGTCAGTGAGTGCGCTAGAGGCCCAACTTCCCTACCGTCCCTTCCCATCCTCTCTCTCCACCCATCCCCCTACCCTCAAACAAAGGCTTGCAACGAACTTGCAACTCCCCTGGTGTTGTTAGTGTCTATGGACGGCGGTGATCACTTAACACCAGGTGACGCGCATGTTCGTTTGCCTCCTAGGACTTAAAAAAATCAACGTTAATAGCTACTTAAGCAAATGTTTTTGTTGTGAATTTTAGTAAAATACAAAATAGTAATCACAGATGTCCGTTGTTACTCTTGATATAAATACAAAGTTCCATTAACGCCTTGTAGAATCGCGAAAGCAGCCCTCGAGGTACTCGTTTTCAGAGACAAGCAACGCAAATTACTTTGGCACCGTTTGACGGCGGGAAATTTCATTACCACGAGCACATATCATTATTATCTCGGCGGCAATCTACATATTTTACGCAGTAATAAATGCCCCGGTAATTTCACTTTCGGGCACTGGTTTTCGAAAATGACCCGACTTATAAATTTGCTGCAGCGCGGTTCGATTGAAGGGCGTGTTACAGATTTTTAAGTAAATTTCTTTTTGACCTCTCGTTTCCGAGGTGTATGAAATTACATATACACTGCTATGTCATTTGCAAAATAATTTACTGTAACTTGCACTTGACTCAAGTCAGTAAGTAAAATTGATTAAATGATAGATAATTGAAATATGAAACATAACAATGTCGCATATAAGAAGAAACTATCAATTTCTACGTAAGAGCTATTTTTATGTATTGAGGATATCAGATCTGATGAAAACATTTTTCCAAACTATGGAATAGATATTATGATACGAAGTAAAAACTTTAAAAGGTTGTCCAGAAAAAAATATACTTATCTACATTTTCCCACCAGATGCGGATATACTTTTGAACAAAAAAAGGTTTTTTCTATATCATAGGAGGTAAACGAATAATCGGTTCACCAGATGTTAAGTGATCACCGCCGTCCATAGACACTAGCATAATCAGGAGAGTCGTAAGTGCGTTGCCAGCCTATGTTTAGGGAAGAAGGGGGAAGGGGAGGGGAGAGAGAAGGGGGCGGTGCTCCGACGACGCTCTCACTGACCGAACGAAAGGGAACAATGCAAGCACTGTTCACGTCATACTTTACACTTCACGTCGGTTTTCTATGAGAGGGTGGAACTACCCTGAACGAACCGACCCATTCATACTGAAACTAGTAATAGTTCAGCGTGGCTCTACCACCTATAAAACCTTTATTTAAGTATTACGTTGATGGATGATCTCAATTGTAAATATTTGATATTTATTTGAGCAAAAACCAAGAGCAAGTAAGATTAGTTCGTCGAGTTGCAAACGATCAGACAACTTACTGACAGCGACACGCTTCTTTATAATCTGACTTCGAGATTTTTATTCTGCACGCCACTTGAAACCATTTAACATATCGTTATTAAATTTTATAGGTTATCAAAATCTCCATGCATTTGCATTGCATGCATATAAAATTATTCACTAGGACTGATGTAAAAATCAGCAAATAACACTATAATTATTTATCCTTTACATGAAAAGAATAACTTAATACATTTAGTTTTAGACTGATATATGTACTATTTAAAATGATTGAAACAAAAACGCTAAGAATAGTTTGCTTTAATGAATTATTGTTTTGTTTGTTGCCCGAATAAAATAATTATCCAGATGAATCATACATTCTTCATTGATAATGAAGACAAATTATGACGGGTAACGTAAATATTGTATTTTTTTTTTAAATATAACTAGCTATTGCCCGGGCCGCGGCTTCGCTCGAGTCAATGTAAATTTTCTTAACATACATTCTATGTTACTCATTGTATCCTATAATTGAAAGAATATTTGCAACTGGTTGTTTTAAGCTATTGCATAGCTTCTATCGCGGGCCTTGAGCGCTTAACGTATATATGGTACGACTGTACAAAGCTCGCACGGATCGAGACGAGCTGCTCCGAAATCGGACGAATACGTAATCAGCTGTTTGTGAGAAAGTATACTGGTGTATAGGTATTTATCATCTATGTACAACAGTGAATATCTGTACTCGTATAATTTGTGTACAAAGTGTTTTCCTGAATAACCTACATGTATTCTAAGATAATAAAATATTTTGAACAATATTAACTTCTCATGAACAATATTAACTTCTCATTTATTTAATAAAAGAAAAAAAGTTGTTTTCTTATTTAAATATTGTTTCACCACGCTCAACAAGTGTAACTTGAATTAATATCAAAGAAAAAAAAAACAAAGGAAAAAAATACTGCATAAATAAAATAAATAAATAGTTATAATTGCATAAGTTAATAAAATATAATTGCATAAGTTAATAAAAAATGCTATGCAATAGCTTTACCGCGGCAGTCCCCGAGTGCCACACGTTTTTTTTTTTTTGAGTTTATTCATTACAAACAAACAATCAGACCTTTACTCTTTCTGATAATAATATAGACATTCGTCATATATAACTTGTGAACTCTTATAGCTACTAATATAAGTTAGTTTATCAATCTAAGTGTTTTATTATATTACAAGACGCTATGCTCAGAAAATCCTAAATGACGTCAGAAATTTGATAAAAATTGTGAAACAGTATTTAAATTTATTTAATAAGCTACATGATACAGGTTAACAAGACTACAGCAATTCATAAAGGATATACATTATTTTTATTTAAGTTTCATATCAAATAATATTATATAATTGCAAAATGTATGTAACGTCGTATAAATGTACACCGTACTGCGGCAATACAGCTGTCACTGCCTTGTCGTGCGAACAGTCTCGAGATGCCGTCAGTTATTATTCCACATCGTCGAAAAATTAAGGCAAGGATAACGTAAAGATAGAGCTTAATGTGATAAAAAAAAACTCGCTACAGCCGGTAACCCGAGCGAAATGGGACGTCAGCGCGAAGGTTGACGTGTCGCCGAGGGCACGGAGAAATGACCGCTCATTTCGTTGTGTAAACGAGTACTTGTTCGAAATCGATTACAGTTTACTCTCTGTTACAGACCGCGATCGCGTGACGAGCTTTAATTATCGTGAGGTGTCGATACGAAAATTGGTTTACAGATAACATCGTGAAAAATTCATTCAAATAATAACTGTAATATTGATTTTAAGATCGTTCGCTTTTTACTATTCGGTTTTTATTATGCTTGTTATATAAAAGTACTAAGTACCCGAGACTGTCTCGAAACATATTTCGAAAAAAGATGAGACAACGGTCTAGATAAACTTGGAAATTGCAATTTTAGGTGTATAAAATATTAGTACCTGGGCGAACGAGCGAAACTCGGTTTTTTAAAAAAACATTATTAAATTAAAATAAACTGTTAGGCTTGCCTCACAAAATTTGCGTTTTTTTCACAAAAATAAAAAAAAGATATATCTTTTGCTGCCACTCGGATTCGAACTTGGGGTTACACAGAATTTTGAAGCACCCGATTTTCATTGTCCCCGAAACTACCTAAATCGACTACGAGATCCGGAATATATACAAATATAAAAATTCTAGCTGACCTGTGCAACTTCGTTTGCACCAAAGTGGTTATCACTGTATCTTCACTTGGTTATCAATTGTATTTTTAAACACGAAAATTTAATAAAACGGATACCCGAGTGCAGCCACAACGACCGTTTCCAATTGTGAAAATCGCGATGGGGGTTGATTGTAAAGGGTTGAAAATTCAGGGTTATATGTATTTACTAATGCTGTACCATAAAAAAAATAATTTTATTTATCTAAAATCGAAAAAAAAAATAAGGGGTGGATTACCCTTAACATTTAGGGGGATGAAAAATAGATGTTGTCCGATTCTCAGACCTACCCAATATGCAAACAAAATTTCATTAGAATCGGGAAAGCCGTTTCGGAGGAGTTTAACCACAAACATATATGATCGCGGATACGATTTTTACGTAAAAAAAAAAAAAAAAAAAAACTACATATAAGCAAAAAAAAGGTGCGGACCAAGAGTCTGCAGACTAAAACAAAATATTAAAAAAAAAAACACAAACACCGTGACACGAGAATTTTATATATTAGATACAAGAATTGCTCGTTTAAAGGTATTAGATTACAATAAATTTGTTAGAAGCGTTTCCGAGAAGCCAATAACAAATATACGTATCAGAATTACTTACTCGATAGTAGGTATTCTATTACAGGGGAATCCTCGAGCCTACCTATATAGTCATTTCTAGTAATAAAGTATGCTATATGTTATAATTTGTAATTTTATAAAATTCACACACAGTTGCCGATAAAATTGATAAGAGAGGCCATACATGACTACTGAACCAAATATGAACTAGTGTTACTAACCAGATAAAAATAATATATTTTTTTTCGAAATGACTACGTTAATGACCCAACAAGGTCTTAACAGCTTCACCGGACTGCAAAAATAATAATTATTCAAGATCTATACCAATATTATAAAGAGGTAAAATTTCTAAGTTTGTTAGGTTATAAGGGGTAATAATATATGGATCTACTAAACTGATATTAAAAATTATTTTTCCAATAGAAAGCCATGTTATTAGTAAGTGTCATAGGCTATATATTAATCCGAAAAATGAAAATACTTTTTGAGGTAGTCGGATTTGCAAAGTAACTCGGAGAGAAAAAGGTTCTAACGAACGCTGCCGTAACGATAAGAGATATATGATTGAGTTCTAGCGAAAAGTTGTGAAGTTTGATAATGCCTACAAAAAGAACAGCATATGTGTAACTTATATTTACGTCACAAAAAGTAGTTTTTAACAAAAAAAAAAAAAACAAGTGAAATCGTGAATCGTGAAGTGATGTTTATTGATCATATTATAAACAAAAAATATGAATTCTTATCAAAATAAGTAAATTTATCGTCTAAAGTGTTTAAAACAAAAAACTTCGCATTCCCATTCCATTCCGGCGTTACAGGCTGCAACACAGTTGTTAACTACAGCAATTACTAGCGCTTATATAATTATCTTTTTAAAGGTACTAAATAAAATAAACTCCACGTCACAGTCTCAAACGAGTGGTCACAGCGAACGCATGTGTCACACTCCGTTCGTCACTGATTTGGTGTTTAATTTACGCGAAAATGTTCGTGCATACTACGTGAAGTGGACAGAGTGAAATAACGTAAACAGGGCAACTCCTGGTAACAGGAGACCCTTTACATAATAATGTATCAAGCCTCAACGTCCCAGAATCCCCAAATGTTTCAACTACCCTCAAAGTTGCAACATGTACCCAAAGCATTGAGTTACGCTAATGTCACATCATCTACTTGTTTTCCCAAGAAAGACCAAGCCATCACACTGAATTCCATTGATAGAATAACACTAAAGGAGTACCTTATCACATTATCATCTATAACACCTGCGGCATCTATACGACTCATATCTCGCATATCAAATGCACGTGTATGTATTTATATGGACTCCAAAAAGACAGCCGACACCTTAATAGAAGAAAATAAAAAAATTACCATTAAAAATAATATTCTAGAGATTAAACCACTGATTACAAGAAGCAAAAGAATTGTTCTATCAAACGTCTGTCCTGTCATACTCAATTACGTTATCGAGCAAAAATTTGAAGAATTCAACATAAAAGTTATGTCTCCGATAACATTTATGAAAATAGGTATAACGGACCCAGGTTTTTCCCACAACTTAAGTTTTAGAAGTCTATTATATATTAATCCAGAAGACGAAACACGTCTCCCATAATCATTCCAAATAACATTTGCAGGGACTAACTACTGGATTTATATATCTTCCGATGCTTTAAAATGTTTTGCATGTAATATAATAAAATATAATAAATAATCAAGACTACCCTCAAGAAACAGATAATTAAATGGCTGAAGAAATTAATGAAATATTTGATAGAAATGATGATTTAGTAATGACTCGACACCATACGGAACCTATACACCCCCTACCAATAGTAGAAGAATTTCAACAACCATCAGAGATTAAAAGGAAAAAAACGAATTCATTCTGCTACTGCAACGGAATCCTCAAAATTAGAAGTTATAACACAGCATGTACGTGAAAATAACTCTGGCACAGTGGAGTTTGAAACTGGTGAAACTAGCAGCAATATTTCAATAGAAGATGTGAAAGATGATGAAATTTGGAAAGACATAGAAACCAGTATAGATGAATTAAATAGCGAAAATATATTTCCTATTAAACTAGATCGATTTATAAGTTTATTAGATAATTCTCGAGGAAAACAGAGTATTAAAGAAGTAGTATATTTATATACAGATAATGTAAATGACCTTATTATAATGTGCAACAAGTTACACAGCAAAATGAAAAAAGCCTAAACAATAGAAGCACACGTTTAATGAGAAGATTACAAGATTTATTAGGCCCTACTCCTATTATAAATAACGATATAGAACAATAAATACACATCAATAAATTTACTTTACACGTTAATTATAAACTGTGTAAGTCCTAATTAGTATAGATATTCTGCAATGGAATATTAATGGCTATTTTAGACGACTGGAAAACTTTAAATTATTAATAAATCTTTTATGCCCAACTTGTATTTGTTTACAAGAAACAAATTTCAATTCCAACTACTGTGGATCTGTAACAGGGTATAAAAATTTCTTTAAAATACCGAACACAAAGTAGTAGAGCTAATGAAGGTGTGGCTATATTTGCCAAATGTCACACAATTCCAGAAGAAATAATATTGACAACAAATTTAGAAGCAATTGCAATAAAAATAAAATTTCCTTTAACACTTACACTGTGCAATGTTTATTTACCAAATAGTAATACTCTCAATAAATAAGATTTAAATAAACTTATTACTCAGCTTCCGACGCCTTTTGTGATAATGGGGGATTTTAACTGTCACCATTTTTATCGGGGTTCTGACAAATGCGATACCAGAGGTAAAATAATAGTAGAATGGCTTGATGAGCAAGATAACGTATGTGTATTAAATAATGGTCAACCTACTCATTTTGATAGCAATACTGGTCGCACTAGCATTATAGACATAACTTTAGCTTCACAAAATATGTTATCATATTTTGAGCAGAAAGGCTTTAGAAGATTAAATGACAGTGACCATTATCCAATTTTAATTAGATCACAAATTACAAACGATAATTTATCAAACAACATTAGATTTCCAAGGAAATGGAAGTTCGACAAAGCAAACTGGGTCATGTTTAATGGAGACGTTGGTTTATATATCTCAAAATTAGCATCGTCAAATCAAATTTCTGAACATGATATCAATGTAATCGTTAAAAATTTTACTAAAGCCATTCTCAAGGCAGCCAACAAGTCAATACCTAAAACATCTCGTACTTTAAGGAAAAATAATCTGCCTTGGTGGAATGACGATTGTAAAAATGCACTTAAAGAAACAAGAAAGGCTTTAAAACTCTTTAAGCGATATGCCAGATATGAGCCTAATTCGGTGTACAAAATTGAATACAAGAAAAAGAGAGCATTCTACAGAAGACTAGTTAAAGAAAATAAGAAGAAGTATTAGGAAAATTGGGTATCGACCATTAACAATAAAACCCCCATTGGTGAAGTATAGAGAAACAAACAAAAAGTGAATCATCGAATCATTAGGTTCAACAACATTATACTTGAAAATGTTGATGGTACTTTCACATCTGATCCTGCGCAAACCACAAACCTATTAGCTGAGGCCTTTACAATTAATTCCAGTTCAAGTAATTACGATGACCAATTTATGAAATACAAAATTGAAAAGGAACTTGGTTTAAATTTTGATGTGTCTAACAATGATAATGCCATTAACAAAGAAATATCAATGCATGAATTGCTATTGGTATGCTCTGAAGTTGGTAATTCTAGTCCAGAACTAGACAATATATCAAACATTATTATCAAGCATTTACCAATGAGGGCACTGGAGTACTTGCTCCATATATATAACTATATATATAGAGAACAGGTGTTTCCTGACAGTTGGAAGGAAGCTTCAGTAGTTCCAATATTAAAACAAGAGAAAATACCTAGTTTAAAATCTAGTTATAGGCCTATATCTCTAACTTGTAATATGTGTAAAATACTTGAGAAAATAATAAGTAGAAGGATTAGATGGTACATAGAAACAAATAAATTCTTGTCACCGTTTCAGTTTGGATTTCGCCAATTTCGTTCAACAACGGATCATTTAATGAATATTGAAGAAGTACATGATAACTTTGCAAATAATAATTATACAATAATTGTAGCTCTGGATATAGAAAAGGCATATGAGATGGTTTGGAAACACAGAGTTCTTAAGATCACGCCGCCGTGGTCTGGGGGTTAATTTCGCTCCCGCACACCCGATTAGGCCTCCCACGGCAGTGGCTCAAGCCTAGGTTCGATCCCTCGGTAGGGAGCCCTTGAGTGCGTTGCTTGCGCGATACGGTGACACACAAATATACATCACTGCTACAACACTACACGATCACCCCCACACACGTGCACGCCTACACGCTTACACATAAAAGTGGAAGGGTTTACTTTTTTCCCCTTATCGAACTGAAAAACTCTTAATTTTCCGATAATATGGAGGAGTTGTTGAGGCGTGTATGCTTGGTACACATATACGTTTCAACAACTCATACATATATGAATAGTTAGCTAGGTTAGCTAAGATAGGTCGCGATTTTGCATGCAACAGGCAACAGCCAAGCCGAGGTGTGCCGTGCACCCTTGAGCTGGTTGCCATAATAAAATCGGCTGAGTGCCTTAAGCGCTCGCCTTAGTAGTCCGGTGAAGCTGTTAAGACCTTGCTGGGTCAACAGCGTAGACATTTCGAAAAAAAAAAAAAGTAAAACCAGTAAAGGGGTTCATGTTTGCCGATGACCTAACTATATGCTGTAGTGGTAGAACACTAAAACCTACATTACGACTTATCCAAAAGTCACTAAATAAACTTCAGGAATGGTGCCTTAAATCTGGCTTTAAATTTTCGAAAACAAAAACCGAATTTATAATTTTAAGTAAAAAGAAAAAAAGAAGTAGAAACATGGAGTTAATATTAAATGGACACAGTGTTAAAGAAGTAACCAAGCTAAAAATTCTAGGATTAATATTTGATAAAAAAATGTCTTGGAATTCCCATATAAATAGTCTTAGAGCAGAATGTCACAAAAGGTTAAATATAATAAAGGTTTTATCATCAACAACATGGGACGCAGAAAGACAAACTTTACTTAATACATACCGTGCTTTAATAAGATAAAAAATAGATTATGGTTCTGTAACTTATGATTCTGCTAAACCACGTATACTTAAGTCCTTAGAAAGCATACAAAATACTGCTCTTCGAGTGAGTATCGGTGCATTTAAGTCAAGTCCTATCAAGAGCATCTTGGCTGAGGCTGGAGAAATGCCCTTGAAATTGAGAAGGAAATAACTGTAAATTAAGTATGCTATAAATATATTATCTCAACCTGAAAATCCTACTTACTATAACTACACTAAAACATCGGCAGTTGACATTAAATACAACATTCAACCTAATTTAATTCTACCCTTAAGATTCAGGGCAGTCAAATACTTAAATGAATTGAATCTTAAAATTTCGAAAATATTTCCAAAGACACTACCTACTTCTGAACCATGGGAAAGCTTTGAATTCCCTATTAATCTTGAATTAGTTAATTACCAAAAAGACAATACTCCTCAATGTATGTTCCAAAATTTATTCCATGAAATCAATAGTAGATATATCGATTTCAAAGCCATTTACACGGACGGGTCAGTTATGAATGGGGGATCAGGATGTTCAGTGATAACTATCGATAATTGTTACCGATACAGACTTGGCAATTTTAATTCGATTTTTAGCTGTGAAGCAATAGCTATTCTTAAAGCATTGGAATATATAACTGATGTACCTAACACAGGTAAATATTTAATATATACCGACTCAAAATCATGTTTAACGGCGTTACAAAACGTAAAGAATACAGACACTCTTATTTTAGATATAAAGCAAAAGATTTACTTAAAAATAATAACAGTTTCGAAATTATATGGATTCCAAGTCATCAAGGTATAATAGGTAATGAAAAGGCAGATAGAAAGGCGAGACAAGCAACGAATGAAAATGAAAACTGGCAACTAAATAAATCAACTCCTACTGAACTACACAAATACGTTAAACATAAAATTAAAATCAATTGGGATCATAATTGGCAAACAGAAAATACTACTGTTATTTAATATTAGAAAATCAATTTTTGACAAATCGTTTAACACTTTTAGTTGTAGAAAAGATCAAGCGGTGATCACCAGGCTGAGGATTGGACACACAAATTTGACCCACATTTATCTAATCACCAAAACTGATAAAAATAAATGCAAGTGTGGACAAGACCTGACAGTCTCACATTTATTAGTGGAATGTGCGGCACTTAGCAACGTAAGACGACTGTGTAACGTTCCCGACAACCTAAAGGATTGTTTAAATCAAGACGGATATACACGAACCCTACTTTTTTTGAAAATGATAAACATCTATAAACTCATGTAACCTAATCCACAGTGGTACTATATTATATGCATTTTGTTTATCGTGATCGCTAATGACCTAAGACGTTAAAAAGCGACCTAAAATAAATAAATAAAAAAAAAAACTCCAAGTCAATGCTTTTTATATACTTGTGTTTATTTTAATAATATTTCAATTATTTGTAATTCACTATTATATATCTAATAAATAAACTTAAAGTATAAATAACGGTTACAGTTCACTTGAAATTTAGACATTATACGTTCTGAGTATATTACTTTCTATCAATTCTCTGCACTCTGTAGACAGAGTTTCGTATCGCTACAAAACAGCGGGCGGTATCTGCCATCCTATCTCACGCTTCGGTGGTTACCACGGTTCTCACCTCCGAGACGCCACTTCCATGAGCTTACCCGCTCCGATGCCTTATCGTTGGCAATCACAACACTCAACTGTTACATGAACTACACCTCCCAAGCTCAATGTTACTACCCAACACGATGCATCTATAATATACATTCTCAAACACATTTGTTGCATTTATTTTTAATAATAAAAAATGTATTGAAAAGAAAATTATATTTTGTACAAATACGTTTATAATAGATCGAACAGTTAGTAACTATTTGGAGTTTATTAGAAACAACTAATCATGTTTAAAGCGATGACTGCTGGATGTCATGTAATCCCGTACACTTGATTTTAAATCTGGAAGTGATTTTTATAAATAATATAACGACGACAACGTACTTGATGAAGAGCTTAAAGCAAAAGAAAAGCAAAGACAAGCACCAAAAGATTTACAACCCATCGGCAGCTTACGTTGGCTGGACGACCTGCATACATTTATTCAAGTTGTGCTTAAAGGACCAGAAGTCATAAGAACGAGGGAACACACTGTCCAGAAAACACTTTACGATACGATAAAGATTTTTATCCTAAATTTTTACTTCACAGTCAGATTGTTGTTACCATAAAACTACAAACAACCACCTGTAGTTCTCTTATGGAAGGGAATTAAGTTGAAAAACTCTTCAGAGCACACAGGGTAGAAAAAATTTAAGCATTTTATCTATACTAATATTATAAAGCTGAAGAGTTTGTTTGTTTGGTTGGACGCGCTAATCTCAAGAACTACCGGTCCGATTTGAACGTTTCTTTTAGTGTTAGGTAGCTCATTTATCGAGGATGGCTATAGGCTACATATAACAGAACAGGAACACAAAATAAACCCGGATAATATTTCCGATAGAATGTTATTATGTTACCATGGCAACGCATATAATACTGACACTGACACGCAGCGGATGCTCTAAAAATAGCTCGATTTTGAGACATTCTTCATTAGTGCTCCGCTCCTATTAGTTTTAACGTCATGATATATAGCCTATAGCCATCTTCGATAAATGAGCTACCTAACACTAAAAGAAACTTTCAAATCGGAACCATATTGTTCGATAATGTATAGCATAATATTTTCATTACTTTCTTATATAGTGTAAGTGAGCACTGAGGGTGATACATAGATAGTAGTTTAAAGTAGGGATGTGAGTTTAATGAAAAAAATCGATTAATTAGGAATCGATTTTTCTTTTTTTAAATAATAATCGATTTGTTAAAAATATTTAAAAATAGACATGCTTTCCATATTCCGATAATAAACCTAAAGATTTAAAATAACAATTTATCAGATTAAGAATCACATAAAATTATACGTATCAAAATAACCAGTTCAAAACAAAATAAAAGTGAATGTTCCTTTAAATTTTCAAGGTAAAGAATATAGAAACTAAATACCATAGAAATTTTCAGTACTATTAAACATTATATCGTAATAAAAATGAAATGATAAACATCCTAACAAAATGACAACATTATTAATTCTAACTGTAAAATTCAAAACAATGAAGTTCTCTTTTAAATTTTCATATTAATCATAGTGTGACTGAGAAAATTAAAATTGAAGAATTTTTTTTATTGAAAATTTCAATAATAATTTATAGTTTTGTAAACTTATCGATGTCGAGTTTACCTTAAGACATTTTTAGTAAACATGTACTCGCATGACAGACCTTTTTAGTTTTATTGAAAGTTTTAATTTTACAGAGAGCGGTATTTGGCTGTCATAAGAACCACAACAATCATTATAAGATAAAGTAACTCATGTTACTTGTAAGGCAGTGGGATGTTTTCATTCTATGTTTTTTTTTAAATTTGTAGTTTCACTACAAAATTTTTCATTCTATCGAACAGGACATGCATATTACTGTGGTATTATTTTCTTTTTCGTTATAAAATACTTTCGCCAGCCGCTTTTAGGTGTTTTGCGACTAGAAAACATTTTAAATTATTACAAACATATTATCTCACTATGCTCACTCTTCAATTGTAAATAATAATGAACTTATTTTGAGTTTTTTTCATCCGTCGCATAGATGTTTATAAAAATCGATTAAAATGCGTAATTTATATAATCGATTTTCAAAAAATCGATTAATATGAAAATAAACATCGACAATAAAAAATCGATTATAATAAAATAAAAATCGATTTAATTAAAAATCGATTATTTTTTAACATCCCTAGTTTAAAGTTCCAGCTATGTGGCTTATGATAAACCCCATTCCATTCGATACACTATTAGTATTCACATATATAATGTACATGTTACCTGTTACTGTAGATGATGTGCGTGTCATACTTACAAATATTTTTGAGAGAAAACTATCGTTATTTACACATGTAATAACAATTTTAAATTCATTTAATATATTCAAAAAACGCGTGCGAAGCCGCGGGTAACAGCTAGTCAATAATGTGGTGCTAAATTCCTGCCACCAGAGACTACTGCCAATATGAAAGTTTGTTAACAATAGTTAACCCAATTTACGAACAGTTACACAAGAGAGTTAGCTCTATTTCTACGCAAAGTGTTACATAATGGGTCCACATTATCATCGAATATCATGCCATATTTTTATGAAACGTATTAAATCTTAAGCATGTAATAAAATGATTTTGTTAAAATAAGAATATTACAGAGAATTTCAAATAACGGTTTAGTGTATTACACTTCTTCCCTACACCATGACGTTAGGTAATTTCGCCGGGCTAACCGCTAATGCGACTTGATGAAGTCTATAGAGATCTCTGGTTGCCCCCCCCCAACTATAGCCGCGAATGTACACTCTCAACCCCAGGAGGGTGGATATCTGTAAATGATTTCCCCAACGTTAAAAAGAAGGTTATTAGCAATTTAATATAAAATAATTGAAATAGTAAACATTTATTTAATAACAGAAGCTTTGAATCTCATTACATACAACTTATATTTCGAAAGCTTAGTAATTAACCACTATTTATAAGTACGAATATGTTTACATTTAATAATTTATTATAAAGAGCTGCTATATGAATTAATTGTGCAATAAATTATTATTTTCTACCAACGCTTTTAGATAGGTTTAGCTTAAGTAGTTACATAAAAATATTTCATTGAACTTAGTCACTGGGAATCTGGCATTTAATGCATCGTCTGTGTCTACGCTGACCACTCAAGCAGTAACATCTAGATTGCCTGAATGATTTTATTTGCCTAATCCTAATTCAATATCGTTTTTGTTCGTCTGGTGCTAGATTGGGAGTTGCATCCTGTTTGGCAGGCTAAAGTGTTCGCAGACAAATACTTTCACTCAGCTAATGTTTATAATGCAACGACAATGCAATTAGCCCGATAACATAATGTCAACGTGTCTGTTCGGTTGTCCCAAAGTGTCCACACTTCGTGCTTTTAATATATTGCTATTTAACGAAGACAAAATGTAATTTCGGGGCCTGCATTAAACTGTCATGTAATAAATTATCTTTAATGGAAAAAACGTGAAATGTTTTTAAATAAATTAAAATAACTGATAAAGGCTAGTCAACTCTAGAGCATTAACTTTTGTGTATATTTATTGATTTTCATCAAAATATAATATAAAAGTTATAACTTAGATCGTTATGTTACCTAATATGTTGTACGTTACTTACATTTTAATATTGTATTTAAAAATAACCTAATTTTGGTAATTAAAGTCTAAAAAATAATGTCTGCATTTTTCGAAAATATTTGTATTTAATACGTTTCGAAAATTATTATTATTAATAAATTATTTCATATTCTACATTTAAATTAGAATGATTAATATTAGGATTGTATTTATTTTCGAAGTATTTAAATGCAAACAGGTTTTTATAAACAGTCACCGTGTGAAACTATTTTTTTAATTATAAGTTTTAAGACAACGGCTATTACGAACCTGTCAACGATTATTCCTATCTGCATATAGCAATCGAGATCAAAAACGGTGTAAAATATTTGTTTTAAATTTTAAAAACTTATAGTTTTATTTTATCTGTATACACAGTAAGCTTTTTTTTCTAGAAATGACTACGCTATTGACCCATCAAGGTCTTAACAGCTTCACCGGACTACTTACACAGTAAGCTGTACGTTGTATTTTATCTATTTTCGTGATTTATTACATCCTACAATGCGAAGAAATAATAATTTTAGAAATTAATCAGCTTATATAGAAAGTACAGGTAAAACAATGAAGAGATTGCGTAAATCATTAATTTAATCATTTATATTTTCCTAAGAAAACATGAGAACATTTTAGGAAAACCTTTAATAACTATACATTCACAATATAAATTAGCAATGATATATTCCTAGCTCATGAAAATGCAAAAAACAGAAGTCGTTCCATTTGAAATTTTGTAATATATTTTTATAACGCGCAGTAAGAGTCGCAGTAAAAAGGTTACTAGCACGTAAACATGAAAATGGGGTTCCTACAACATAATAAATGTTATACTTCTTTGGCGCATTAGGGAAAAATAACAAGAGTAAATTTTTACGATGCGTGCGCACACCGTCACGAAAAACCGACACCCTCAAGTTAGCTATATTCAACATTTTGTTCTTTGTATTTCTTTGTATTAAAACTTTCAATGTATTAAATACCTTTTTTCTATTGTTAGTGTCGTCTTTTCAAACGTAGAATAAGGCGAAAGTTAAATTTTTTGAAAAGATTTTCATCTTGTTATGCTAAAGAAGTATAACTTTTAACGCGTGTACATAAATACACACACACTTTTTTAGAACTTGAATTTACACGGACGCTGTTATCCGTAAAGATGTGTTATATTGAAAAAAATCCTAAAATAAAAAAATATTATCATAAAACTTTACCTTTCAAGTTTCTAAATTCTTGAGTATTAATGTTTATTGTTTTATTTACACCATATATTTAAAATTGTTATAATTGTATTCATTGTTATAAGCAAACCATGTGACGTCTATATTAGCCAGAATGTTACTTAAGTTATTCTATTTAAGCTGGCATAAGCAGGCGACTTGAATTCATACGGTCTAAATACACCGGCCATCACAATGCATCAACGCAACACAAGTGAAGGGCACTCGGAATACTTGGATTATTTTAACTTGTCTTTTTCAATGTCACCGTTTAAAATAATTGCATCACAATTTTAAAATGCGAGGCTTTTGCTTTTAAAACGGTTTAAAGCGACATATAATAAGATAATTTTCCAGGAAATCATGAGGCATCGCTTTGTCAGTGGTAATGTGTAACCATAACAAATGTAGAACGATTATATTTAACTACTCCCGGATTACGGATCTTTGCATTATTATAATTATAAGCCCGTATTAATTACAATGAAGATATCAGCACACTTATTTTTTATTTGGAACTTTATCTCAGTTAAAGGAAAATGAGATGGTTATATTTTATCATATTTATTATTCATAGTAAATATAAGTAACTAATTTTCTTGTAATATTCTTATTTTGGCATAATTCCAACTAGATTATACCTACTATATTAATTTGTTATGCATTTTGATTACCGATGAAATCCAATAAAAATTGTTTTATTGTATTATTTCACACACAACTAGTTTTTTACTCAGTCCAGGATTTTTAGAAAAAAATGTCGTTACTGTTTTTTATTTCCTGTTTATAAAAATTTATAAATTAGTTAAGACAAAGAATGTATTTATATATGTATTAATAGTATAATTTGATTCCAAGTTATTTATTAAACAAAACTACATTCAAAGAAACAATCCATAACAAGTGTACATAAAATCTGCTGATCAATAAATAAGGTCAGAAAATGGAAGCACAAGTTCGTGATTATAATGAAGGCCTTCCACTCCGGTCAGACACTGTTGTGAATATGTATATTAAAATTATAGGTTTCAAATATTGAATAAAAAAAATCTCTCCCTATCCTAAAAATTTATCGTCTATTGTCTCGTGTTGAAAACGATTATGACAATTGTTCGTCGATTAGTCCGTTTGGTTAACCATCGGACTCCATGCGTAGGCAGAGCTCTCCATTGTAATTCAATTCAAACATAGGCACTATGATTCCGGCGACATTGAATGTTTCTTAGAATTCGATTCAGATAGTTACGGATGTTGTTTCGATACAGTTTTGAAATTACAATCACACGAAGCTCCAATCGATTTTGAAACGTTGAATATTTTTGTACGTTACTCAATGTCGGCCGGTGCTTCAGCATCAATTTTTAATTAAAATGGAGCGTGCGATACTTTTATAGATATAGTGTTCTACATTTTCTATATTCGATAAAAATATATCACACTTTATGCATGCACTTTAAATGTTCAAGACCTTGAAAAGACTAGAATATCCACTTTCATGTGCTAACATCTCTGCCCATTCTTAAAACGTAAGTAATAAAATGGATTTATGACATTTTTAAGGACTCATTTGTTTAGTATGTGTGCGAGTGAGTAGGATATTAGACTGAGATACTGAACTACTTGGATGCTGTTTCTTGTTTATACAATTTTCATTAGAAAAACACTGATTTTAATGTCAATCGTAAATGTATACTAATTACAAACGAGCAATTCTTGTATATTTATATTTGTATATATTCAGGATCTCGGAAACGGCGTCATCTATATCCGTGAAACTTAGTATGTTGGTAGTTTTGGGGACTATAAATCGATCTAGCTAGATTTTATTAATACAAAACTTTTTGTAACTGAGATTTCAGGCAATGAAAAAATATAGCTAGAATATGAAGTTAAATTTCGCCACCGTTGTCAAAACATAAATAGCTCAGATGGAAATTGGTTGGTTCGTAAATCCGTGTAACCCCAGTTCGAAACCGAGTGGCAGCAGAAGAGATTTTTTAAAATATTTTTATTTATTGTAAAAAAAAAATTATAAGGCAAACCTAACAGTTTATTTTAATTTAAAAATGTTTTTTAAAGAACCAAGCTAGGCTCGGTCTCCCAGGTACTGTTTAATAATAGAATATTATGTTTGTAATAGTAAGATATAAAATAAATTATATGTATTTTCTGTTTCAGAAGAGGAATCTACGATATAACAATAAGTACGACTTTCTTTGGATGGGTTTTCTCGATAAAAATATTATAAATTAAGTACTCATAACAACTCCATTGTTAAAAACAACATTAAGGAAACTGATCAGTTCACCGAAGTCAAACCGGTGCGTGCATTATATGTAATTGTTTAAAGTAGATTACCTCGATGTGTTCTTTATTCATTGTATTTTTTTAAACTCATACTTTAAGATAATATATATATATGGTTTGTATATTTATGGGAATGTATAAACTAATTACATAATTGAAAAAAAAAGTTTCTAAGTTTGATCCATAAAGTAGAGGATAGCTCAAAAGACTTACATCTAGTATTCGTTTTATAAAGAAAGGAAAAGTGGACGACTTTTGCTTTATGAGTAAATTTCGTTAACCTGGAGACTAGCTTTGGGACAGATTGGTCCCAGCGCACTTTTTTAAAAAATTTTAAATTTCCCGCCATCGGCAAAGACATTTAGTACATGTACCATATGAGTCTATAAATCTATGGTCACAATAATATATTTAATTATATTCAGATTATATATGGTTTTTATATTATCATGTATTTGATATTATTTTCATAAAAATTATATCTAATTTAAAATATATTTCGTTTTTTTTTCTTATGATCGATAAAATATTGTATATTTTCTTGAAATAAGTTTTATATGAAATAAGGAGAAAGAATAATAGTAAAGTTAATTGGCTGAAAATTATTGTTATCATATTCATTTGTCTAAATTATTCAATATTTAATTTGATATGTTCATATTGTAGTAGTTTAATGTATATTTAGTTCAGTATTTAATGTAAAATGTCTTTTCTAACCTAAAAGTATAAATACAATAGCTAAGTTGGACATTTCGTGGTTTAGTACAAAAAATAGTTCTTAAAAATTAAATAATAATGTAATAATACATTTTGCATAATAATTGGAATTATACATTACATCATTTATAATTATTCAAATCTTGTAATAAATCCAGTATTTTTTTAAACCTTATACTGCCAAACTGTTTGCTAACCTTTGCATCATAAGGTCTATTTTCGTTTGTATGGCGCTTAAATCTTTATGGTTTTTCACTAATACAGGTGTTAAGACAACAGATTTGTAAATCGTTAGAAAGCGAATTAAAACGCATTTTTCAGAATTCTGTGCTATTATGATTAGGTATCCCACATATGTATAATATATATCCATCCATTGCTTAGTTTTCTTCCTCATCCGATTTTGACAACACTTACACGGGCAGATAGTTGATATTAGAAGGAGAAAGTCGACAACTCTAGAATAAAGAATAGCTCCCGGAAACAAAAATAGTACGTGGAGTCCCTCCGCGCGGAAGAAGTGTAACTTCGTAATGTGGAAATGAAAATAGGAAGGGGTAGAAATTTATGGTATAGTATGCGTATGCGTTCGAGTGACACGCATTCACTCTCGCTCTGTCTCTTTCTATCCCCCTTCTCCAGGAGCGTTGAACGTTTAACGCAACAATGCTTTCATACCCCCTCCATGGTAGCGTTAAACGTTTAACGCAACCTTGTTGGAAGTCGCATTAGAAGTTTTACTTCAAAATAAGGAGTGTCCAGTGTTGCGCACGTCCCACTCGTACACAAAACCAATTTCTTTTGCTAAATTTCACGCAAACGAAGTCTCGGCTAACGGCTAACAACAATATGTATAAGTAATAAATGAATATCTATAATATTAAAATTGCAAAACTGGTTATAAAACTTGTTCAATCTTCTACAATTATTTCTCAAAAACACACGTATTAAAATACAATATTGTACATATAGGTATTATACTCATATTGAGGACAGCGTGCCGAAGCAGTGACATCATTGTCGTAGAGTAATTATTGTGAATATAACAGAAAATTTATTGCACAAAATTAATTAACAAGTCGCCCAAAGCTCAGCAATCACGGTTTTACTATGAATTTATCGGTAAGATGAAACCACAACTGTGAAATATTCATCAGAGAATATAGTGTTACGTAAACATTTTATAATTTTGTTCGTATAAGGCCGTATCATCATGTATCTTTCATGAATTTTATTAATTCAATTTAAGTATATGTAACCTCTTACATAACACTAATAATGCATGATGTTCAAACCGTAGATTCTGTTTGTTTCACATCCCGTGTGATTCTTAAATATATTTTCTAAATCGTTGTGTCAATTTAGCGTAACAGTTTACAGTGTTAAGTATAAATTGCATACATTACATATCCGTTGATTCGTACGGGCCCGTTGATTGATGTTTTTATGTCGTCATATTATATTGTTCAGTAATCGATGGAATGTTGTATAATATAAATTTACTACGTGTAGTCCGATGAAGCTGTTAAGACCTCGCTGGGTCAATAGCCTAGTTGGTTAAAGAAAAAAAAAAGTTTTACTAGCAATCATTCGCGCCTTCGTTCACTTTAACCCTTACATACACGATTTTTTTTTATTTTAGGACGTGGTTTTTTGCAGGATTATATTCGTAGGTTACGTAAAACGTAATTAAAAGAGTATTTAATATTTATTTTCAAAAAAGTTGTATGTAACTTTTGACAACAATATTCATTTATTATTACAACTACTGTAGACGTAAACAAGAGGTTAATCTATTCAAATTATTTTTAGCATAAGCATTCTCATATTATTTAGGAATAAATTACAGAAAAGCAGTTACATTTTTTCTATGGTTATTGGTGTGCTTTCAGAAACGCCTTCACTCTGGTTTTTGAATAGAATTAAATGATTAAATGGGTATATTTGGCAACATTTAAGGGTTCAATTATGAAACATAACAACAATAAAATATAGCCCAGCTCCACCTAGTGATGAGTTATAGTAGAATGATTACTATAATTGGGATTCTTCAATCTTACATATATTTCTCATTGATGTCCATATTTCATGCATGTCTAAAAATAATACTAGGTTGCCTACTTATAATTATTTCTGAGCTAATTTTAACATTACTTGGAAGCTCTGCAATTTTTTTCATCTATGAATTCTTGTCAGTTAACTTTGACATGAAAAACGAATATTTAAAAACGATATTGTTAGTATATATTCTACTTAAATAGTTATTTTATATATCATTATGACTGTAAAAGTTGATTTGTTTCAAGGAAATTCAAATTTACTAGAGTTATATTTGTAGTGACGTATTAGCTCCTACTGCTCCTACTTTAAATGTAAGATTCTAATAATTATTGATTTATTGTGTTTTAAAACTAAGTACCTGGGCGACCGAGCCTAGCTCGGTTCTGTAGAAAACATTTTTAAATTAAGATAAACTGTTAAGTTTGCCTTATTTAATTAACACTATTTTACAGAAAAAATATATATATATATCTCTTATGCTGTCACTCGGATTCGAACGGGGGTTACGCGGATTTTCGAAGCAATCGATTGCCATCTGAGCTATTTTATGTTTTGTCAACGCCGACATAATTTACCTCTATATTTTAGGTATATTTTTCATTGCCTGAAAACTCAGTTTAAAAAGTTTTTATGAATAAAATCTAGCTAGATCGATTTATCGTCCTCGAAACTACATACATGCTAAGTTTCACGGAAATAGATGACGCCGTTTCCGAGATCCTGAATATATACATACATAAAAATATACAAGAATTGCTCTTTTAAACGTATTAGATAGATAGATAGATAAAGAACTGAAAGTTCGCTGAAAGTAGGTAACTAAATATAATAAAGTTCAGTTATGAAAATTTTACTAATTTAAATTAAAAATATTGAAATGGTATTAGTTAATTGCTATATTTTTGCTAATGTATACTATTTTTTTGCTACATATAATTATGTTTTCACTTACAAAAGTGAGTTAGCACTAGTACACTGTCAATTTAATAAAATGTAATTAAACACAGCTAGTCTTAAAGAGGCTCGGTATCAAAAGTTCTTAAGGAATATTTTTTATTTTATCCGTCTTTCTGTCTTTCACTTATAACAAAGTAGGTTTTGTCTCTAAGCAAAAAGAAACCATTGACTACGATGACATGCAAAATATTATAACGCTCCTCATAATCATTATTGTTAAGTGAAATCATTATGCGTTCGTCAATATGTGTATACGAGTCGGTCAAGATACAACTTTTTAATTGTACCGTCCGGGACATTACATAACCGGGCTTTATTGTCACTTACTTTCTTCATATATATTCCATAGTTAAAATATGGATATATTTTTGTGGTACTATTTGTTGAATGTTTTTTTTATATAATTGAAAGGAAACAAGCAGGCGGGTTACCTGATGTTAAGTGGTCCATAGACACTTGCAATACCAGGGGAGTCGCAAGTGTGTTGCCAGCCTATATTGGGGTTTAGGGGAGAGGAAGGAAAGAGGACTGGGGAAAGGTGAGGAGAGGTAGACCTCCAACGCTCTCACTGACCGAACGAAACGCAACAATGCAAGCAATGTTACTTCTTGTCGGTACTACACCGTGCGAGCCGATCCATTCATGCTGAATCTCTACATAGCTACAGCGTGGCTCTACCACCTACAAAATTAGTACATTCAAATACAATTTCGATCGCAATTTCCCATCACTGTACCGCAAATCATTATTGTATACTCGCACGTACAATCAGCCGACTGATTGTCTAAAGACCTTGAAGGTTTGGAAATACCTACATTAGTTTCACAAGTAATGAACTAGTCTTAAAAAAAAAACAATAAATTTGACATAAAAAAACAGTAGCCGCCGAATAAATGAAAGTCACTTCACGAGAATTCACAACATCGTCACAAAAAACTTCTCACATGTTAGACACTGTATTAAGATAAACAAACTCAGTAGGTGTTAACTCATGGCTATATGAGTATAGTTAGCTTAAAAAATATGAATATCCTAGTTCTTATCATAATATATTACCACACAATATTATAATGGCATAGATAAATGTCTGTGTAAATCGTAAATTAATGTAAACGTCATAAAACAACGAAACAAAGAACGATCGCTAGTACAAGACATTATTATCTCTAACTGGTTGATTACTTGATGAATGCCAAATGTATACAAATATTGAATATTGCCTACGGGTGTCAGTAGTGTAAAATAATCTTTCGAAATAACGAGCCGTATTTGCGTTTTGAGGGAGCGCCTAAGCTAATACTTTCCGGGAAATCTGTGTCAGAGGTCGCACGATAACACGCAAGATTCGCAGACCAGTCGACGCATTACAAGATAATAAATGTACATATAAGGGAATCACTAATTAAAGACTTTCATTAATTTAAATCTCATTGATTAATAGCGTATACATAGTGAACTGTCACTAAATAATTAACATCGCATCTGTTTTAAATAGACTAAACAAGATTCATAGTTTATTAAGTGTCTATCATTATTATACTGCAAACATATTATTTGTTAAAAATTGTATACGAATAACTATGTTGTATAGAACGAATACGTTCAAACTAACATAGCATAACATAATTTCTGTTATCACTTTAGATTTGTCAGGCAATTTTAAGATTATTGGTTAGTAATTTCAAACACTTGATATGTTTCTTCTTCTTCTATTTTATTTTTGGCAACCAGTCATCTATTTCGTAGACTATTAATGCCGTTTTCAAGTGAGTTATGATATTACACGTTTTTTGATATAATTTCAATGAACTAACAAAACGGTGGCCATCTTGTTTGAACTTTTCTGGGAGTTTTTGTGGCAACTCAGAATTCATGCTCCGTTGTATTATTTCCGATCCACTTTACTTGTGCACAATAACCAAACTATATTATGTAAAGCACCACCAACATTACACAATATAGAGAGAGCCAAATAACACAAGATTATGGATAAAATATAAAAACCACTACATAACATTTATTTATTTAAACTTTATTAATTGTAATTTAACGTGGCCGTGATTGTTAGTATCTTTTTTTATGTCATAGCAGGCAAACGAACAGGTGTGTCACCTGATTTTAAGTGTACACCACCGTCAATAGACTCTTGTATCATCAGGGTAGTCGCAAGTGCGTTGCCAGCCTGTGTTTGGGGGAGGGAGAAGTAGGAGATGGGAGAGGGAGGAGGGCGAAGATGTTCTTCCGGCGCTCTCACTGACCGAACGAAACTCAATAATGCAAGCACTGTTACTTCACGACGGTTTTCTGTGAGATAGTGGTAGTACCCCGGGCGAGCCGACCCATTCATGCCGAAACCAGTAATAGTTTCAGCGTGACTCTACCACCTATAAAGTAACCACTACATGGCATTCCAAGATCCCGCCAAAAACTCCGTTGAAATGTTTAGTTCCCTTTCCTACAGAAAAATAATATGCTTTAATTAAAATGCAACAAAATGATTTAATCGCGAAATGCAAATGGTAGCGGAAGGACAATCCAAAAACCAAGACCAATTAGAGAGGCTAAGAATCGCCAAATATGGTTTGTCGAGTATTTGCATAATAAAATAATAAAGAAAACACGATTATAAACTGTCGCATTTTTATTTCTATTTTTATAGTAGACTTAAGAAAATAATGATACGGAAAGTTCAGCAAAACTTGAAACAAAACAATAGTTAATAATTTCGACGTGACAAATGAAGAGTTACTCTTTCGCTAATCGTTGCAAAGTTCGTTCATAATCAATCATCATTACCTGTGTATACGGTGCCAGACTATCATTTAACTTACATGTATGCGAAAGTTTCACCACGCAGTTCGTGTAGTAAATATGCTACATAGCTTCACTTTATTCAATTAATACATCATAATCATTGATTCGTATTAATAAATATGTGAGTTATTCTCTACAAGTACTTATATTTTAAATTTCTGTGATATATAAACGTTATAAAGAATTTAATGACTAAAAATATAAGAAATTTCCTCAAAAACCGTTTCCGTGATTTGAATGAACTTTTATGCTCAAAAAGTGCATTAAATTCCACAATATTATTTGGAGATTAAAACTTACTTTAAAAATTAATTATCATTTACTAGCCTCTGCCCGCGAATTCTTTTGCATGTGGTAGTTACTTTGAGCTAACGCTAATACGCAACGGAAGCTCTCAAGAGGAAAAAAACCCCGATTTTGAATTCATTCTTCATTGGTGCTCCTCTCCTAATAGTCTTAGCATGATGATATTTACCCTATAACCTTCCTCGATGAATGGGCTATATAACACTGAAAGATTTTTCAAATCGGACCAATAGTTCCTTAGTTAACCCCCTACTACGTCACAAACTCACGACACAAACTTTACCTCGTTTATAACATTAGTATAGATTACAAACTTGGTTTCATAAAACTTTGTATACATAGAGAATATATTCTCCTGAAATTTATAAACTATAAATATTAATAAGACTTTTAGAAATCTATTAACGTAACCAACAAATATTAAATTTCATTATGAAGAATGCTTTAGGTTAATGAGGATCACTAATCTATTTTTTAATTCACCATCATTCTTAGTTATACAATTTATTTTCTTATTGTATCTCTGGTCTTTACGCACTATAACATTCAAGTTTCTTGTATCTAAGTACATTAGTATGTTTAGAACGCAAGAGAAACTTGTTTGAATTTAATACATTTTTATAATTTGGTAAACTAGTAAACTAGATTTGTTTAGATATGTTTACATCTTAATAATGCAAATGATATTAGGTATTCTCGACGATAATTGGAAATCAAGTTGGATGAAAAATGACTTCTAATTACTTTTGAAACAACTAGTTTAATTTGTTTGTCAATTTGTTAATCAATAAGTAAGTATAAATAATAATTCTGTGGAACAATAATACTGGAAAATAATTATGTAACTTTTTTATAATTTTAATCTAGAACCACTTAAATGTCGAATAAAAAATTTACAAATTTTAAGTTTTGTTTAAGTAAGTTACTTAAGTTTGATTTTGATCTGTAAAACAATAATCGTCAACAAGAAAATCAAATGTTCATCTTAAGCACTCAATGTTTAAATGTGTTCATAGTCATGAACATTACTAGATAAAGAATGCAAGCGATGTCGCGGGTTTATGTAGTTTTTAAAATGCATATGTTCCTTCGGTCGTCTTTAGTAATCGATTTATAATATATTGTTTCATATCTATGGTAATATATTAATATTAAAAACAAATGTCAGTTTGTTTGTTTCTTACGTTTTTACCTCCTAAATACTCAACTGATCATGATGAAATTTTGCACACAATTGTAAGGAGAATAGGACATATAATTATTTTTTGTAAAAGAAATACTTGGAATTACTTAAATTGACTTATCGATTTAAAATATTTGGCAAATTTTTCATCTAATATAGGTTTATTTAAAGGGAAATTAATCATTGCAATTTAAGTGAATAAATAATAGGAAATAATTTATTTACATAATAATATAACGAACTAAATAAATACGTTAGTTTTATAATCAATTAAAAATATATGTGAAGTGCACGAATAATAAGTATATAACATTCAAAAAGCTGTACGATTGTGCAACTCCGAACAACAACAATCACCGAAATCCAGTTTTAAATATGTAGAGGAGAGCATAATTTGTACATATGAATATATAGACGGGAATATATTGCCACCTAAAATGTCTTCATCAGGGAAATGTGGGAATCAATATAAACAATTGTCTGTCATGGAACCATATCCAATGTTTCATATATTATTCATTATTTTACTTGATTAAAACTGGCAGTCTTTTTCTTAAATGACGTATAAGTAAATGTATTTATATTAAACATTGTTTATATAAATAATAATAGCACATGACACAGACACACAATAAATAAAATATAAAAGTTTTAATTTATGATGTTCAATATATAAAACAAGATTATAGATGTTCTGAACAGATTAGTAACGCTTTATTAAGGATTAAAAATACTAACACATTAATGTTTATATACATATTCAATATTTTAGGTAAGAGTATTACTGAGATGCTAACCAAAGTAAATTAAGGTGACCTCATAGTTTTTTGTTTGTAATATACGACTATTATTGTGAGCTGTGCGGTGCTATGTCGTCGGTGCGGTGCGGCCCGTGCCGTTCGCGAGCGCCTTTCACCGCGGGTCGTAGGTCAGGGCGCGCTCAGGTGCTCCGCCCTCGGTCGCGTCTCTCCGCACCGCACTACCTCCACCCGCTTCCCTCCGCGTGAAGTCACCGCACAGTGCTCTCGACCCGCCACCATTCCTCTATTCAGTTGTCGTCGCCATAATAATGAAAAACCACTGGGATCCATGGCAAAATTCGATATGTCACGTCTATGCCATACTGTTAAAGCTGTAGAACTGGATTCTACCTACAGCATTTTGGTTCTTCAAGCAACATGTAAAAATATATTTGGGCAGCACATTACAATATCAGTATCTAATAAAAAAAATAGATCCCTCGATGGGCGCCATTATTTTGGAATTTAACTCTACTCACAGTCAAATACAATGACGTCACTTATCTATGCTAGAATAAAAAAAAAATCATAATATCAGTATGTACAGTTATTGTCAATTATCAAATAACGCCTATGTATGATGTAATTTTAATACATCTCTTTGTAAGCAGCCACGAAAATGTCGTTCTTACAATTATTTTTTGGTGAGTTCACCGTGTTCATGTAATTTAATACCCAACAATAGAAAGTCATACTTACGCTACGTGTCAATTACCGTCTAAAATTTAGGTGTCGATGTTTTGCAGAGCCGCCGACGTGATAATTTCCTGTTACTAAAGATAACGATCGAATCAATTTGGTGATGAGTGTGCAGCATGTTGCGTACAGTTGCGGTGGCGCGCGGGATGCATCGTTACCTTAATGCGGTTATGGCGACGGAAGCTGCGCATAGCGCTGGCGAGCTTTCGGTGGTTCCCACGGCGCGGCGCCCCTCCTGAGCCCGCAAAGCCACGCCGGTTACACAACATGAGGTGAACGCGGATCTAAGCAATCGCTTAACCTCGCCCACTGCGCCGCGCTTTGTGCTCTGCCCCGCTACAAACACCGATGCACAAGGAACGTACTCATTATGTATCATATAGTAAAATACTTTCCGTTTTCATCGGGCAGGTACCGTTCATTTCATCTACGAGTTTTTGAATTTTAGTTGATTGTTACGATTATCTATACTAATATTATAAAGAGGTAAAGTTTGTGAGTTTGTGACGTTGTGATTTTGTGACGTTTTAGGGGGCAATCTCGGGAACTACTAGTCCGATTTGAATAATTCTTTCAATGTTATATAGTTTATTTATCGAGGATGGTTATAGAATATGTATCATCACGCTAAGACCAATAGAAGCGGAGCACCAATGAAGAATGTTTAAAAATCGGGGTTGTTTCCTCTTGAGAGCTTCCGCTGCGTGTTAGCGTTATCCAAAGTAACTTTCCACGCGAAGGAAGTATGCAGAGGCTAGTATGGTATATAACTCAATATATTAACGTTATCGTCTCAAACAAAATAAGGTTAGCATTATTGTCATCGCTTATATTTCCGTTTTTTTACCACCGTATGAGCTGTATCAGGCGATTGCAGCGTAGTACTTTCAATACATCCGGCAGTTTGACTGGGGTCATGACCGTTCTTTTTTGTCCAGCGAGCCTAGCGAATGCATGCGACCCGCGCGTGATTATGTTCGACGCGGTTAATTATGCTGTCATATCGTCACTTGATGGGCAATAGTGAAAGCCAACCGAACTGTACTTAATAGACGAGAAAATAAAGAAATATCTTGTTAACTCTGTGTCTTAGTTCTGATTAAAAAATATGTCTTTATAACTTACTTAATATTGATTATGCATTACAGAGTACGATTTTTTAATGCATCGTTATAATATCACGATTTTAGCACATGCAATAAACAAATCTTGTTATTCAGTATGTAAATTATAGTTTTAGTCGATAGGCAACGGAAAAATATAAACATATTAAAATGTAACCATGTACGTAAAATGTTACGTAAATCAGTCTGATAAAATTTACATAACCACTTTACACATGACACGTATCCTAGAGAATTTTACCTAAAATCATATCATTATTTTAATCTACTCAAAATCCATAAGACAAAAGAATGAACTTTTAAAGTTATATATCCTGTACGTCTGTAACGATGATACATTTCAATATGACAATGCATACACATTTTTATAAAAAAAAACTATACTTGAATATTATCTTTTAATATTACAATTAAAATGTACCACACAAAGGTATTTAGTACTAAATGTAATTTAAATATATTTTCAACTCATCTGTACATAAATTTTATATAACTCATGAGAACCAGATTATATAACAGTGTTAGTGAATTCTTATTATCTATTAAAGACAATGTATTTTAATCAAAGCCAATACAATTTGCAAGATATGCTTTTCGATATTTATAAAAGGACAGTTCACGATTGTGTTGATGTGTGCGCTCACACTAGTTTCCATGTGCCGGTCGGTTCCGGCTTTGGAATGGCCCGGTCCGCCTTGAGCGACGCCGCTGAATCCGACGGACTCAACCGCAATCTTTTAGATCATCTATATTCTATACTACGTAAATAATACATTATGTATATACGGATATATGTGTATCATTTTTTGGTATTTAAGTCACTGTGAATAGTACTATGATTAATGGGTAACTATTATGCATTATCTTTGTTTATAAATACATGTCTTGGCATATAATTATTTACATGTTTGGTACAAAAAAAAAATTGAAATAATATTATCATTACTTGTGGTGGCGAAATGAGAATATTTTATGTTTAGTAGTAATCGTCTAATAGTCCAAAATTGCCCACATATATTTTTTAAAGTTTCAATATTATTGGGATTTTTACGACCGTGTACAAATATTGCAAATCAGTAGACGTAAGGAATTTATATAAAGGGTTTGACACGTACAGGTAACACAAAAAAAGGAAAAGTTCCAAATATCTATATTTAAATTTACATTTTTTATCGACAGCTACCAAACACAAAACAATTAAAACTATAAAAATCGTATGATAAACAGAACAGAGAAAGCTACGGAACTAATTTCATCTATTTACTATATATAAGATACGTATATATGTGTTTGCGTGACGGTCAATGAATATAAAGAATATGATTAATACATTCTATAAACATTGGGCCCCTATTTGTAGAAAAAATCGTGAGAGAATTTCGTAAATCGTAAGGTATATCTCAGTATAAATTGTTTGTACAATCTCACTAAAGTTTAGTCAGCAAAAAAAGTTAAAAATGTGCACTTTTATTTCTTTGCTCTTTTGCTGGGGTCTTATTTTCACAAAGACAGAGTACGAGTAGCGGTTTACTAAGTACAATAAAATTGTAACATTAGATTCAAGTACCGCTGAAACCACATAACCAAAAACTAAGTTGGTTTTATTAACTGATTAGGGCTTCACCACAATTTTAACTTGTTAAACTCGACGTATCTGATTTCTAAGTAAAAGGCCGCGTTTTATGTATCTAAAGATGTTACATGGATACGTAGATAACTGGTAACAGATTTTTAACTTACAAGTAACAGGAAACCGGCTATTACTAAATAATACCATCCAGTTAGTTCATCGTCATCCTCTTACGAAATGCCAAAGCCAATTATGGTACCACATAAAACCTGGGAAAATCGGCAAGTCCTTTGAGCGTACCTACTGCTGGAGGACCATAGTCACTTTGCACATTGCATGCATATTCGTATTAGGGAGTTCTTATTTAACCAGAAGAAATATACCGTTCCTTACATATACATAAACTTCGCAACAACTACTTCATAGTTTTTTTAAGGTATTTAAGAGTTACCGTTACCCAATAGTACAAATGATAATAGTCATATACAGTTACTACATATAATATTTATTACAATGCAACAATATTTCGAGAGAACAATATTTTGTAGGTGGTAGAGCCACGCTGAAGCTATTACTGGTTTCAGCATGAAGTAACAGTGCTTGCATTATTGCGTTTCGTTCGGTCAGTGAGAGCGCCGGAGGTCCACCTCCTTCCCTCTCTTCCCCTTACCCCTCTCCTCTTCTCCACCAACACAAGCTGGCAATGTACCTGCAACTCCTCTGGTGTTGCTGGTGTCTGTGGATGGTGGTGATCAATTAGCATCGTGTGACTCACCTGTTCGTTTACCTCCTATGGTACAGAAGATGAGAGACATATGGGTTAACATATCTACCTAACTAATGTTATAAATACGAATGTAAGTCTGTTTGTTAAGTTTAAACATGTAACATAACCGATAATCACGAAATTTTGTTATCACGTTGTCAGAATTTAGAAAAATTCGGAAATGGACATAACTTTCATCCAGAAGAAAGTGATACTGTTGTCGAAGTATCCCTAGATTTAATCCACATTAAAGAGAACAAATTGTTAGATAGTTACAGATTGTGAATCCGTAGACAGGAAATTGATTTTAGTAGTATAAACATCGTCGGCGTTATTACAAAAAAAAACTTAAATACGTATTGAATGCTTTCTTTAAAAAAGTTCCATCTTAAATGCACCACACTCGCTGAATGTTCGCCATCTTGCTCTTTTGTCTCGCTTTGGTTAGGTTAGGTTAGACTTGCGAAAAAAGGATAACGCGAACTTGCCTCATGCGAGCGCGATGCATTTAGTATGAAACCTTTTTAAAGCAAATACATATTTAACTTTTTTGTAATAACACTGCGTATATTCAAACATGCATTGGTAATACAAATATTCAAATGGTTTTCTACAATAAGTTAAAATATTTAATGTACAGCTTACAATACAATATACTATAAATATATCTTAAGTTCTACAATCTAAAAACAAATTACGTATAATACAGTTTCTCAATACCAAATACTAAAGTAAACAAACGATTTTATTTAACACAGCTTACAAAGTTCCTAAGCATACCTCATAATAGATATGTCTTATTTTCAAATAAGTCCCGCTTTACTAAGGCAAGTCGCCAATTATATATTATGCAAACCTATTTACATATGTCGATATGTAACTTCTGTAACCCTTAAATTTTCATCTGTTAATCTTTTATACTTCCACACGATATATGCAATGACATGAGAACAAAGAACTGTAGTCCGAGTATTAGTATAAAATGTTTTACATTTCAATTCTAATTAAATATAAAAATTTTGGTGACACATTCCTGAGAGAGATTAAGAATTTTATTACCTTTACGTACTTGTGAAACATTAGTTAAAATATAAGAATATGTTAAACAAAATTACGGTATTTTTCTTCACAAAAAGCTCAGGATTATTATAAGTGACCCCATACCGATGCCGCCTATGTCATGTCACAACATGATACCATTGAAGTATCATCGCTTCAAATACATTATTAAAGCATATCAAAATCGCATAATATATCTTACTCACCATTATAAATATTGTAAAAATCAGCATAATTCTAAACATTATTTAATGGCACCCCGAGGCGGTGGATTGACAACCTTCGTTCGGAATCGTCATACGGAACAACTTATCGAATTTTGTTATCCGAATGTTATTTAAAACTCGCCTCGATGTAAACTTTTTTAACTGAACGTCTAATAACTTGCTTGAGCTTGCTAAGGTAGGGTAACTTGAAAAACTAGTATTGATTTGTGCAACGTTTTAAAACACGCTTTTGTTATCCATAAGTATGTGTTTTTATGTACGATTGTTAAACAAAAAAATATATGTATTACTAACTAGTGGATGGTCCGGTTTCGCCTGGGTGTGGTGGGTACGTAAACTGTTCCCGTATCTGATCTCGTATGGCAGAACTATCAAAGTTATCATCTATCATTTCCTTACTCTTTTTTGTAGGTGGTAGAGCCACGCTGAAGCTGTAACTGGTTTCAGCATGAATGGGTCGACTCGCTCGGGTTAGTACCACCCCGTCACAGAAAACCGACGTGAAGTAGCAGTGCTTGCATTGTTGCGTTTCGTTTAGTCAGTGAGAACGCCGGAGGTCCACCTCCCTCCTTTCCCTTCTCTTCCTCCCTCCCCCTTCCCCACTACCACAGGCTGGCAACTCTCTTGCGACTCCTCTGGTGTTGCTAGTGTTAATAGACGGTGGTGATCACTTAAAATCAGGTGACCTAACTGTTTGTTTGCCTCCAATGATATTAAAAAAAATACATAATTGTTTTTGTGACGTATTAAATAAATATATGCTGTTTTGTCGTTTATTATAGATTTTGTTGTAGAAAATAATTTAACCGTAACACTTCATCGTGTAACTTTAACTACAGAACTCGGTAGACGTCACAATGCAATGGAAAAGCCTCTGAAAGGCAATACTTTTTCCAACCAAGCTAACAAATATCGACATAACTTTACGTGATTTGTATATGTGAATATAATAAAAAGCCTCTGTGCATCTGGAATAGTGTACCTTTGAAATAATTAAAAAATGTATTAAATTGTTCCAGTTGTATGGACTTTATTTTCTTCATATAAACAAACCTATAAAATCCTATGTCTCTCCTTATAATATTGGAATATAAATACTATCATCTATAATGTACTTCTGATATAGAAAGAATATTTTCTATGTGCCTGTATCCTATTCAAACTAAGGTTGGCGTAACGTGTTTTCTCTTTCACTTACTTGAACTGTCAAATGTGTTCTTCTGTTTGATTTTTGGCAACTAGTCTTCTATTACTGCCATTGTCTAGTGAGTAACGATATTACAAGTTTCTTGTTATAATTTCAATGAAATAACAAGATGGTGGCCATTTTGTTAGAACTTTCTAGGGAGTTTTTGGAACAACTCAGAATCCTTGCTCCGTAATATTATTTCCGATTCACTTCACTTGTGCACAATAACCAAACATTACACTAACTATCGTTCCTGCGTATCCTTGGCATATGAAGTCTACTTTTGTCCATAGATTTCGCTCAGTGCAATAATCTATACTTATATTATAAAGAGGTAGTTTGTGAGTTTGTGACGTTGTAGGGAGTAATCTCAGGAACTACTGGTCCGTTTTGAAAAATTGTTTCAACGTTTTATAAGCCATTTGTCGAGGAAGGTTATAGGCTATATGTCATCACGCTAAGACCAATGGGAGCGGTGCACCAATGTAGAATGTTTCACAATCGGGTTTTTTTCCTCTTGAGAGCTTCCATTGTGTGTTAGCGTTAGCCCAAAGTAACTATTCCATGCAAACGAAGTAACCTATAACAATCCTCGATAACTGAGCTATGTAACACTGAAAGAATGTTTCAAATCGGGCTAGTAGTTACTGAGATTACCCCCTACAACATGACAAACTCACAAACTTTACCTCTTTATAATATTAGTATAGAAGTACAGAGAGTATAGATATGTTTAAAATATTTAATGTTCTATGGCAAGATCTCTAAATGACTGTTATTCTATTTTAAACAAAAATTTACAAGTATCATGAACTAGTTACAACATATCAAGTGTCTACAGAGACATGCCTGTCTGGTATAACAAATGATTATTCCTTCATAAATATTTATGAACACATAAACTTTAATAAATTACATGATACAATAATTTTTATGGCGCAGCTTACCACCTCTTTTTGCTCAAAACACTTATTCGAAATGGTCTGTTATACATATAAATAAAATAAAAGTATCTGTTTAATATTTTTTGCAATCATATACATATATTATATACTTTCGCTGATAGTATCTTTGTATAATAATAATGGTATATCAAAGTCACAACAACAATAGTAATTGTATAACTAAATAATACAAATATCTACATAATAATTTCTAGACAATAATTAGTAAACGTAACCAAATTACGAAGTTGTCCTTACCATAAAGTATATGCTATTAACGTCGATTATAATATGTCTTTAACAATAAGAAGGCCTTAAGCATATCATTATAATTACAAAGAACCAAATATCACTGTATATACTTACTTACCTTATTATAGCTTAAATGGAGTTCCTGTAATGTACTCATACAGTTACAAATAAAATATAGATCAAAAGAAAGATCTGTAGAACGTCCCTTACTCTTTATCAACAGGCTATCGTTACAAAATTTAAAAATATTGAATATAATACCGAAATCTAACTTAACGTTAAACAAAGTTTTACTTTTGAGTGTGCATCAATTAAAAAAAAATTAAATGTAAGGTTTAATGATGCGGCGGTTAGATAATATACCTAAGATCAGTTTAAACTGGGTTTGACCCCAACAAAAAACGGTTCCAAATTCAAAAACTAATGTGTGTGTTGAGGTCAGACATTATATCCGCTACAATGAATTAGTTCTTATCAATCTTTTTGGCCGCTTTGAATAAATCTGTAAATTCGGACAACCGTATAAGGTCGTCAAAAATGTAATATAAAACATAGTTAAAATAGTATTATTGGAATCTAAAATTCACATTTATTTATTCCTCAATTGTCTCGATGTTACATATGATATATGTAATATAATACGTATTTATACCTAAATTTATGCTCTACGCATCTTCGGGACGGTCAAAAAGTTTGACGAGAACTGAACTCAAGTTATGTTTCTACTAATTTCGCCCGTACTCGAACTTATCTCACAAACTCATCATTTAAATGATACACGGGTGACTTTCGTCATTATGGCCGGCATGACAGCGGCGACTGGCGATGGATAATCTGTCTCTCGGTGGTTGCCGATGTTTTTGGATTGTACTATGCTTACCATCAAGCATAGTGCAGTCACTTCGTCGTGCTACAATAAAAAAAAACATTTGGTACGATTTGGCAAAATAAATATAATAATAGGTACCTGGACGACCGAGTCTAGATCGGTTCTTTTATAACATTTTTAAATTAAAATAAACTGGTAGGTTTGCCTCACAATATTAGTTTTTTCTAACAAAAAAATAAAAAGCGATCTCTTTTGTTGTCACTCGGATTCAAACTGGGGTAAGACGAATTTTCGAAGCTGCCGATTTCCATGTGAGCTATTTTTGTTTTGACAGCGGCGGCGAAATTTACCTTTGTATTCTAGCTATATTTTTTCATTGCTTGAAAACTCAAATAACATGTTTTCTATGAATGATAATTTACCAATATAAAGGTATACAATAATTGCTCGTTTAAAGATATTAGATATATTCATGTAGTGGTAGAGCCAAGCTGAAGCGATTATTGTTTTCAGCACGAATGGGTCGGCTCGTCCGGAGAAGCACCACCCTCTCACAGAAAACCGACGTGAAGTAACAATGCTTGCATTGTTGCGTTTCGTTCGGTTAGTGAGAGAGCCGGAGACCCACCTACCCTCCCCTTCTACTTCCTCCTTCCTCCTTGTCTTCCTGTCCCCCCGCCCTCCTCCCAAACACAGGCTGGCAACGCACTTGTGACTCCCCTGGTGTTGCAAGTGTCTATGGACGGTGGTGATCACCTAACATCAGGTGACCCATCTTTTCGTTTGCCTCCTATGATATAAAAAAAAATTCTATGTACGTGTATAGTATCATAAATTGAATAGAAACAAAATACAATCGTTACACGTGATTTATTATATTTGTACAATATAGACATGTCATAGAATATTTATTTGGACTGGTGTTCGAAGTTTCTGATTATAAGAAACAGCATGTCAAACTTGTTACAGTAACAGGTTGAACACTTGTACTATTGACGTTATCAAGCGTGCCGGTTGATTAAAAAGAAATAAATCTGAAGGAAAATATATATTAAAACTAGATTATCATATACTTCATGTTAAAAGATTTTAGGGTAAAAATTTGAATGGCATAAAATGTAAAATGTTAGTAACTTGCACAGTCTATTTAATATTTTCTACACACAAATTTATGGCTAAAGTACAGAATTACTCTATAAGGTACTATATATATAGTGCTAAAGTGAATAAATTTAAAATAATGTGATCATTTTTTAAATGTGCTATTTAGAATACATATACGACATTCATATATCATCCAAGTATTAATTTACACTATACGAGACAGCGAAGGTGTGGGCTGAATACAGTTTAGGCGTTAATTTGAATAAAAATAGCGCTCGGTCGATATTATAGCCTGTTCTCAATCGATCAATGATACGGTATTATATTATAGCGAACAATAGAACCGTGTTAACAAATATCAGTCCTATAAAACTTGAAGTAAGTCGGTTAATTTTAATAGTTATTTCATAAATTTAAGTACTTATTTTTAAAAAAGCATACTTGAAACTAAGAATAAAAATTGTTTCTTTTTATGCTACATTATTACTCCCATTGTTGAGTATGCAATAGTATTAAAAGTGTCTTGTTGTAATTTAAATATTCTAACAAAATGGTGGCACTTTTTTTGGAACTTTCCATGGATTTTTGTGGCATCCCAGAATTCATGCTCCGCGGTATTATTTCCCGCCTTTACACTTATGTACAATAACTGAATCATATTACGTAAAACGCTACTAATATCGCCAAGTATAAAGTCAAATAACAAAATCGCCCTATACATATAATAAGAATGTAGAACTAACGAGTCTGTCCTTTTTTATTTACTTGAATAAAATTGTTGCAGGTGTCTAGGTATAAGTAATAGAATACATTTCAATTCTTTCAATTTCAATCATGTTTAGAATGTCTATCTGTTTGTTTGTATAACCACGCATCACTGCTATATATATATATATACTGCTAAGCTGTTGCTAACTGGGTTCCCAATAGAACCTTATCAAGAAAATTATAAAGCATATCTTCGAAAGTAATTAAATTTTGTTTTATTACAATCGGTTCACTCTATTAAAAGTTATTTTAATTTGAATTACAGCTTGAGTTAACGACGAAAGAAGAGTGGTAATACTACTTTTATAAAGCTGAAGGGCTTGTAGTCCGCTGAAGCTATTAAGATCTTGCTAGGTTAATAGCGTAGTCAGTTTGAGAAAAAAAAACTGAAGCGTTTCTTTGTTTGGTTGAACGCACTAGTCTCCGGAAATACTAGCCCAATATAAAAACTCTTTCAATGTTAGATAGCTCATTTATCGAGGAAGGCAATATATCGTCGTACATCGTCATGCTATGACCAACAGAAGCGGATCTACAATGTAGAAAGTTTCAAAATCATGGGTGTTTTCTTTTGAGGTCTTCCGCTACGTGTTAGATTTAGCCCAAAGTAACTATTTCACGCGGGCGAAGTCGGGAGTAGAACCTAGTTATAAACAAAATAAAAAAGGATTATATGACAGATAAAGATCTCGCCAAAACTTGATCCTTTTACTTATTAGTACCTGAGCGCCCAAGCCTAGCTCGTTTCTTTAAAAATATTTTTTAAATTAAAATAAACTGTTAGTTTTGCCTAGTAAAATTAGCATTAATTTTATAGATATAAATATAAAAAAATATATCTCTTCTGCTGTCACTCGGATTCGAACTGGGGTTACACGGATTTTCGACAACCGACTTCTATCTGAGCTATTTTTGTTTTGACAGCGGCGGCAAAATTTACCTTTATTTTCTAGCTATATTTTTTCATTGCCTGAAAACTCAATTTAAAAAGTTTTCTATGAATAAAATTTAGCTAGATCGATTTAACGTCCCCGAAACTACCTACATCCTAAGTTTCACGGAAATAGATGACGCCGTTTCCGAAATCCTGAATGTATACAAATATAAAAGAATATCTCGTTTAAAGGTATTCGATTTAAGATATTTGATGCATTGTATGTTATTCATATCGTCCAATCACAATATAGGTCACTAAGGGTGATAAATCGGACTAAACGTGGATAAATACTAATAGTTTTATTTATGTATCAACATAAGTGAATACTTACGAACTATTAATACAAATTGTACTTAGTATTCTGATCACACCAAACGAAATCACAGTATGCAAATGCTTGTTAAATACGTAATATCTAAACAATAATCTTGGTAATCAGTAGTTTTAAAAACAAATGTTTGAATATAATCTTGACACGAGATAAATAAAAGAACAACTTCCGCAATGACAATACTAATGCATCTTATTTTAGACGATAGAATAATTACATTAGACAACTTTAATTAAGGTAATTAAATAAAGACTAATATACTGAAAGTGTACTATACCCTCAGTTTTTACTTTATGCATAATCGGCTTTAATGTTGTTGTTGGTGATCCACAACATTTTTATATGTTAACTGTATATAAGAATGGGGCATTCCACGCCAAATCGGTTTGAAAAAAAATCTTGTTTTTCACAATTTTGTGATAAGTTATTAGAGGTACTTTTTAAAAATTGTTTAAATTTGATATTTTTTATTATTTTGTTTTTACATGGCCGTTATACAAAAAAAAGAAATCAAATATATTATGAATTTTTATGAAGTAAAAATTTTTGAATTTTAAACTTTTAATCTAGTTTTAAAAGATGAAGGTACCCTTCGATTTTTTTATTCTAAATTTATATTTATTCCTAACTTTTAGGCTGGGTTTGGTAAAGGAGTTTCTCTAATTACTATTTTTTTTTTAATTGATATTTGAAAAAAATATGGCAAAAGCTATCTTATGAACGATAATTTTTTTTAACATTTACTGGGAGAGCGGGCATATTTTGAAGAGCATTAAAACATATCACAAAATTGACAAAGTAAAATAAAATTCTAACCGTCCTATTTGGCGTGGATTATTATTATCATCAACTTGTAAGTGACCCACTGCAAAGCTATAGGTCTCTTCCCGAAGGAAGGTATGGGCATTATCACCACGTCAGTCCACGATGTATTGGTGATTTCAAACTCTGAGGAATCCGCAGTTCTACATTTTCCCACATATAGACTACTAGACTACACTACAAGAACATTTCTCGGGTTCCGGTTTCCTCACAATGTTTTCCTTCGCCTTCAGCCGATAGTGTTACTAATTTAAATTAATAAATGTATGCGAATTCCGAAAAATTCGTTGGTACGTGCCGGAAATCTGCGGACATTGGAATAATATTCCCATTGAATTGGAATATCCCATAGTACTCTTTTTTCCTTTATAGAGAGGAAATCCTAGCTATATACTTATAGTAATCAAACATACCTCCCTTGAACTACATAGTAACTTATTACATGCCCGTGATTTTAAGAAGAAATAGATTTAAACATTTCACGCTATTCATAGAATCAGGTTATATTAGAGTACTAGCGTAAAAAACGAGATCAATCCTTCCTGTAGTGCGGTGAAGCTGTTAAGACCTTGCTATATCAATAGCATAATCAGTTCGAAAAAAAAAATCAATTCTTCCCTCTCCATGTCATGAAATAAAATGACAACTGAAGAACTAAACGTCAATTTGTCAATTCTGACTACATTCTTTGAGAATATCCCTACCGTATTTCTGTCTCAGTCACTCACTCACATTTCTATATGTTTTTAACCCAGGTTGTTAACTTTTCCGTACAATTTTTCAAATATTTTCTCTCGTACAAACCTTGTCCCAACAATTGCACATACAAGAAAAGAAGAGACAATTAAAAAGTGTTTACATTCTGGAGTTATGCAGTTACTTACATTCGGTGATTGATTTTTATTTACAAAGATAGCTTATTACACTTGTGGGTGAAAGAATACTGTTTCCAGTAAAATAAATACTATATAATATTAATAACTAACCCACGAAGATAATTAGGAAAGAGCTTACCACTACGAGAAAATGATCAGTAGAGTACTTATTTTGTGCTAAAAATTTCTTTTTTGCCGTATTTGGTTATATGTTTAGAGTAAAATTGTGATCTCGGTTGCACTGTGGCGCGCTTACATATTTACAAGTAACGAAGAACGGAAATAGTTAAATATTATTAAATTAGATTTATGACACGATAACACTTAACGAAAAGTTGAAGTTTGGAGGCAATATATATTGTTTATTTTATATTTAGTTAATGTTTATTTGTTTACGATAATATTTGTAACATAATAAATGTATCTTCCAACGCATTGAGGTCACCGTGCTGCTTTATCTTCTACTACGAGTTAATTCAGGATGCCTATAAGGCATTCTAGATCGTTCCAAATAATTCTTCACAGTTTTACTAATTTTAAAGTAATACACTTTTTGTACAAATCGTAACGTATTAATAATCCCTGATATAATTTAATTGTTTATCCCTCAGTTTTAATCTTAGCAAAAACCTTTTGAATACGCTACACTGGATCCGTTAATAAACCTGATTCATAATTTATTTATTTCATTTTTTTAAGGAAAAAATACAGTTGTTACAAAAAATCTCATAAAGTCATTAATCACTTTGTAAATGATTTTCCACTTCGTTATTTGTTACAAAATAAAACTATAAATTCATTTCGATAAGCAATAAATGGCCTCATTTTGTCTCAAGTTATAAGTCACATACCTTCGACTCATCGACATACACAAATTATTGTCAAAGCCGATTACGGTCATTAAATTTATACACAGCTATTATTATGAATATCTAATCGAGGCCACTGAGTCTATAAGCCGATACATCATCAATTAATATTGAACTGTCACGGGAAGTGTTGACCAAGACAATTGGCATCGGATGTTATATATTACTGTTCACTCGTATGACGGTCAATATCAATCAAATCATATTTCGAACGCCCACAGTCAAATTAGGGGGTTGTTATAGCTAATGAAAAAGCTTTATTCTAATACTATACTCGTATATAATACCTCATTCTCCAGTCTCTTATTTAAAAGATCTCTGTCAGAAAGTTAACATACATGAGGTAACCTCAGCGGGATCATTTGCGCGAATTGGTTTTCGTATGTCTCCATTTTAGGGCCGTTCTTGTTCTTAATATATATAAACGATCTTCCGCTAGTAGTTAACAACTCTGCTGATATGGTGCTTTTTGCGGACGATACTTCTCTAATATTTAAAGTGAAAAAGGATTATTCAGAAGTTGGGCATCTGAATAATACTTTAAATGAAATTTGTCATTGGTTTGCGTTGAATAATCTATTGTTGCAGATAAAACGAAACGTATTAGATTTACTTTACCCAATGGTTAGACAGGTTGATAGTAAGATCAAAGGGAATTTAGTAGGGTTAGTTGACAATACTGTATTCTTGGGAATTACATTAGATTCCAAATTACAATGGGGCCCTCACATTAAAAAAATGGCGAGCAGATTAAGTTCAGCTGCATTCGCAATACGGAAAATTCGCCAGCTTACAGATATTGCCACTGCTAGGTTAGTCTTCTTCGCTTAGTTCCATAGCTTAATATCTTACGGTATTCTGCTGTGGGGTACGGCTGCTGAGGTAGACTCCATATTTTTATTACAAAAACGGGCAGTTCGAGCAATATATAATATGGGACCTCGCGAATCATTAAAAACGAAGTTCTAGAAATTCGGTATCTTAACTCTACCCTCCCAATACATTCTTGATAATTTAATGTATGTACGTAAAAAAATTGAAAAACTGAATTTAGTAAAAGACCGACATAGTGTAAATAATAGAGATTATAATAAACTGGTCATCCCATTTTTCAGATTAGCAAAACCAGTAATAGTTTCTTAGGTAATAGTGTTAGGTTTTACAATAAAGTCCCAAAACATGTTACCGATTTGCCGGACTGCAAATTTAAGCCCCACGTAAAGCGGGTTTTAGTGTCAAAAGGATATTATAGAGTGGATCAGTATGTGAACGATAGTGATGTCTGGAATTGACTCCTCTCTGTGCATCCACTATAAGCTATTGTATGTGATATTGGAAATATATGTAAAAAAAATGTTTCCGATCGAGTTTCTTGCCGATTCTTCTCGATGGCTAGGTTGTTTTCCGAAGCGGTGGTAGTTATTTACGTTTATAAGCGCTTTATTAGGGACTAAACTGAATAAAGTATTTTTGATTTTGATTCGACGTCATTACCTCCAGTAACTCTACTTACAAGAAAGTATATAGTTACCCCTGACAAGGACAGTTCCTATACGTAAAATAAAGTATCAAATCAAAGAATTGCATTTAATGTTTTAAAAAAATTGAATATATATCCTCCGCCGCCTATGTCTATCTGTATGTTCGTCATAAACTCAAAAACTACTGAGCGGATTTTCATGTGTGTTTGCATTAGTAGATAGAGTGACTGACGAGATGGTATTGATATATAATTTGTCAAGATTTTTTATACACTGGTTGAAATATAACGATAAAGGTTAGAAGTGTCCGAAAGAGTCAAGCCGCTTAGCTCTTTCGTCGAAAAAGCTGCCCTATAAACCCTTTCAGATATAACAAAACAATTGAGATACAAACGACACAGGCGAAGTCGCGAGAATCATTTAGTAATTAATATAAACATATTTTTCAATCCTAAGTAACAATAATATTTTATGTTATTTTTCAAGATCTTCAAATTTTATACTCGTGATATATGAAATCACAAAAAACTAAAAATTAAAAAAAAATACACGTTATATGAACGATTTAAGCTGGATTAAGCTTATTCTCTGTAAAATAAGGATACATATATATTTATTTAAAATATCATATATGTTACTCCGATTTATAGACGACCAAAATACCAAATTTGGTTAAAACCTGTCCGGTACCAGTCCAACGCGTACAAAAGAAACACAGGCAGACAAAAATTTCAAAAACCATGGAAATATATTCGATCAAATTTTATAATTAAACTGTTATTAAACTATTTTCTAATTCTTTTTCATTTCTTGATTGAAAGTCTTCCAGAGTATTCTAAATTACAAATTATACAAATTTGTCCTTTTCAAGAGTGAAATGATTAATTACAAGTATAAAAGTTTTTCAATTAAAAATATTGTGATAACAATATTCAGCGGCGACTCTACTACATTTAAATTTGTTGTTATGTTGTATATATATATAAATTCCCATCACACGCTCCAGCTGTATTTTGTATTCTAAGTCGAAATATAGAATAATTCAATTCTGACTGCGGCTTTGTCCGCATTTTAATGCTTTTAAGATAAATTTAATCCTTTTTATTTACTGTTAATTTTTCGTCGTCGCTCAGCCCTTTTAAAGAAAAGTATATAATAATTGATGCTCAATCTAGCAGCATTATTATTTCATTCTATATAATTTCATATACTTTGTGATTTCGTCTTACGGCGAGTCGCTACAATGCAGATCATTTTCTACTAAAAATTTTCAAATAAGTCACACTTTAAATATATACTTTTACATATATTAAAATCATACGAATCATCCTAATATTATAAATATGAAAGTGTGTTTGTTTCTTTATTTATACTCTCACGAATTCACTACTCAACCGATCATGATGAAATTTTGAATACATGTCAGAAGTAGAGAAGGAACATTTCATGTAGAAAAAAAGTACTATTTCAGAGGAATAAATCAAATTTATTTTAACGCAAGCGAAGCCGCAAGTAAAAGCTAGTTTATCATATAAGTGCGACATAAGATAATATGTTGACAAACAGAAGAATTGCCAAGAATTAGCCAAGTTCTGATGAGATTTCATTAACTTCAGAGTTCCAATTAAATTGACTAACAATTGGCATACAGTCACTATACCGTTACTTTGTAGAAAAAATAGCCCCCATAAATATTATTTTTATTGCATTAAGTAATACAAGATTAATATTAATTTATATTTTTACATTACGAGGGTGGTCCTGCAGGTGACTTAAATAACAAATGGTTCATTAAAATAAATTACGTGTACATCTTTATATATACATAATACTTCTATAGTTGTGTTTCTCACTGAACTGCTTGTAAACGGATGCATCAATTTTGATGAATTTTATTTGTGTATTTAATTGAGTCTTTGGATGGCTTAGATTCATAATTGGAACGGGAGATGGTTTTGTGATCTGATATCATTTTTTTTTTATATTTTCACGACAAGAGAACGTAAATCGGGTGAGCTAGTATGAAATTTTTCCCTATCAGTTGAAAAATCAATTGTTTGATACCAAAATTATTTTGCTTCTTTGCAAGTTAGATAACACCGGCCAACTATTGTCATTATCAGATATAAACATGAAACAGAAATTCTAGGTACAGCAGAATTTTTATTTCTCAAAGAATGAGTTATACACTGCAAAGAAATAATGTATTCCATTATGAGATATTTAAATAATTACTACCTATAGTTGTTAGAGGTCTTCTATTTAGCCCTGCTGGTCGGATCAAATATCTGTTTGTATTATCATAATTGCGAACAAAACCTGCTCACCATGTTAATGTTTTTTGACTTAATTCAATACATAACATTTGGAGTCCGTATTGAGATTTTGTTTATTAATTATATAAGTTAATTAATTATAGTTTAATTGGTTTTGGTAGTTTATTGGTTTATTAATGTTGTTTATTAATTATCTTTGGTTTTGTTGACTCTCTTTTGTGTTAATATCTTCATAAAATACTATATAAGTAATTTACAGTACGTGTTAATCAATTTGGCCGCTCTGAATATAGCTATAAATTAGGAGGGGTTAAGCATAATATCATAAAAAGTTTAATACAAAGTAACATCAAACTATTATTATACGATTCTAAAATTGGTATTTATTTATACATAAGATGTTTCGATACTATTCATATAATATAAAACGGTCGACATGTTTGCCGTGGACTGTATTAAAAAAAAAACTGTGAAACATATCGTTTTTTATTTTTAACTGAATCGATAAGTATCAATTCTCATAGATCTAAGTTAAAAACCTCCTTTTTCTAGTGGAAAGATACTCCCTAAGGGTCGAATTTCCAAATTTTTTTCCTTTGAGCTTACGTCCAGTATAAAACAAAACTAGCTGCAAATCTTCATGATCCTAGACCCATTGATTGACATACTGTGCATCGCCGGTCGCCACTATCATGCCGGCCTGTAATAAGCTGGATATGCACAGGCTGATCCCGAAACGCGACCCGTAGAAGCGAATCACTATTACGGGCTTTTTCGCCATATACATGGTGGTTGCGACCCAGTCGGGCTGTAAAACCCTACCACCCCGCTTGCACCATTGCCTTGTTCGTTATTCAGTAGGGTGCACCACGTGCAGATGAGGTTGGCTTGGGTGTCTCAAGTCTTATGATGTTATTCGACACCCCTTACACCCCTAATCAATTTAAAAAATAGGTTTCTAACATTTGACCTAATTATCTAGGGAAAAACAAAGCTGACATACACTAAACATAGGGTGATTTAAACAAAACCGGACTGGTGTAATAATAAGGAAAGCAATCAACCACACCAGGCGGAGCAATTCGGCCCGCGTCCCGCTTCTCTTTGTTCGAACAGGCTTTCCTACGATAAGCAGTTACGTAATGGTTAATCTTGAAAAACACCCCTTTAATGATGTTCATTGAACCTAGATGTGCTTTTACGATTAAAAGTATCGTTACCATACTTTTAAAATTTTAGAACAAACTTTAACCAAGGATATATTTGTTGTTTATTAGTATTCGTTTTGTTATTATTGTATATGTTAAATGTGACCATAAACTACCAAAGGACTGAAGGGTGTTAAGTTTTAAACAGTCATTTGGTAATAATAAATATATAATGAAATAGGTCAGCTGTTCTGCTCGCACCACTCAAAAAAAGTAATTGATAGATTTCCATCGTTTTTTTTTTGTTTTCCTTCTTAGAGACTTGGTCCGTATCATAAAACAATTAATACGGTAGCATAACTTAATATAGTGATATTAGACTTTTAAGAAATATTGATTTTTGTGAGCACTATGCTTTCAGAAATTTGTTAATTTGGCGTGGAGATGTAGGACAAACAGTATGGTATGTACGCGTTGGAGGGGTGAAATAAAGAAATAATATTTATTTAAAAGAAATTTTGCAAACAAATTATATTTCAACTTTCTATTTAAGAAGTTTTATTAAATAGTATTGTGCATACATATATGTGATACATATGTAGTGAGTCTCATTCTTCTAAAATGACGTCTGACTAAGTTATAATAGGAATCTGTCAACTAACCTCATACCTCAGTCGTGACTATCAGTCAATTAAATGTTGACGCGTAACAGCTTTGTAATTATGATATCCGTAATAAATGAGCAACACATAGCCACACATGTGGGAAATATGTTATTTACTTTAGAAAAGGAAACCCACATAAAAGAAGCTAAATTAGTATTACTAACCATTGCAAATCGTTAACCAACGTATGAAAGGAACTACCGTACGGTGTCGCACACGTTACGGTAGATATATGTAATTATTTGTGATTAAGTCATAAAATAACTATGTGACTACGAGTTGTACACGCATACGTAGATAACTTGCCGTGTACTGATGTACTACTGATTTATAGCTGTTCTTTGCTTATACAAACACCTTATTATACCTTCTCAATCGCTACAGGTAAAATAGGTTATCACTTCATTTTCACAACGTCGTATCTGCTGATAATGACACAAATAAATAACACCAGATTAAATATTTGAATACCTAACACAATACCCTAGTCTATTGTAATAAAGAAACCTACAATTCTCGTCAATCTTTTTGACCGCTCTGAATATAGTCGTAACTGTCGGCTTGCGTGAAATATAGTCCAAGAGTTTATTTAAAAACAAAGTTATAATATTGTTATAGCAATCTAAAATTGGCATTTATTTGTGCTTAAGTTACCTCGATATTACATATAATATAATACGTATTTTATGTCTATATCTATATTCTACCTAACTATAATCAGAGTAGTCAAAGAGTTTGGCGAGGACAAGTATTGTTTTTAGGGGACAGGTTTCTGTTATTCAGTATGAAAGTATCATAAAAACTATTTGAGTACAGTCTAAAAAATTTATAACGTCATTCGTTATTGTGATAACTCCTTAGACGTAGAAAGTAGTGTAAATCTTTTGGTTTGCCTTAAAATCCATATATACAGATGATTGATATACTCGCGCGTAAAGCGTAACAGCAAACCAATTTTACAAGGAAGTACTTTCCTAATCTAAGCATTAGTAATTTACAGTTAGTATTATTGTTTATGTTACAAGTTTACAAAACGCTCCGAAAAAAAATCACTGAAGTGCCAAAATTTTCAATAAAAACACTTTTTTTTTTCGAAATGAAATCTGGAATGATCTTCACCGAACTAGACCAATAAAAACACCTGAGGTACCTATGGTTTGCTATAGAAAGTTCTGAATGAGACTACGTTTTCGGTTGCCATACAGCAGAATCGAATCATTTCTTACCAGTTTCTTACCATATTTTTGATGATCATGGTTCAACCGTGCACGAATGATCACCGTCACCTCGTAAATGATCCCAATATTAAATTTATGAACGTGATTTTCTTTGTTTGTTACGCATCCACACCTTAACAACACAAACGAAAATCATGAAATTTCGCATACAAATTGTCACGGATATAGAAAATTACATAAGGTACCTTTCGTCCAGAAAATGTACTGTTTCTGTAAGGTAGGTCAGATTATCGCCGTCTATAATTATACGGCGGCTAAGAGACGCCGAGGGGAGCCTCCAGCTCGCAGGGAAATCGAGGCCCTGAGGGCTAGGGTCCGGCAGGACGAGTTCGAGAGGTGGAGGCAGGACCTCGCGGACGAGCGGTACGGCAGATATACAATTGACGCCGTCCGTCCGGTCCTGCCGGAATGGATAGGGAGAACTTGGGGCTCCCTGACGTATAGGCTGGTGCAGGTGCTAACCGGGCATGGATGCTTCGGGTGGTACCTGCACTGGATTGCCCGCAGGGAGCCCACCGCCGCATGCCACGAGTGCGGTGCTGCGGTGGACACTGCGCAGCACACCCTTTCAGAATGTGCTGCGTGGGACGAACAGCGCCGTGCTCTGGTTGCGGCTGTAGGAGGAGAACTTTCACTGCCGAGTGTCATCTCCCGCATGCTCGGCAGCGAAGAAGTGTAGAATTTGATGGCCTCCTTCTGCGAGGAAGTCATCTCGCAGAAGGAGGCGGCGGAAAGGGCCCGAGAGATGGACCCTCACAGCGGCCGTAGCCAGAGACGGGCCGGAAGAAGGGGGAGGCAGAACACTCGCCTACTCCCGCTACCGTAGCCGGACCTGAGGGGATGTAGCCGGGGGGCTCATCCCCTCACTGCACAGGTTCGGCTGACGAGGGGAGGTGACTGGTTGTGTACCCAGTTGCCTCTCTATAGTAGGACGTAGCCTGGCGACGAACTTGCCAGGCTGCCGCAGGGGCGGTTTCTCAGGAAGAGAGCCAGAACGGTCCCTGGCCGCCCCTAACATGCGGCCGACGGTACACCGTGGGGTTTTAGTCTGTGCAAGTCGGACATAACCCACCCTCTCCCCCGGGAGGGTGGGTATCCGTTAGGGATTTCCCCACGTTAATAAAAAAAAAAGGTCAGATTTACATTAAAGAAAGCTAAGTCGCGGGCAAAGGTTATACACATATAAATCCAAAAAAAAACAAAACATGTTTTATTACTGTACCTAATAGTAATTATGTTTAAGCATTGTTCATGTAATAATAATTATGTCATTAAAACCATTCTTTCAAATTTAGATAATATCGATGGTAACCGATTGATTAGTTAAATAGAATATGTTTATGAATAGCATATACCTACAATTAAAAGATGACAAGTCAGAACTGTTTATAAAAGGATAGACAAATCAACTTATTACAGCAATATATTGGTTCAGAGTTACATCACAGATAGAAGTTTCACTTTGTTGTTAAACAAAATTACATTATGCAACTTTGTATTCGCTAGCACATATATTAACATATAAACAGTACATATGATACTTACTAATACAGCAATAAGCATTTATATTTCATTCCTACATAATTTGCACCTAACTAGTAAGATGTAACATGCAAGACGTGAACCTAGTTACCATGTCACTATTTTAATTAAATAACTATATAGATAAACGTCAGTTGATTAAAATAGATTTAGCTCGTAATAATATAAATACAGAAGAACAAGTTCAATCCATTTTTGACACAACTTTTATAATATAATTTGGATGCTTATTAAAGTTTTGTTGTGTACTGCAAAGGAAAATACATTTACGTAAATTACATGCACTTGCACCCAATAAACCAGGTAAACGACAAAAAGATTTATAGTAACACAATTACCCGTTTATTTTTAATTAAGAATCCTACTTGGTTATCTTATAGGCTATATTTTATCTATACTCGTGGCTAATTCTAAATAACAATGTTACCAAGGATTGTAATATGCCACACCTAAACAAACAGCTGATTCTCAAATGCCGTTCCCTAAACGAATTAATAAGGGTTTCGCGACAATTATAATTCAACAGTCTTAGCTAATCATTTCAAGTTCAGACTCTTTGTATAATTCAAATTTAAGTGCCTCGACGCACTCCTACTGAATCATTAAGATTACCCGATTGCGTATTTCAATCAGCTCATATAAAAGAAAACCTGAATAAATTCCTGATCGACTTTTATGATGGTTGATCTTGAGTTAATAATAATTATTATTCACTATTGGGCGCCCAGTGGTCGACATTCGACCATAGTTAATTGATTTTTTAAAGTTTGAACTTTATTAGGGTTCTATTGTTAAAGTGTATACTTCTATAATCAAAGGTTTTCATCACGGCTACTCAGTTATTCGCCATTTGCCATGATCTTTGATTATATAAACATAAAAAAAAATCTATGTGTAAATGAAAATTGAAATTAATTATAAATTTGAAACAAAAACCACGTGGTAAAAGCTCTCAAATTTTAAGCAAAAATAACTTTACGAAAATAAAGAAATTTATCGCAACCCATGACACTACATACTTCTAATGCATTTTATACAAAATTAACAGCTTTCTGCACTTCTCCGCCAAATAATACATAATATGAAATCACTTAACAAGAACTGTTCAATAATATTTGTAAAGTAATAGTCAAATTTCAAATAATTATTTTACTCCTATCTTTACCGTAATATCTAAATTGTGATGCAGACCGGTTGGTTGAGTAGAAGCATTTATATTAATAACGCTGTTCAATATTTACTAACATAATATTACTCTTATTTACCCGGAATCCGCACAATTTACACAAAAGCAATAGTTCTATGAATCCATCTATATATAAAGATCTGTATAAACAAATCATTCTTCGCACGTCGTGTGGTATCGGTCATTGTCCGTTATACGTGTTTAAAGCTGTGTCAAGGGGTCATCGACTGACTCCCAATCACTATGACATCAACATCACTACTTAGGATTACAAAATGCTTACTCTCACTCACGTAACAACTGCGCTAGGCTTTGTACTGGTAAGAGTTTCAATAAATTTTGTAACCTCATTAAAACCTGCCAACGCCATTGTGAAGGATGATGACACGTGACTTTCATATTCGACTATGCATATTGTGAGTTTATCAGCACTTTTATAATCACGGAAGACAGCTTTGACCGCTCGTTACCATTGTGCAATTCATCACATCACCAATTAGATGAGATACGCATATAAAAAATTAGAACGTCTCCCATTTCTTTTACCTATTTAAATCAGAGGAAACTCTGGGATTATAGGAGACTACAGTTCCAGTACCAAGCGACGATCGTTTAGTTGTTAGTGTGACCAGACACAGTATCGATCGATGGAGATTCGAGACATTGCAATGGCAAATGAGTCGGAGGTGGTAGTAGGGCTTTGTCTATGTCTGCTTGACTCATACCATTGTACTATGGTATATTATACTATACTCAAGTTGAAAATCTATCGCGTATCAAATATATGCCTGATGGTAAGCATAGTACAATCCTAAAACAGTGGCGACCACCGAGAGACAGAGCATCCATCGTCGGTCGCCGCTGTCATGCCGGCCATAATGACGAAAGTAACCCGGTACTGGATATGCACAGGTTGATCCCGAAACGCGACGCGTAAAAGCGAGTCACTATGACGGGCTTTTTCGCCATATACATGGTGATTGCGATCCAGTCGGGCTGTAAAACCCTACCACCCCGCTATCGCCATTGCCTCGTTCGTTGATCAGCAAAGTGCACCACGTGCAGGTGAGGTTGGCTTGGGTGTCTCAAGTCTTAAGATGTTACTCGACACCCCTTACACCCCAAAAATCTACGTTATCGAAGATTCTACCGCGTTTTTTTAAACAGTTTTCGGGTTTTACAAACATGTGATATCACAATTTAACACATTTCCATTAAACTATATCTTATTCTTCTATAGTTTAAATATTGATGATTCTGAAGAAGGCTACGTCTGTGTAACTTTAAAATGGTTAGTTGAAGATGCAAATAGCGATCTATTTCTCACTTTATTCTATACCATTTTAGAGATCTATATGAATAAAAATCAATTGTCAGATGTATTTAAGCGCATCACTTCAGAACGATTGAATTTATTTGGCTAATTCTTTTTGTGTGTGTTTATGTTTGTCTGTTTTTGTATGTGTTTGTTAAAAAGTCGTACTGAATAATGAAAAATTTGGATTAGAAAATCTTCATATAAAAAAGTGAATGAGTAAGTAAAAATATAGGCAGATCTTCAAAAACATCAACAGAATTGACAGATTGACGTTCATTAAATCAAATAAAATCAAATTTTTCTTCGTAACTACTCCCATGGGAAACGGATGCGGCCAGCTAGCCTATTTATTATATTGTGGAAAACTAACAACCTGATTTCGTCCTCTTTAAATTGCAATACGAAACTTAATACCAATAAAATATAGACTATGGTCATAGAGCGGCCAGTTAAAGTTAGTATAAAACAATAATAATACAAAGTTTGGCAGTATAAGCAAAACAGCGGGGTGAATTAGATTGCATAAAAAACTTCATGAAAAATCACTTAAGTATGCAGATATCCATAATAATGGTTCAAGCGTTATTGGAGTTTATTAGGTTTCATTATACCAATATCTATATTTGTATGTAAACACTAACTTTTGCTCCCGGATTCGCTCGCGTTAATGTAGAATTGACCTATCCCTCGGGAACAGCATTTTTTTGGATGAAAGGTATTCTATATCCTTTTCTGTCTCTAAGTAACGTGTATGCAAAATTGCGTGATGATTTGTTAAATAGTTTGTAGTTAGGTAATGTTAAGAAATAGTAACAAACAAACATACCCACTTTCGCTATATAATACTAACATCTTTGTCTTTTTTGACTTTGTCTGCGTGGAATAGTCACTGGTCTAATGCTAACACGCAACAGAAGCTCTCAAAAAGAAAAAGGAACAAAAGTTTAAATATCGAAACATTCTTCACTGGTGCTCCGCTCCCGTTAGTCTTAGCATGGTATATACTATAGCATTCCTCGATAAATGAGCTATTTAAAACTGAAAGAATTTTTCAAATAGAACCAGTAGTTCCAGAGATTAACGCGTTCAACCAAACAAACCCTCCAGCTTTATAATATTAGTATAGGTTAATTAGAATAGAAGATAGATGACGGGAGATTATCGTGATAAAATTGATTTTTTAAGTTACACGTTTTGTTCTTGTAGCCAAATAAGAAGACCCTATCGTGAGAAAGACGATAAGATTATAATGACTATTATTACAGAGGTACTTTAATTCGTATATAGGTATCTGTGTATACTGCGCCTTAAGGCATTTAGACTACGGCAGACATAAACATAGAAGTTAAAAAGTAATCAATCCGTTCTCTTTGCGAACGTTTACAAATTGTGTTTTCAATGACTCGTAAAATCTCACGACTCTCACTCGGTAAAATATTGTGAAACATTTTAAAAGTCGCCTCGACAGACCATCATGCACGTTTACTTTCAAACCATTATTGCCTATTGCCCATTTTACGGAAACATTTGATTACATACAAGAAATACACATTGATGGTGGGTGCGAAAGAAAATTAACTTGATAAAAAAATTTAATTAAACGGATATATTTATATTGCGCTGTACATTGTATGTATAATGTTGCGTATTGTTAATAGAGTTTTGAACAAAACACCGTCTAAGTCGGTCACAGTACTTTACAGTTTTAATACATTAAAGATTAATAAAATAGAGTAGAGGACCCGCGTTATCGTTCGCGTGGAATAGTTACTTTGAGCTAAAGTTAATACGCAGCGGAAGCTCTCAAGAGGAAAAATCCCCGATTTTGAAACACTGTTAATTGGTGCTCCGCTCGTATTAGTTTTTGCATGCTGATATGTATATATATAATCTTCCTCGATAAATGTGCTATATAACACTTAAAGAATTTTTGAAATCGGACCACTAGTTCCTGAGATTACCCCCTACAATGTCACAAACTCACAAACTTTTACCTCTTTGCAATTTTAGTACAGATTTTGGCAATAACTTGTTAGGATAATGTTAATATGTTATAGCTTTTTTCAATCGAAGTCCCTAAAACTAAAACAATACTGTAAAAACGTATTAAATCTGAGAAAGCAATAGGGATTCACTGTAACGAGTTTACTTACGGTTCCTGAATACTCGATATGCATATAATAGATATACATAATCCCTAAACGAGGCATCCCTAAACATTCCAATATTACGAGTTTTAGACCTGATGTCATGATCACAATCCATTCGGATACAACTGACATATTCTTATATACCAAACTACTCTTTTAAATGATAAACTATCACGTCTTGTTTAAGGTTTTTATTCACTGCGACAAAACTTAAAAACAAATCGTAGAGCTCAATCAGATCGAGAAGCTATACAGTGATTACTAATTAATAACAGATATTTTCATAAATTCCCAGATTCTATAACTCGTTGTAATTCGCTTTACGATATGTGACTCAGTAGCAATTAGCCTTTAATTAATTATTCGTGTGACAACGTTTTTTTATACATTAGGGACAATTTTGTAAAATTAGTTTTTTTTTTGTTTAATGGGAAACGAGTTTATACTACTAATAGGTGCTCACAACTTGTTTTACGTGAAAATGTGTGTTTCTTGGAAATTGCGTGCATTATCTAAATTGTATTGAAATATGATTTTACCGATTTTGTATATCAAATTTCATGAAAGGCATATCAATACTTTCACATCTTATTGCGAGAAATATGGAAAGTACCCCAGATTCATTCAAATATCTACACAAAGTATATACTGTGCCTATTATACTTATAGCTGTAAAAAATACATTATTTTGTGTTGAATCTCCTAATTTTGCACAGGGTTTATTCCAGTGCAGTAGACATTTAACAAGATAAAGTAATTTATGTATTACTAGCGGACCGGGCGGACGTTGTCCTGCCTTGATAATAAAAAAATCTAAATTTCAACCGCAGCGCTACCTACCGAGTCTAATGGTGAATCTAAACCATTCTCGGATCTACTGGAACACGTACCCAAAATTTCATTAAAAATCGGTTCAGCCGTTTAGGAGTAGTTCAGTGACATACACACGTACAGAAGAGATTTATGTGGGATCGTGTAAATAAATCCCATCAAGGGGATGCGGTGAAAGTAAAAAGAATAATAAATAAAAAAAGGAATAAAAAGAAGAGGCGTGAAAGAAACGAGAGCGTGGAGCGGTTGGTTATCTTGCCTATAAATAAATAGAATAACAAAAACCACAAATAATAAAATAACCTGCTACTTAGTACCTCCTACGAAGTAGTGTCGTCTCTGGGTACATTAGTATCATTTCTCCTCTTGTTAGTTGTTTGAAATTCGAGATATATCACCCATTGCGGGTGAAACTATATGAAGCTTTTCTTCGTGTATTTTTAATCTTAGCGTTTTAATTTTATTAACTCAATTTAAGCACGCTTAACAAAGGTATGTATGATGTTATATTATATTTGTAGAAAAAGTTTCGATGTTTTAGTTAAGACAATTTAATGCGATCATTGCATCGAATTCAAGATTTATTCTCTTTTTTATCGAAATGACAACCATTTAATAATTATAAAAGCACCTACATACTCCGTAGTCGATCAATAAGATGTAGGCCAGAAACACGTCTTATTATATGGAGCGCAGCTATTAAATTCACTCATAATGGCCAATCAATAACAATAGATATTTATTCATATTCATAGTGGTATGTGTGATATTAAAACGTATTCATGGCACATGCAGTTGTATTTTATTAAGTTATACTTTTAATTAACTATCTCTTTTTTTATCGTAGCACGGCAAAATGACTGCACTATACCTGATGGTAAGCACAGTACAATTCAAAAACAATAACGACCACCGAGTGACACACTATCCATCGCTGGTCGCCACTATCATGCCGGCCTGCAGAAAGCTGGATATGCACAGGCTGATCTCGAAACCCGACGCGCAAAAGCGAGTCACTATTACGGGCTTTTTCGCCATGTACATGGTGGTTGCGACCCAGTCGGGCTGTAAAGTCCTACCACCCCGCATAAAGCCCTACCACCCCGCATCATTTGATTACAATTATTTTATTACAATGTTACAATTACAAGTTAGGCCCTGTACATAAATGAAATTACATCCAATCTACACTTAACTTGGTTCAGTCAGTTCTACGCGTTGTAACAAAACAGATAGAAAAAAATAAAAAATTGCATTCAATCACTTCAACTCGCTCCTTATGTTCAATCTAAAATAATAACTTTTACGACCATATTAAGTCCCGTCACTAAAAGACCGGAAAAGAGCTCAAGAAATAAGATCAACAACAAAAGCACAAGACATAATAAAAAAAGTTAAGCAACTACAAGTGGCAATGGACAAGGGTATATGACAAGAGATAGTAGATAAAATGGACAAAAATGACCACGGAATGGTATCCACGGGATGGTAAAAGAGGAAGATAAGTTAAAAGATGGACTGACGTATAAAGAAAGTGGATGGTTCGGTCTGGCAACGAAAAGCGAATGATAGAAAAAGTTGGAAACAGCTGAAATAGGCCTACGTGTCAAGCGACACGCTGCCAACTACAACAGATAACCTAATGTGTTAGGCTTAAGTAAAAAAAGTATATATTTAATATAGTTTCAGCAATAAAAGCTGTAATAATACTAATAAGTCCCAAAATCTAATCGATTTCAGATGTCGAAAGATCAAAGCAAAAATTTAAATTATATTAAAAAACAAAAATTAGTTTTGTTATACAATATAACATTCACTAAAAAGTCATAAAACTTATGAAAAATATTTCATGTTAATTAATTTATGCATGATAGTCCAATATATTACTGTTTATTGCTTTTGCAACTATACCACCTCATATATCCAATTCTATAATAAACTAGCGACCCCGGCTTCGTACAGGTGCAACTACGTAAAATCCTTCACATAATATTTTCTTTGTTACGCGTATTTTCTAAATCTGTTTTTTTATTTTTTATTGTAGCACGGCAAAAGGACTGCACTATGCCTGATGGTAAGCACAGTGCAATCCAAAATTAATAGCGACCACCGGTTGACACACTATCCATCGCCGGTCGCCACTATTATGCCGGCCTGCAAAAAGCTGGATATACACAGGCTGATCCCGAAACGCGACCCGCAGAAGCGAATCACTATTACGGGCTTTTTCGCCATATACGTGGTGGTTGCGACCCAGTCAGGCTGTAAAACCCTACCACCCCGCTTTCGCCATTGCCTAGTTCGTTATTCAGCAGGGTGCACCACGAGCAGGTGAGGTTGGGTTGGGTGTCTCAAGTCTTATGATGTTATTTGACCCCCCTTACACCCCAAAGAAATCATTGAAGTAATATGCCAATGTAATAAAAATGTTTACTTTGGATAAAATATACTTACCATAATGATCAAGATAGGGTCGAAATAACCAGTTATTTTTATATCTACACTAATATTATAAAGCTGAAGTGTTTGTTTGTTTGTTTGTTTAGTTGAACGCGCTAATCTCAAGAACTACCGGTCCAATTTGAAAATTTCTTTCAGTGTTAGATAGCTCATTTTTTGAGGATGGCTATAGGCTACATATCATCACGTTAAAACCAATAGGAGCGGAGCACTAATGAAGAATGTCTCAAAATCGGGCTATTTTTAGAGCATCCGCTGCGTATCCGTGTCAGTATTATATCCGTTGCCATGGTAACATGATAACATTCTATCGGAAATATTATTAGGGTTTACTTTGTGTTCCTGTTCAAAAGTTTGTTCTACGTTGTTTTTAATTCCAATTTTTAATTTTAAGTAGTACGTTGTTATCGCAATCATTTTCAAAGTCTATTTTTTTTTTACTTTATTTTTGGCAATCAACCGTTCAGATTATTACTGCCATTGTCACGTAGTCAATAATATTACAAGCTTCGTAAGATTATTTCAATATCAAGCGTCGTGTGAATCAACATTCTAACAAGATGGTGGCTCCCTTGTTAGAACATTCCATGGAGTTTTTGTGGCATCTCAGAATTGCATGCTCCGTGGTATTATTTTTCATTTACTTCACTTATGCATAATAAACTAACCATATTACATAAAACACCACCAACTTTATACAATATAGAGTCAAGTAACACAAGATTATGAATAAAATACAAAATCCACTACATGACAGTCTGAAATCCCGCCAAAAACTCCAAAAGTCTATTTTATGCTGATATTCTAAAAGGTTCGTAGTAATAATATTCGTCCATCAATACAGGCGAAGGAATTAATCCATACTGCCAATTCTGAAGTTGTTAATATAGGTAGTTCTTATGTATTCTCTACCCAGTTTTCTTCTATGTCTAAGTTAATGTAAAGGTATAAGCGCCAAATCTTCTATATAATATTTTGTAAATTTTTATCTTCTTAATTTCCAAGACCCCAGAATACATGCTCCGTGGTATTATTTTTCATTCATTTCACTTATGCATAATAAACTAACCATATTACATAAAACACCACCAACTTTATACAATATAGAGTCAAATAACACAAGATTATGAATAAAATACAAAATCCCCTACATGACAGATTGAAATACCGTCAAAAACTCCTCAAAAAGTTTATTCTACGTTAGTTTTGTTCCAAATTTTTGGATTGTGATATATTATGTATTATAAGAATAAAGTGTGTGTGTATATAATATTGAAATAAAAACTTTTTGATGAATACATATATCTGCGGTGCATACCCAGTATCAACATATTTTTTTTAATTCTGTCGATATGTCTGTTTGTTTATTTATTCCGGGTAATCTTCGAAATGGCTAAACCTATTTCAACGGTTTTTTTTCTAAGAAATGGCTAGGCCATTAACCTAGCAAGGTCTTAACAGCTTCAACGGACTACAAGTAATATTTGAACGGGAATTTTACGGGCAAATAAGTAACTAATTAGCTGTTTTATTTAATTTTGTTCGATAATGTGTAGCTTCATATTTTCATTATTTTCTTATATAGTGTGAGCACTGAGGGTGATATATAGTTTAAAATTCCAGTTATGTGGCTGATCATAATCCCATCCCATTCGATACACTATTAGTATTCACATACATAATGTACACGTTACCTGTTATAGTAGATGATTTGCGTGTGATACAAATATTTTTGAAATAGTATTATTGTAATTTACACTAGATGTGTAATTACAATTTTAAATTTATTTAATATATTAAAAAAAACGCGTGCGAAGCCGCGGGTAACAGCTAGTAAAAGATAAAGATGGAATTGTTGTGAATTATTCTTAAGAGACAGCCATGTGCCATCGATTTTTTGATAAACATTATTTAGGGAGTACAAAATACGTAGAATATTATTTTGAAGTGTCTCATGAATTTTAGACATTAGAAATTAGTCTTCAGAGAGATTAGACACGTTATAAATATTTCATACCCTTTCTAAAAAAATATTGTAAAAGAAGTTAAAAGGGGTAAATTGAAATCTTGAGAAAGCCTAGTCACAGTATAAATAATTCGTATCTATATCCTTTCTAAGAAGTTTAAGAGAAGTTAGTAGCGCTAAATTGTTCAAATTATTAAGCAATTATTGTAAAATATTACTTTACTACGAAGACTTTGAAGACACTAACGATTCGTTAATAGTATATGTGAATAAGGTCAAACAAAACTATAGTTTACTTTTTAGTTTGTTAAACAAGTGGATGGTTATATGCTTTAGCGAGCACTTAAGGTCGTGTAGACTGCCCGCTACCTACCTATTAGATATATAAAAACTAATAAGCTATTAATTGAAAGTAACAAAAGTTCATCTCACAGTTATACTGCTGAAGGTAAAAGATTGTTATCCTTGAAAACTGGAAATGATATTTTGCAACAATAAAAACGGTTCACCTAATCTGGAAATACATATAAGTGTGATTGTCCATTTCACGGCCTCTGTTTCGCCGATTAACATATTATATCATTATTTATTAAGCAACACTGATGTTACTATCAAAGATTGAAAATAGTCGATATTTAACTTAAAATTACACGAATATTAAAATTATAATATACGAAAAAATTTAGAAAAACTTATTACATACATTATTTATTTCTAACAGTCCCACGCGATTCCGTATCCATTATCTTTTATAAGACATTTATTTCATTAAAAAAAAACTATGAAATCTATATATTAATACGTGAAGCAAATGTTTTGTATCCCTTTTTAACCTATTTCCCGTTAACGGGTGAACTTGAAATTCGGCATAGTTAAAGTTTATATGGCAAAGAAGTGCAGAAAGCTGTTTATTTTATATAAAATGCATTAGAAGTACATTAAATTAATTAAAATATGCACTACTCACACTACTACTCAAATTTTACACAACATATACACACATGTAAATATAAAAGACATTTTGACAGCCGTCAATAATTACGAAGTTCAAAAGAGGTTATGAAGGAGGTTGCTATGCTCGACTGTATGTATTTTTTAACTCTTACGTTCCAATTACCATTTTTCATCCAACATTCAACAATGATATTATAAAATATAACTATTATTGTAATGTTTATTATTTTTTATGGTGAACTCACTTCAAATGATAAATTAATAAAAAAATGAGCCAAATAATACTTTGTAAAATCAAAATAAGAATTTTGTTCTTAACAGTAATCCATGACCTTCGCGGTTACAATGTTGCAATTCAACCTCATGTATCAACAAAAAAGAATTTATTTTCAAAAGCTAATGGTAGTATTAAAAACGTATTTGTCTTGGATTCACCATTTGATTGTATTGTGTATCCATTACTTTTCCAAACGATGATACTGGGCATATCACTATTTCTCATAATGAACAGACTACATCTAATTCAATATCACCCAGAAATACTTATTGTGTCATGAGTTGCGATAAATTTCTTTGTTATCGTAAAGCTATTTTTGCTTAAAATTAGAGATTTGTTTCAAATTTCTAATTAATTTCATTTACACATAGATTTTTTAAAATGTTTATATGATTAAAAATCATGCCAAATAACTGAGTAGCCATGATGAAAACCTTTGACAAATGAACCCTAATAAAGTTAAAACTTTAAAAAATCAATTAACTATGGTCGAATTTCGACCACCGGGCGCCCACAATACTATGTTATTATGTAACTACGTTATTACTTTCTAGATTGCTAAATACCAATTTTCATAGATCTTAGTTATTAAAGAATCTTAGGAATCTGCTTGCAAATATTAACGGTTTTAGCTCCAGTAATTTTGACTGGACGTTAATACATATATGAATATATATATATTTTTTTATTATTTATTTATTTTATAGGCACTACTTACAAGAATTGATACGGAATAATAAGCAACAGTAAACTATTTACAGGTCTCCACGAATAGTCATTTGGATACGTAAGTACTATATGGATTACAGTTTTCCAAGCACACTCAATCAAGACTTATTCAAATTTAAAAAAAAAAAGAAAAAGTCAAGGCTGACTACCCATCTTCCTGACTTTGGTTTGATACAATATATATCAAAATTTAGTGTATTTGTTTGTCTGTTTAAATTATTACCCGCCCGTCAAAAATGAATTTTGACGATAATTGGTAGACACCAGTGGAAGATAGATCGGCGTATAGTGTTTCACAACTTTTGTAGGAATATTATGTGATATATAAAGTTTACTTTTTATTTTTGAATAGATACGTACTTCACAATAACTGTAAGACTAAATTTTACTATGTACTGTAGACTAATACACTACTTTCTATACTAACACAGAAATCGAAATATAGAAATAGTAGTTACGAAAACGTCATAAATAATATACTGAATTATGAAAATAAAAATAATAATAAAATTTCTTAATACGACACAATATTATATAACGTTCGTGAGTAACGTGAACAAATAATTATTAAGAATATTTTTAGTAGCTATTATAATCCCGCTGTTACAAATCGGTTTAACTGAGGCTATATAAAATCAATAAGGATGTACTGTTGTGCAGTTTTAACGTGGGGTAACGCAATCTGTGTATATAATAAAATTGTAGATTTTTCCGTATTAGAACACAAATCATTTGAAAATTGACTATTTGGTTATTGCAACAATTTCAATGGAGTTTTCAGATGAATAGGGTTGAAACCGTGGCAGAGTCTAAGTTATATACCAGTACCCTTCTCTCTAATTAAGCTCTAATAATTAAACTAAACTCTATAAACAGCATTCAATATTAATATACATAGAAAGCATAGTTAACTTAGGAATAACAAAAGTATTTTACTGGGTAATTAACTAATATTGTGATACTAGATGAAGAAAAAATAAATGAATTTCTAATACTGATGGTAGTCTATTGGTCAAAAATCAAACATAATAATAACATAACATCGAGGAATAAAGCTCCTGTCATGATTTATCGGCTGAGTGCCTTAAGCGCTCGGCTTAGTAGTCCGGTGAAGTTGTTAAGACCTTGCTAGGTCAATAGCGTAGTCAGTTCGAGAAAAAAAAAACCTGTCATGACAGCGAGAAGAATAAGAGATGAGACTGAAGTGACTCAAAATCAATTTAGGTTTATGCCTGAACAAGCGACAACAGATGCCATTTTCGCAATTCGGTAACTGTACGAAAAATAGAGACGTGTAATAAGAACTTGCATATGGTGTTTGTTGATCTGGAAAATCCATATGGTCGAGTATCCCGAGATGTTTTTTGGTGGGCCTTGAAAAAGAAAAGGGTGCCTGGGAAGTATCTACAACTTATTCGTGGTATGTACGGCCAAGCGAAAACACACGTTAGGTCCGAAGCTGGAGTTACCGATGATTTCAATGTGGCTGTAGGTTTATACCAGGGTTCAGATTTAAGCCCTTATTTATTTCTTCTTGTTATGGATGCATTAACATCACACATACAGGAAGATACACCTTAGTGTATGCTGTTTGCTGATGATATTGTTCTTATCGAAGAGGATGCTACCGAAGTCCAGAGCAGGCTGGAAAAATGGCGAGAAAAACTGGAGAAATATTAAAAGTTAGTAGAACAAAAACTGAACACTTGTTTTGTGACTTCGGTGGTACATATAGTTTTTCTCCTATACCCTCAAATGGTGTATCGTTACCAGTTTGCTCCAATTTTCGTTATCTCGATTCAATGATGCAAAACAATGGTGGCATTGATAAGAACGTGAGGAATAGAATAAATGCAGGATAGATGAAATGGCGAAATGTGTCTGGGGTAAATTGTGACCCACGAATGCCTTTGAAACTCAAGGGGAAAGTTTATAAAACTATGATAAGACCGAAAGTGTTGTATACATCTGAGTGCTGGGCTACGAAAGAGACGGATGAGAGAAAATTGCATGTGGCAGAGATGCGAATGTTAAGTCAGATGTGTGGTGTGACTAGAATGGATAAGATTAGGAATGAGTATATCAGAGGAAATATAAAAATAGCATCAGTGACAGAGAAGTTGAAGAGTAATAGGTTAGCATGATGTGGGCATGTCATGAGGAGAGCTGAAAATCATGTGACTAGAAAAGTATTGAGTATGATGGTGGATGGATATACGAGTAGAGGAAGACCGAAAAAGGTTTAGATGGATTGTGTGAAAAATGATATGTGCGTAAAAGGTGTGAATACTCAGATGACATTTGACAGGAGAGAGTGGAAAAAGAAAACATGTTGTGCCGACCCTACTTAGGAGGAATAAGGGTATGAATACTCAGATGACATTTGACAGGAGAGAGTGGAAAAAGAAAACATGTTGTGCCGACCCTACTTAGGAGGAATAAGGGTAATGATGTTGATGAATAATAACATAACATCATTCAAGTTTTTGAGGTAAAACTTCATATGGGAGGACTTTGAAATTTTGGGCAACATTTTTGTGTGAAGAAAAGTAATGGGGTAAAAATACTGTGTCGAGTAGAGTGTCTAAAACCACGGTTCTCCTCCGATCACCGAAATTAAGTGGCCACTAAGCAGCTCGTCAGTACTTGAATGAGTGACCACCTGGGAACACCGCGTAACGTTGGTTAATTTGATGTATTTTTTTAAATTAAAATGTCTCCCTATAATACAAAAATTTTACTTCTATTGTGTTTTTTCTTCACGTATTTATATATAGATATTATTATCTGTATTTATTTTTATTGGTTTTCGCTAAAAATGTTATTGAGTATTGTACGAAATATTAAGATCGTAAGGGGCAAGAAATAAGACATAAATATAGACTTTGTTTCAAAATCAAAATCAAAAATACTTTATTCAGTTTAGGCCCTAATAAGGCACTTATGAACGTCAAAAACTACCACCGGTTCGGAAACAACCCAGTTATCGAGAAGAACCGGCAAGAAACTGGATCTGGTTTATCTTTTTAATATATATAATATTTAGACTATATTACATACATGACAGAAACTTTTAATGGAAAATAAATTTAATGGATGCACAGAGATGAGTCAATTCCAGACATCACTATCGTTCACATACTGATCCACTCTATAATAGCCTTTTGAGACCAAAACCCGCTTGACATGGCGCTTAAATTCACAATCAGGAAAATCGGTAATATCCTTTGGAATTTTGTTATAGAACCATACACTATTTCCCAAAAAACTATTACTCGTTTTACTAAGTCTAAAACATGGGATAACCAGTTTGTCACGGTTCCTAGTATTTAGACTATGCCGGCCTTTTACAAAATCCAGTTTATCAAGGTTCTTTCGGACATACATTAAATTATCAAGAATGTATTGGGAAGGCAGAGTTAAGATACCGACTTCCTTGAACTTAGTCTTTAAGGATTCACGAGGTCCCATATTGTAAATTGCTCTAACTGCTCGTTTTTGTAATAAAAATATGGTGTCTACCTCAGCTGCTGTCCCCCATAACAGAATGCCAAAGACATTAAGCTATGGAAGTAGGCGAAGTAGACTAACCTAGCAGTGGCAATATCAGTTAGCTGGCGTATTTTACGTACTGCAAATGCAGCAGAACTTAATTTGCTAGCGAATTGTTTAATTTGAGGACCCCATTGTAGTTTTAAATCCAGTGTGATACCCAAGAATACAGTATTATCAACTAACTCTACAAAATTCCCCTCAATCCTGATGCTGCTATCCACTCGTGGAACATTAGGCAAAACAAATCTTATACATTTTGTTTTGCCTGTATTTAGCACTAAATTATTTAATGCAAACCAATGAGAAATTTCATTTAGAGTATTATTTACATGCCTAACCTCTGAATCTGTCCTTTTCACTTTAAATATAATTGAAGTATCGTCTGCAAAAAGCACCATGTCTGCACAATTATTGACCATTAGCTGCAGATCATTTATGTATATTAAGAACAAGAACGGCCCCAGTATAGAACCCTGAGGGACGCCAATTCGCACAAAGGATCCTGCAGAGGTTACCCCTTGTATGCTAACTTTCTGACAGCGATCTTTTAAATAAGAGACTAGAAGGTCGAGAGAAGTTCCACAAATACCATAATGTTTTAATTTTAGAATAAGTGTACTATGGTCAACGCAATCAAAGGCCTTAGACAGATCGCAGAACACACCAACTGCATCATGCGAATCCTCCCAGGCACTCAATATATAGCTTATGAGCGTTGCCCCAGCGTCAGTAGTAGATTTCGATTTCGTAAAACCAAACTGTCGACCATCCAGAAACTCATGCACATTGAAATAGTTCACTAATTGGTTCAGCATAATCTTTTCAAAAACTTTACTTAACGACGGAAGTACAGAAATAGGTCTATAATTCCCAAGACTACTTCTGCAGCCTGATTTAAACAAAGGAACTACTTTGCTTATTTTCATTAAATTGGGGAAAGTTCCTTTTGCTATACACTGGTTAAATATGTTAGCCAAATGTGGTGAAATAGTAACAATTAAAGACTGTACTACTGTTACCGATATACCCCATATGTCTTCGGTGTGTTTTAAATTTAATTGCTTGAAAGTCCTTATTATTTCACCTGCAGTAATAGATAAGAATTTGAATTTTAAATCTATAGGTGCACTCATACTTTTTAAAAGAGCTGCGGCACCCTGGGCTGATGATGTTATATCCTTCGTTACTTGTAAAGGTATATTAGTGAAATAGTCTTGGAAAACAGATACCACCTCTGTACTTTTAGAAATATGTACTCCGTCCACATTAAGTGAATTATCATTTATTTTATTTTTACCTAGTTCTTTATTTATGATATGCCAAACAGTCTTGGTCTTATTTCTTGATTCGTGAACTTTATTACCTAAAAACTTTGCTTTGGCAGCAATACAAACACGTTTAAAAACTTTGGAATAATTTCTAACATAAGCATGAAAGGATTCACTATTTGTTAGTGATCTCCTATAATAAAGATCATATAAACGATCTCTACTTTTTTAAATGCCTTTTGTTGCCCATTCACTAAAACTATTTTTCCCCTTTACATTAATAACCTTTCTTGGGCAATGTTTATTGAATTCAGTGCTTATGATACTAAATAAATTTTCATAATAACAATCTGTATCTTGATTATTAATCGTTTTGGAACATAGGTGTTGTGCAATATTATAATTTAAAAGACCTAGTCTACTTTTTGATATAAGTCTACATTGTTTCTTGCAGTCAACTTTAGGTTTATCACAACTTATTTTAACAAGGAGACCTTTGTGATCAGAGCGTATCCCAGTAACAATACTACTGCCAATGATCTTGTTGTTTCGTCAATGATATGAACAAAAGTAATTATTTCCACTTTGTTATAAAATTAAGCTCGTTAATACATATTAAACAAAAGAGGATCGATTGACATAACAGGAGAAAAAGGTAGTGAACTGTATCTTAGGTACAATGGGTAGTATGTAGTATTAAGGTCGTAGTAGTAAGTGAGGTAAGTATAAACGTCATATTAACTATATTATAATAAACACTGTTGAAATGATTGAGACACAAATTTTAACGAGTATAGCAAGATATTAAATATTAGTAATTACTACTAAAACGACGAGGTTAATTCAAGTAAGTACAATAATAATGTATTATCTTTAGATATATCGTATAATAAGTATTTAATGGAAATCTTGAGTAATCGAATGTTTGGCAATATCATTACTTATTGTACAGTACCCAGCTCTTCATTTGACACGTCAGGCTAGTACACTCATATAGTCGGCGAAGTTCGGTTTTGTATAGTGTTATATTTGTCTATCGCAGTCTATTGTACTGTGCGACAGAGAATGTTTCACTACCCTGACGCAAGCCGGACGTCTCACTCTTATTCCCGACGTACCAAAGCAAAGACCGAATACTATATTTTTATAACTCTATAATACCGTATATAAAATTCGAAAGTAAAGCGTTTCCACACACATTTGTAATGTTTTGAAAACGCATTACCTTCAAAATAGTGTAACAAAGAACAAACAGTTATAAAACATGTACGTAATGTTAATCTACATATGTACCTACATAACGCCTGATATAGCGTGTCATTGTGATGCTAGGCGCGGCTGATCTCAGCTAGACTTGCGACAGGCGATGCAATGTGTAGGCAGATTCGTCTCACAATCGTGCGACAACCTTCCATATTTACTTATCCAGTGCCGACTTACCGGTTTCACACGAGTGGGCTGCTACTAGTTCTTTTTCGTATGTTAATATGACCAGTATTTATTACGGTCATCATAATACATATTATGCTTTTTTAAATTTTATATCCAATATATGTCTATATTTAATTTTTCGCTCACATGTGACCTTGTTATCTGGATTTGTATAAATAACGAAATGTATTGTTCCACGGCGATTTGAATGTCGTTCGTGTTAAGTATGAATATAGTTACCATAAATCTATGGATGCTTAGTTCGATTAACTATCTACTACGAAAATTTAATTTAATTATATGCCAGTAACTACAGGAAAATTATTACTAACTGAAGTATTAAAGACTATGGTAATGCGTCCGTACATTGCTTCGATCGACGTGGGTTTAATTCATTCAATTAGTTCAATATTTAATCGAAGGAAAGCTATAGCTCGGTAGCAGGACGTTTACTATTGTTAACTTGTATGTATATACCACCCTCAGTTTCCAATGTGTTCCGGCAGCTACGTTTGATTGCCAATACCTTTATGGGCTTAGCACATTACCATTTTTGGATACATCGTCACTCAATTTTAGTTGATATTATTATTAAACCCCTTTGTTCATTGATTATTTTGATTAATTACTTTAATATTCATGTTTACTAAATAATTAACATTCTAAAAGATCTCACAGAGATGCTTATCGCATACTTTATATTATTTACACGTATTAAGTTTACCTGCTATAAAACGGTGACAACTCACAAGTTTATTAAATCAATAGTGATTATATTTAACATAGAGACAGGAGTACATTTTATGATTTCCAAAATTATTATTAATATTTTTAAAGGTTATCAACTTTGTGCAAAATGTAATGAAAATCGGTTGAAATTAGTTTTATTAATTATTTTTTTACGTTTCATAATTGATAATATTTGTATTCTACACAATTTATGCAAGATGAATTAATTATTCGTTCTTTCCATGTACAAAATTTCAAAAACATTGCAGTTTATACCGTGGACCAAAACTTCTATAAAAGTCAGTTAAGAATCATTTGATTTTTTACTTACAAGTTTATCTTGGTAACTGTCTGCACTTGAAAGCTCTTCTGAAGGCTTAACTTAACATCATCGTCGACTACATTACTTCTTAAAATCAATTCACTTTTTAACTTATAATAAATCACTCAAATTATTAGAAACATTTTATTACTGATACTATCATATAATTATTTTAAAAATTAGAAATATATATTACGATGATTATATTTCTTCATTATGTTATCGACGTATTGTATCGTAATAATACACTCCGTATTATATATATCCAGGGCTTACTGTGTTGGGCACGCAGTGCCTTTAAAGGGGATTTTGAAGCTATCGAAAAATTGCCATAAAGACTGAAAAAGGTATAAAGTTTGAAAAAAGAAAAAAAAAACAATTTTGGTAACATTTACAAGATTTTTTTTTATAGGCCAAAGGTATCCAAATACAAAAAGTAATTTATCTTTTTTGAACAGTTACTGCATTGCACAGTGGTTTGTCTATGTAGTAAGAGGACATTATTGACTAACAATTTTCTAAAATTAGCGTGCTCCCGAAAAAGAAATAACAAAAAAGTCCTGATTATACCCATATTTTTATGAATCCTATTGAGTTTAGTTGTATAACTACTCGAATACCAAGCACTGAACGTAACTACATGATTCGAATTTGTTTTAATAAGTACATGTTCGAATATTAAAAAAATCTGATTCAGCACATAATTATCTTGGACTTGGCCCAGTGTTTCACTTTCCTGCACTATCTTACCTATTCCGACCAAGTCCTCTAATATTCAATATTTTATGAAATAGTAGTAGTATCTTACTGTAATATGGATATTTAAATAAATAAAGCTAACAAATACCAGTTTTATGTTTCCATGCATCAATATAATGGCGTCGTAAACACCTTTTTGTATATTTACGTAACATTTGACCAAAGGCGCTTTGTAATAATGCAGACGTTATTTGCATACCTGATTTTGTTTTATAGTGACAATATAAGATTCAAGAATAAAAGTAAAAGACATTACGACCTTGGGACATAGAGGTAGGTTCCGGGTTCGGTACTCCACCCAACCGGTTGCTGCGTCTCTACGAACCCACACTGCAATTCGCTGCACCTACGTGTAAGTCTATTATTTATGGATCTTGTTTATTTTTGTTATTTTGTTGAACAAAAACGGTATCCAATGCAATATTTAAATGTTAATTTGACAACGAACTGTTTTGTGAGCATTAGTTTCACTTTCATATTTTTATATTGACACATGTTTTATGGTGATAATTCATGGTGAATTTTTAACATGAATTATAAGACTATATACATTTTAGATACCATTAAATGCAATATAACAAGTATGTTCTCCCGATGCATTAATAACTATAGCTAAATTCAAATAATATAAAAATAGATATGTCAATAGAAGATAAAAAGTGCAATAAATATTTATGGTATAAAAATATGGACTGAGATTTAATACTGCATTTATTCTATATACTTAAGAATATTCATAGAAAAAAAACAAACAAAAATTATGTTTTAAAGAAATTGCCAGACCTTAAGACAAAATATTTGTAAATGCAAGTTAATAGCTTTGGCAGAGCGTGAAGCGTAAAATAACAACGTTCAGACAACTTTCTGATATTTTCAAGTTAGTAATTAACTTTAATGATTACACAGAACACTATTTTAACAATATTTTAAAAGTGTTGAATATTGGAGCGTTGATATTTTTTTTGCGAAGTAACAAACAGCGTACACAATTTTTTTTTTTCTCGAAATGACTACCCTATTGACCGAGCAAGGTCTTAACAGCTTCACCGGACTACAGCGTACACATACTAACAACCTTAAAGGCACGTTAGTCCCGAAACCGGTTAAAATAGGTCGATAGTCTGAGAAGTTGGAACGCTATTTACTAGTGTCTGATACCAATTACACTGGCATAAGTATAAACATTGCTGCATTGAGACAGAATTATGCCCACAAGTTCTACTGCCCTTGCTTCAGTTGTGACCAGTAGTTTGTTTCAAGTAAACCATATTTTCTTGCTGAAATTGATGATTTCTCAGTAAATACAAGCTACGACTTTCCTAATGAAATTACAAATCTACAGATACGCGTTTTAAAATTAGGTGTTTAAAAGCTTTAATGCAAGGCGAGATTTGTCCCATAATGTCAAAAATCTTCCACACTTAGAAATTAATATTTTTGGAACCGACATAACTACTAACTATAGAGTATCAAAAATCGAACACGCAGGCATATTCAATATCAGATTACGTTTCCATTTTATGGCCATGCGTCACTATTTTAATAATTTAGTACCAAAGATACTAATTATATAAACTAATGGAAAATATTAATTTTATTAAATGAATATATTCCTATATGAGATAACGTGTAAACATTTTTTTTTTTAATCCAAACTATTGTCCACTCGCTCTAGCACGCAATAATTTAAAACCATTATTTTAATTCATCTTTATCTTTTGCATGAATATCTCCAAATATATTAAATAAATATTATTTTGTATTTAAACTTAAGTTGCTTAAAATATTTTTGATGTATTCTAGAATTACAATTTTAAAGTAGTCTGATTTTAGTTATAATCTATTTTTGTATTTATTAACATATCCTATTTGAGATTATTTAAATCTTATACAAATTAAAACGCTTTTTGGTCATAATTTTATAATGAATTTCATAGTTGGCAGTAGAACAAGACCTGATACAGTCAACCAGACCTTTCATTACTTACTTCAGTGGCATATAAATATTAGTACCGGAAGTTTCTATTGAATCAAAATATTTACTCGAAATTCCTTATATGCTCTTAAGTAATTTCTTCTTATTTTTTTCCATTAATTAAATCATTAATATTACTATATATTGTTAGTAGTTATTAGTATATATTGGAATCCTCAATTTCTTTTTAGGAATCTTAAATGGGTATTATGTATTATATCGTTTTCAAAGTAGTTCGTGGTCATTCGTTCATCTGTAAATTGAGTAAAGATTAAAGAAAAAAAGAAAAGCAATCTATGTAAATGGTAATTGTAATGAACTAATATAGAACTTAAAATAACTATCTACAAAGTAGTTTAAAAAGGCTGTTAGTCAATTCTAATTATTTTAAGTACAAGTGTATGAGATTTTTATGAAATTTTCTCCAAAAAAAATATTAATTACGTTTTTTAAGTAAATACGACGATTAGTGCTAAAATATTTTATTAAGTATCATTATGTTTTTACAATGAATAAATAAAGAATAAGGCATTCACGTGGTAATTGATGCAACTATTAATACGTAAGTACGAAGTTAAATAACAATATCAATACAAGCAAAAAGCTGAGATTAATATACGGATTCGGCGGTTTCACCTATCACAATTTCTTTGGAATAAAATGACCTACTTATAATAATTATTAAGCTTCGGTTACTCATTCACAGGGTGGAAGAAAACAAGGAACTAGACATCATCTGTGGTTTCACCTCCATTGTTGCCTATTGGAGGATTTTCAATAGCATTTTGTGAATTAGCTGCTGCATTGAACGTTTCTTGAGTGTCGATTTCGTTAATTTCATTTATCTCTGTTATATTTTCATTATCCTCCAATGTAACTCGTTCATCTAAAGTTGGAACTTCAATAGATATTGTTTCAGGTTCATTTTCTTTAACTGATTCTGGCACTTTGTTTTCTTCTAATGGTCTAAATATCTCTTGTAATGATGATACTTTTTTCTCTGTAGGGATTATTCTATTTAAATATATAAGTATATCAGATAGTGAGACAATTCCTATAAATTTATCTTCTCTATTTACTAGTAATAATCGATGACTTTCAGTTCTAACTATTACTTCTAAGGCCTCGTATAAAGTAATACTTGAACGACATTTTTGTAATTTTTCTTCCCAGTCTTTTTTTTTATTCCTTACCTCACTTATTGTTAACGATAAATTAGAGTATAACTTTTCGCTTACTAGATTTAAAACTTCATATTTTGCATATACATCTATCAACATGCCATTATCACCTAAAATTGGTAAAGCGGAAACATCTCTATCTAAAAGTAACTGAAATGCTTCTTTTATACTAGTATTATCGTTAACAGACACAATATCATCGTATGTACCGATTTTCAATTCAACCAAGGTTTTATGGAAAAATGTTAGTTCTGGAAATTCATTCAGGTACACAAAGAGAAATCTCAATATTCGTTTATGAGACAATATGTACAATACATCCCCAGATATGGGATCAATCATTAAAAGTCGATGGACTCGATGTTTGTTAAGTAAATTAATAGCGTCATGTAGAGATTGATCTGGTCCTACGCTACATAGTGGTTTTCGAGTTGGTCTCAGTATTTTCCTCCAGTTATGCAAAGTATGTTTCTCCAACTCTTCGACCGAAAGATTTTCCTTATCTAAATGAAGAAGTATACGTATGAAATCAGTAACGGTTATCATTCCCACTAGTAATTTTTTATCCGCATCCCAGAGAGGCGCTGACCGTATTCCATGGGATATAAGAGTGGGAAAAGTTTTCTTAACAAAAAATTGTGTATCGAATATTATAACTTTTGCAGATTTGGGTAAAATTTCATAGCATTTGTGGTATTTGAAGAAATTTAGCAATAGTCTCGTTTTATCTCTCCCTCCTATAGATATCTGCACAATCGATAAATAGGGATCGTATTTAGGAAGCCCTCGCACTTCTCGAAATAATTGTTTTGCTTGCATTGGATCTAACGAGGCATATGAATTTTTATGGTACGTAGGAGAGGTCGTTTCAATAGAGGACCTCCTGACTTGCTTATTATTTTTCTTCTTTATTGGATCTGTGACAGTCTGATTATTCTCAGAATGTGGCTTACTACGAAATATATCCATTACCCTAGTTATTGGACTGTATTTCCTGGATGATGCTCCAGTTACTGTATGGTAATACTTTTTATGAGAATCTTTACTATCTGGTAAACTATGATCATCTTTAGAACTTTCGTGGGATTCCGTAGAATTAGATTGTGGTTTGGGCGGATGTTTCTTAGCATCACTTTTTCTTCTTAAACGAAAAATATCAAAAATTGAACTTTTTGGACTAGACGATGTACCATGGAAGGTTTCATATTCTTTAACACTGGCAGATTCTCTGTCAGCACTTGATGACCTTGAAGCATCAGTAGGTCGATCCTTGAAGATTGATCTCACATGAGGTCTATGAGATTCAACACCACGAGTTCCAAAGTGAACCGTGTGGACATTATTCTCAGCTACACTTTTAGGTAGACTTTTTTCATCAGATGTTAACAAAGTAGTAACTACAAATCTTTTTTTTTCTCCGACAACTGTTTGATTCTCTTTCTGAATGTCGCACGAAGTTTTCTTCTTTTTGTTCTTATGTTTGGACTTGGCGAGTTTTGTAGGGGATTCTGTTGTAGCAGATTCATTTTCTAAAATTGGATCCATGTCAGATTAGTCTAATAATAATTATACCTTGAAATCATAACTTGATAGCACGAAGATCGATAATACCTGAAATAGAAAAATAAGTATTTTAAGTTTGTATTTATATTTATTATCATCACATAATAATCGTCTTGAATAGTTTAACATGTGTTTCTCCTGATAGTCTCTTTTAGTAAGTAATTTGAACATAATGATAATATTAATAAACGTGATATAATTTCCATTATGCTTAGCGAAAATTATTAATTATTTTCGATTAGATGTAACATTTTGAGGTACTTCTAATAGATTTTGGTTAACCTTTCTCAAATATTTTGCTTTTAAGACTACTTATACAGAACATAAAACGGAGCCACAGTATTACGGTAAACCCTATCTGGGCACGAACTAAAAAGTTCGCAACATCCTGTCTTTGCCATACCGTGAAGCTGTGGAACAATCTCCCGGCTAGTATGTTCCCTCCTTCCTATAATATGGGGTCCTTCAAGCGTAACTTGAAGAGGCATTTACGCAGGCCGACATGACAGCGACGACCGACAAAGGATGACGTATCTCTCGGCAGTCGCCGTTGTTTATGGATTGCACTGTGCTTAGCATCAGGCACAGTGCAGTCACTTTGCCGTGCTACTATAAAAAAAAATTATAACTATAATATTTATAAGTTTCTTCGATTCAATCTTTATAGAACACTAATTACTTGAGATAAAAGGTTTTCAAAATCGTGACTTATTCTAACTAGCATTTTTGCGTAATGCATATGTTGCATTATAAACATATTGCTTAAGATATAATTACATAATATTCATTTTCTTTAAATACTTGTAATTTAAGTCATACGTTTAAAACTTTTACTACACTACATTCCACTGTCAAATCATTATAGTGAAATTTATTACATAAAGGACAAGGTTTTAAATATTTAATCGTGGTTATATTCATTGGCAAATATTTATCACAGATTGTTACACTTATTTATTAAATTAATACCAGCGTAATAGTATGGAGGTGAAGCTGTTAAGACTTTGCTAGGTCAATAGCGTAGTCAGTCCGAGACAAAAAAACCAGCGTATTAATAAATATAATGGATCAAATTATATTGCGTAATCTGTCATTAATTAATCAACTCACTGTTAAAGAAGCACTGTTACCAACTTAAAATAAAACAAATCAAATAAATTAAATACGTTTACAGAAAACATTAATATATAATATCATTTGTTTACTGTTCTATTTTAACAAAAATTGACGATCGCGCTTACAAACTGACACCATTTTTAAATCAATACTTGTGCTATGAGGCATCGTATTATGAAACACGAATAAAGGGCTTACCTGGAGATATAGTAGATTCATTTTATGTTTGATTATAAATATTACTTATGAACGTTGGTTGTACAAAAATAATTGTGTTGAAAATAAGTTACGACTCTGGTGGCATCGTGTTATTCGCGCCGACGCAACGGCATAGGAAGCCATGATGTGTCAAAATTAAAAGGGGGTCATTGTGCGACATCTGTTGGAAGTTGATCGCAACGTTTAGTAGGGTTCGCAACAACAAGGCACGGTCACTAATATAAGGGTGAAAATCTACGAGTGTCGAGTTATATTTAAAGTTCAGAGATGTCACAAACAACGTGATAACCAGATAATAAATAAAACTAGTGCACGGAATTCAATCATAATTCCTTATTTTTTCATGTTTCAATATTAAGGGAAAAAGAAAGAAGGAGGAGGAATATGTACTTAACTGTTATAACTCTGCCCATTTATCCATAGAAGACAGCAATGATATCGTTAGTAAGCCTACATACGACTTTAACAAACCTTGTGAAGATTTACACCGTATATAATTTAGACCGTGTATAAAGGTGAGGAGATGAGAGACAAGGAGGCATTCGATCTGAAATGTTGTAAGGAGAGTTAGGCAAGAGTTTTTTTTTTTAAGTTTTTTATTTTTGGGAATCAATCTTTGAGATTATTATTGCCATAGTCGCGTAGTCAATAATATTACAAGGGTCATGCGATCACTTCAATATTTCGTCGTGTGAATCACTATTCTAACAAGATGGTGGATCCCTTATTAGAACCTTCTAGGGAGCTTTTGTGGCATCTCAGAATTTCATGCTCCGTGGTATTATCTTCCATTCACTTCACTTATGCACAATAAACTAACTATATTACATAAAACACCACCAAATTTACAAAATATAGAGTCCAATAACATAAGATTATGAATAAAACATGAAATCCACTACATGACAGTCTAAAAGCCCGCCAAAAACTCCGCAAGAGCTTTATGTTTTACCATCTGCCAGAAGATAGCCGGTTGTTTCAAATCTAAGACGGGGCTAAAAATACGTAATCAACGGAGAAATACTATTAAACGATTTTTATTCAATAATATTGCAAGGTATGTTAGGTGTACACTGCTGAAGGTGATATCTGAGGCATAAAACTGAGGAGTACAATTATCATCGTTACTTCTATATCCACAACAAAGGAGTGATGTGCGCATTATATCGAATATATTATGTCTCGATAATTCCTATAAGTTCTATAGACGTTTTTATAAAGAGTTACGAGTTACTATATTCACATAATATGTTGAATATTTTTCGCTTCCGTTTCATTGAAACATGACTGCCTAATTGATCAGAAAAATATATTCTACCTCTTTTATCACTTATCAGAAATGGTAGTTAGTAACTTGATTTTGATTATGTTTCTTTATTATTACTTAATAAGGTTCTTTATTGTTGTTGTTTTTTTCTTGATTGCTCTTGCTTGTTATGTATGATATAAATATATATGCTTTAGGTAATTTAAAACAAATTTCTTTATTTTTCAAAAATCCTTTATTAGAAATTTGCCTCAAATAAGTTTCCAAACTAGACAGTGCCTTCAAAATGGAAACCTAATATTTTATTACATTTTGATTTGCAATTGACGGTAGCACTTTTTTTTTTCTCGAACTGACTACGCTATTGGCCTTAATTGTTTGGCTTTTACAGCTTCACCAGACTACTAAGGCGAGCGCTTAAGTCACTCAGCCGATAAGACGGTAGCACAAAATGACTTCAAAATAAGAAAATAAACTCATCCTTAATATAGTATTATAAATGCCAGAAAAATGTGTGTTTCTTTGATACGCTTTCACGCTTAAACTACCTGACCGTCCACCATGAAATTTTGCATACATATTGTTACGGTACAGAACAGAACACAGGATACACGCAGAAAAAGTACCTACTGTTCCCGGCGAGTAAGTCAAATATGCATGAACACGAGCGAATCCGCGAGTAATAATAATGTTTTTTTTTTTTCGAACTGACTACGCCACTGACCCAGCAAGTTCTTAACAGCTTCACCGGACTACAACTAGAAATGTACAATTTATCTTCACATCATTAATTACAATGTCTATATTTGAACAACATAAGCATATTTGTATACTCCCTCTTCACTTATTTGGCGACACCGATTGGAACTAAGTCCAGACATTAAGAAGAATGACAGAAAAATGTATGTACCAGGTGACTGTTTAGATAGTAGCAATATTTCTCAAGGACACTCTGCACTCGTTTCTTGTTTTAAATCAATAAAAAAATAGATGCTTAATATTTAACCTAATTATCTAAAAAATACAAAGATTATACATAATCCTCTACGTGTCTACGTTAAAGCACAGTGTCAATGACCGTCGGGTGATTTCACTTTCATTTGAAAGGGATCGTGGAAACGGCAGGAACAAAACAAAAGGGTTTATTGCCAGTTTTACTATCGAAAGTTATTAACACCTGGTCGCCCATTGTAGCTGTTGGCACTGGTCATCGCACTTAAGTTTATTTTATTTACACGTTTGTAGCTATACTTTTGAAAGTCTTAGAACAAATTTTAACTTAAGTTTTCTTGGTTATTTATTTATATTTGATTTAACATTATTATTTTATATTTTAATTCTAACCTTTCACCTGGTACAAAATGTATGCATCAGAGAAGACTATATAGATATTTGACCGAAGCTCATACATTTTGAGGTAAACTCAGAAAAATACTACACAGTGCGGATCATGCGTCCTAAATTGACTGACACGTTCTCAGGGTTTAATGATTATAACACCTATTCGAATTTGTACTAGCATGATGTCACCGTACACCCAGTTTCATACGTTATAAAATTATTTGTTTTATCTGTTAGTAACTTAATTTTTAACGACTCGTACGGGGTAGTACCATCCCTCTCACATAAAACTAACGTGAAATAACAGTGTTTTCATTGTTGTGTTTCGTTCGGTCAGTGAGAGCGCCGGAGGCCCACCTCTCTTTCCCTTTCCTTCTCCTCCCATCTCTCCCATATACAGGCTGGTAACGCACTAGCGGCTTTCCCGATGTCGCGTCTATGGACGGTGGTGATCACTTAACATGACGTGACCCAGCAGATCGTTTGCCTCTTTTGATATAAAAAAAGATGCCGGAACGTACCATTTTTCCTTCACAAAAAGGTTCTGCTATAGCATATAATGAGATTTTTAACTAGATGGTGGTATAGCCAAGAAAACATTAGAAAAAGCTATACCCATCATGCTATGTTGTCATCGTGATGTTTTCCTTCACCGAAATAACGGAATCGGTTACAAAGATTCAACCTACGTCAATCAACGCAGTATCCTAAAACACCATCAACTAAGTTATAAGCTCTAATAAAATACTTCAGACTTAGAAAAGTAGACAAATTCTCATTGATTAATTATGTAACTAGAGAGTCTAGGGATAACTGATTTTTTTAAAGTATTCAACCAACATTTCTCAGCCACAGTGGATTCATCACTTAGCTTGAAATTTACAAGAATAGTATGAAAGTGTTTTGTAACATGTAAATGTTACAAAAAATGAGAGTTATTAAATCTACACATATAATAATAATATTAATGTAAATCTAACGTGTCTATACTTTATTAGGAAAAATTAATAAAATACATTACAATCTTTTTTTTAGAAATGTCTGTTTGTCTGTTTGTTTGCATACGCATCATTGCTAAAGTTCTGCGTTCATGATAAAAACTCACCGAGAAAATCCTAAAGCAAAGCCTTGAGTAACATTTAGCCTGTCTAGGTTCGTTAAAATCGATTCACTCTATCAAAAGTTATTGTAGTTTTCATAACGACCAGTACAAGAGATGAGTAGATAAGTAAATGGACTTAATACATTCAGATGGTCTTACTAATCACTATTTATTTTTACTAATTAGATTCCACACGAGCGGAGTCGCAGGCACAGCTAGTTATTAAATAGAATTAACTTCAGAAGCATGATTGTCATATCTATCAAATTAAACACACAACAAAGCAGAAGTTCCGGTTTAATGAATGAGACTGGCAACTCACCGCCGCATGAGGCATTCATTCTCTCTGAAAAATCTACCGTCGTTCAACAGAAGAACTGATTCTATCTGAGTTTGATTGTTGATAATTATTACTCATAAAAATAAAAATCCACTAAGCTGGAATATACGTTTGCTATTTCAATAAACAAAAATAAATTATAATATATTTTTATGAATTATAAAAATTATAGTACATAATAAAATATTAGATATAAAAAATATTACATTTAATCATCAAATACAAATATCTTTATTTTCCAGAACCTTTTACATAATATATATAGCCTTAACTAAGGCCCGAAACTAGGTAATGCTTGTCTCATGGAAACCTAAAGCCTGATTACAAATTACCTTTAATTGATGGTGGCGCGTATTGTTTATAATATTAACAGGAAGTCACAATTAACATATATCTATCTGTAGGTATAACAATGAACACGTATATTCTCAACTAATACTGTTCTACCACACTATTTAACCACAAAATATAAAATGGTAACAAAGTAACTGATCCCTCATGCGGAAAAATTATGACGACACCCCAGTCTAAATTTAGCGTAAGATTCATACGTGCAATTATTACGCATGCGCGGAATAATATGAAGACGTTCTTTTCGTATTCAATGAGTGACGTCACCGTTACGAGACAGGGCGAGCGGGAAACGATGACGTAACCAGCGAGAGGGGAAGGGAAGAGAGATGCCCGATCGATACTGACTTTGATAATAATAATATGAATTCAGTTCAGTGACGCTCGAGTAGAACAACGCCTTTCAATAAGATACGGGTCGGTAGTTCACGTGCTTCAGCGGCTTGCACATTATTTAACATACAGGTCACATGGTTTATCGAATCTTAAAAAGCATTTAATAGATTTTGATATATTTGATCACGTTTCAGGATGTTGTTTTTAAAATAAAAAAAATACAATAGACGTCATACAAAATACTCAAAGTTAAAATTCGTGTCAATTATTTAGCAAAAGCATAAATGTTACATGTATTAACATGTTAACTTTGATAAGCAAAACCACTTGTAGAAGATGTGAACTGATCGAGAGACAAACTGATTTTTGAGAGACGTACTACTTAGCATAACATGAATTAATCGTGCGGGTGCCGGGTCCATCGCGTGGCAACGAGAGAAACTCCGAGTAGTTCCCGAGACTTCTGACACTGGTGTAGGTTTAAAGGGCCTCTTTCGAATTAACACTCACCATAACTGCTCGTGCTTCTCTCTCTGCCTATCCAAATCTGGTATGAACCTGCTAGTGCAGCTTTAAAGGCTCGTTCTAGTATAGAACTTACTGCAGTTCTGGATAAACCGAGGTCTTTCCGCCAGCTATTAATTAGTGATATTTGACAAATTAATATGGACAAGATTTACTAATTATTTTTGTTAGGCTCTGTTATTACCAGACGGTTAATTAGTTTGACTAAAATAATCTTCTATGGGTTATTATTCGAACATAAATAAATAAATTAAGATTCCATACTCAGCAACATCCAGTGTCGTGAATAATTATCGCTATTTGAAAATCGCTCAGTTTTTATATGCATTATTAACCGAGTATTTGATCAACCGAATAGTATCTAAGTCATATAGTTTATTGCCTTACTTGAGACATGTTAAGCCAGTTTTAAAGAAATCAAGTTCGACTTTACAGCATTGATTGAAAATTTAAATTATCAACAAGGTTTGTCTATTGAATATTGATTGGTGAGCGTTTACGATTAGATTAAAACATTCTGTTCTTTATTTTTTGCAGTTATAAGACGTTATGAAATAATTTACAAAAAAAGGAATTAAATTTCTTCATTAATTTCATAATAGAATATCAAAAGCTTTGTCAACTATAAATTCGATGTTACTTATACATGTTACCTACCTATACCATGATACTCATTTTCGATCATTTGTTCGTTCTTATTATTCATATATTGTTAATTTATTTGTTATTTAGTGGTGTATATATTTGCATTAGATAGTTCTAGAACATCTTGTTAATAGAGAGTTATAACAATCTCAACTCTTGTTTAAATAATAGCTCACAGAAACAAGGCAATGTTTTGAATGTTATCATAATCATAATAAAGTTGTTCTCCAATCTCCGAAGCCCCGTTTACTTATAATATTTTTAACGTGTTCCATTCATTTTATTTCATATAAATGTGAAGTTTTTCCCATTTTATAAAAATAAACTTGTCTAATGTTAAATATATGTCTTGTTAATGACACTTTCCAGTGAGAATTTGAAGTGAGTGGTAGGCACTCTACCTAGTCCGGTCATAAGTTCTATTACAAATGAAAATGCATTTTTTATGAAATAATGTAGTATTATTAAACTTTATACCTTCATATTTATTAGTCTCAGCAAAAAGTTAAAAAATATTCTATTCGAAATGGTCACCTTTGGCTCTTATCTGTAGGTGGTAGAGCCCCACTGAAGCTATTTTTTGTTTCAGCATGAATGGGTCGGCTCCTCCGGGGTAGTACCACCCCTCTCACAGATAACCGACGTGAAATAACAGTGCTTGCATTGTTGTGTTTCGTTCGGTCAGTGAGAGAGCCGGAGGCCCACGTCCCTTCCTCTTTCCTTCTTTCCCTTTCCTTCCCCTCCCCCTTCTCCCATATACAGGCTGGCAACACACTTGCGACGTCCCTGATGTCGCTAGTGTTTATGGACAGTGGTGATCACTTAACATCACGTGACCCACCAGTTCGTTTGCCTCCTTTGATATAAAAAAAAGAAGAAAAAAATATACAGGCCTTTAATCTGTTTGGCCACGAATCTATGGATTTATGCACTGTTTCCAAGACAAATTTCGTCACTGCTTGTTCCAAAGATTTTTTAAGAGACTCGATGTCGCCGTTGCTTTTGGAGCAGGCCATGTCCTCTAAAACTGACCATAATTTGAAGGGTTAAGGTCTGATATGGATGAAGGCCAGTCTTCAGCTCTTATAAAGTCCAGAACGTTGGTTTCAAGCCAAGCTTGAGTACTTCGTGCTTAGTGACCAGGTACAGAGTCCTGCTAGAAAATCCACGGTATATTTTTAAAAAGTGTATTGGTGAGAGGTTTCACAACATGATCCAAGCCTATATCTTGATACACTTTTGATGAAGTTTTCACTCCTTTTTACAAAAATGTAGTTATGTGACTCCTTAATAAGATACGCACCACCAAACCCTCACTGACGCACTATAATGACCACGTTGTACCTTTCCGACCACTTGAACTACGAATACTTTATCATTTTGATTATTGTAGCGTTCTTCAATCGTGAAATTTTTTTCATCGGTAAAGAGGGTATTTATATGCCATTCACCTACGTATCGCGATAGAAGACATTTTGATCGATCCACTCTCTCTAATTATTAAGATTGATTTAGGGCATATCCTGTATATCGACGATAAGAACCGAACTTCAGGTCTTGCTTTATAATACGCGACAGAGTCCTAGCGGGAATCTTCATTTCTCCCGATAAGGTTTTTTACTTCCTAATGGGGTTTCGACGAATTCTGACTTTAACAGCATTAACAGCCTTTGTATAGTAGTTGTAAAAGCACACGGCCGCCCCCATATTTTGAACAGAGGAAGTGTTGTTGTATCTGTTGATAGTACGATATACGAACATACGGCTGATACCAAGCTTTTGAAGTGTCCGGACTATGATCGATAGCTCCATAACCACTTTGTGCAAGGCAATCACTGCAATCCTATTTTCTTTAACACCCGACTCTATATTGTAATTTGATAAAAAACACAAAAAAATATGTGAAATGGCCTAAAATTAAAAGAAGTTTTTAAAATAATATACGTGTTCCAAATTCAAAATAATTACAAAGTTGAAAGAAATAAAAGTTTTTATGTAACAATAATCATGACCAGACTATTTAGATGGAATTCTACTGCATTTTGGACCATAATGAAATCGAGAATCATATTGATGTACGGAAACTGTCTCCGAAATTATTATTGATATAATAACGACGGTCAGTTGAAAGTTATAGCCAGTAATTATGTACTCCAAATACCTAATATGAACCTACCTCTCTTAATAAATAAACTGTTTGATTATTATTTTGAGTTCTAAATTCAAAAGTACAATAGATAAGGTAAAGATAGATAAAACGCGGCAATATAGGATCATACGATCTGTATTTATAGGCGAATATTACGTGCTGCGTTCACCCTTCTATTATTGCTTTGTCCGCGTTGTTTTCAACGTGTATAATTGCGAATATAATTCTTCACATCCATACTGGAATGCATAAGAATACACACGATAACCGCTCAAGATAACCACAATACCAGCAGCTTATCAAGTCTCAAATCTGTCTCATTTAAATCTCTGCTAATCTCAACATCTTGAGATAACCGTAACAAATATTAATACGCAATTTGTAATCGCGAAATAAAAGATAAAACGACTACTTTAAAGTATTATTTGTTACATTCATTTCAATCCGTCAGTGTTTTAATTAAAAGTTATACTATTAATAATTCCTATAGATAAGCTTTTCTAGAGATATTCTTTCACTATTCAAGGGTAAATGAAGATGCAAAGAGCTACCGTGTCAAGGTTACTAGTATAATTGATGCGACGGTATTTATTCCAAATACTTAATCGATCATTCATGGAGGCTTATTCTTTAATAATAACACATTTGGGATTCATAATTCAATGGAATATTTTTTATTAAATCATAAAGTAAATAGAAGTGATGATAAAATCGAAATAATAAAACTGTGTAATGCCTACACATTTTACAATTTTAGTAGTTAAAACACATTTTATAGTAAATAATTTTTACTACATGTGCAAATGTATTAGTTCTATCAAAAAATCCAGTACTAATCTAGCCGAAGGGCTATATTTTGATAAACAATGGCAATTATAGTATAGTTACGGTTGCGTGCGCCCAGATGTAGATATTTTTATGTTGAGCATATCCAAACATAACCTTAAAATGTTACACAACAATCTCATAATATAGTTACCCGTTTGCGTATCATTATTCAGTTTTAATTAATTATAGAAACTATACTCACAACAAGAACCATTACGCTGAACTCCTCTAGCACTGACTATTTATGACACTACACGCACACAGTCGCAATGTGCATAATGCACTCAGTACAAGCGAACGGTTTCACAGGCGTCGTGATCGCGTTAAATCGAACACAGTTCTTCACAGGTTTGATAATGCAAACGTTATATAATATGGATAGCAAGACGACAATTGATGAAGGTACTGTATTTATAGAGACCGCCATGCCCAATTAGTACAATTTACAATCGAGCAACATAGTGTTCCAGCGACGCGCTGACGGCATCGGAACAAACGAGTCGCGTTCACTTTATGGAATTCTCGCGAGCGTGGACCGCTGCGTTCGCGCACCGATATGAGTTCACACACACACGCGTGCCCATCTATCTTATTATAGGCAGTACACACAAATACGACCACGAAACATTTATAGTGACGCACTAGCTGACTAAGCTAATACTGATAAAATATTGAAGTTAGTTATCAGTTCACATTATAACACGATTTCTATTCTATATTACATTCTCCGTGAATTACAAGGTCTAGTTTGTTTATTAATATAGGTATATATATATATGAACAATGATGAATTCAAAAGTCATGCAATGATTTGCGTTTCTTAATTTCACAAAATAAAAATATATTGAAGATGTAAAAATTGTTGAAAGATAAGTTTATTGTAATACTTTTAGCAATCAATAGTTTGAAAGGTCTTATTTGTACAAGTGTTATTCATGAAATAAATTGATAATTATCATTGTAAAACTAGTAATTATTATATTCGGTACGTGTACCTATTAATGTCCTACTATGTCGCGGGCCACAAACTATATGATGATCATGAAGCAAAATACAATGTGAACCAAACTTTGAAAACACCTGCTTAGTAAGATTTTTTAACAATAGTGGCACACTATACTGATAAAGCGACGCGTTCTTAGCTGAAAATATGAAAGTAAATGCCATTCCCTTTGTCTAGCTCGTTCTTCCGACACTATTTTCAATGGAACGCATCGCGGTCGAATTATGTGGGGTTTATTTCATTTATTCAGCGTGCTCAAAGTTTTTCTGATGGGCGCGAAATTTAAAATAATTGAAAATAAATTAACATTGGGTGGGCCAACTACAAAGGGCCAGTGGGCCGCAGGTTGAGTATAGCTTAGTTAAGGCATAAAAGCTTAAAACTTATAATGTTAGCATGGATATGAATCGTAGTGGTACAGTCATGCTGAATCTATTACTGGTTTCAGCATGAATGGGTCGGCTCACCCGGGTTAGTACTACTCTCTCACAGAAAACCGCCGTGAAATAACAGTGCTTGCATTGTTGCGTTTCGTGCGGTCAGTGAGAGCGCCGGAGGACCATCTCCCCTTCCTCCTCCCTCTTTCCCTTCCCCTCACCCCTGCCCCATACACAGGCTGGTAACGCACTTGCAACTCCCTTGGTGTTGCTAATATCTAAGGCCGACGGTGATCCCTTAACATCAGGTGACTCACATGCTGGTTTGTCTCCCATGATATAAAAAAGTAGTTATTATGTATACTAGCTTCTGCCTGTTTCATCATGTTGCATAAGTGGTATACAAAAATGAAATCTAATACCTTGAAACGAGCGATTCTTGTATATTTTTATATTTGTATATATTCAGGATCTCGGAAACGGCGTCATCTTATTCAGTGAAACTTAGTACGTAGGTAGTTTCGGGGACGATAAATCGATCTAGCTAGATTTTATTCATAGAAAACTTTTTTAACTGAGATTATAGGCAATGAAAAAATATAGCTAGAACATGAAGGTAGATTTCCCCGCCGCTGTCAATACAAAAATAGCTCTGATGGAAATCGGTTGCTCCGAAAATCCGTGTAACCTCAGTTCGAAGATATCTTTTTTTTAATGAAGAAATGTTTATTTTGTAAGGCAAACCTAACAGTTTATTTTAATTTAAAATTGTTTTTTTTAAAGAACCGAGCTAGACTCGGTCGTCCAGGTACTTCATATTTGTATAGGTATTAGTTTCGGTTTATCATTGGGATCCTCGTTATAGTACCAGCAAGAAGATAACCTAATGCCGTGTTACTTATTGACATATAATTAATTTAAACTCGTTTAATTATCTTTACATGATATAATAATACATACATGAGTAAGTGAAAAATAAACACCACTTTAAAAATAATTGTACTGTTTTCTATTGTTTACGCAAGTACATGTATTTATATACATCACTATGTTTAATTAGCCAAGTCTTAGTACTGTTCTATCTTAGTAATTTTCTATAATATCCTATATAATTTCTACTTGTAGTAGTTGAATATTTGACAAGCTTTAAAAACACTATTCACGTTTCTATTGTTGACTCAATGAGAATGGTTTTTAGTTTAACCATTTGCTTATACTGTCTTATGAAATATTAAATAAATATGATCCTCTTTAAATATATAAACAAAACTGTAAAAATTAGACAAATTAGACCTAAACGGCATATTTTAGTATTCTTAATTTAAAGTAGAGTAAGTCGACATAGCTGACATTGGGAAAATTATTCTTCAAGATTTTGTCTGTAATAATATATATATATATATATACCAAATCCTATAGATTATATATATGGTATGGTGTCACTCTAGCTAGACTAAAAAAAACTGGCTTTGAATAAATAAATACACTATTTAAATTAAACATAATAAATAAACGTATAATTATCTGAACTAGATACGCTAACTATATAATTACATGACACTTTCGATAGCCAGACGAGTCTTTTGTCGATGAGTTGGTAAGGCGGCGGCTTCGATTATAGCTAAAATTAGAATAACTGGACGTTTGCCCGTTCAGCGAGCGAAATAGTACTGGGGCATGCGACCAATCGTAATAGCCGCAAATACATGCACCGATGCGAATGCGGACACACTGCGGAAGACACCAGCCCCCAAGTACACGGTGATGCTGCAACAGGGCTGTCAAAAACGAAATAGAATAAATATTACGCCTCAATCTGCTGTATGCTTTGAATGCTCCCACAAAAGCATGTTGAAGCTGTAAAGGCCCCTCAGACAACAGATACATATCGAAAGTAAAACAAATATCACATCACAATTTTGTATGTCATGTGAATTGTCTAATAGTTACCTCTAATCCTCTAGCAGGTTTTCGTCTTTATTTTAAGAGTTTGAAACAAAATTCGACAATTAATTTTGTCCAATTTTATTCTTCTGGCTTAACACTTATAACCTAAACTGTACTCTACTTGTCCCGTATGAACTTCTAAGCATGTTCATATTGTATTGTGCTTAGTTATTTGAACATCCCGAAAACATCGATATAATTTACGAATTAAGGGTTCCCAATTTATTAGGAGCTTTTCTTACTTTAATTTCTTACTTTTCTTTTCTTTATTTTAATTTCAAGAAATTTTATCTTGGCAGACCTATTTCATAGACAGTTTAAAGGTAAGGTATAGAAGTATACAAATTATTATTGACTAGCTGACCCGTGCAACTTCGTCTAGACCAAATCGGTTATCATCGGTTTTAGTAGTACTTTGAAACTAGAAAAAATTTAATGCACCTAAAACCGGACTGCAGCCACACCTACGGTTTCCAAACTATCAAGGGACTCACTTAAATATATATCCAGATAGGATGTAAAAAATCTTTCAAAGTAAGCCTCGAACCTGTTCGAAGCATGACTTACCGGCTTCAATTAAAATAAAAACTAACCTTAATTTATTGGCGGTAATGTAAAAAAAGCTTGAGGGGTCTATGGTTTTCTGTAGACGTTTACTATATAGTCAGTATAGTTTACATTATAAATTATCAAGTTGATATATTTAAATTTTAAATTAAAGGATAAAATATATTTATAAAATAAATAATGATACATAATGATACCTTAAACACCGAATGATCTGGGTTAATAAAGTTAATAAAAGTTAATATATTATACTATTGAAATTAACATTTTATGTATGCTATTTTTTGTAAATAAAAATAAAAGTAATTTCAGACAGTAGATAACCGTAATTTTATCATTATTTTATTTAGAAATAAATGAGTAGAAATCTATTCTTTCAGGCATTAATTTAGTTATTTACTTGTAAATAAAATTAAAAGTAATTTCAAACAGTAAATAACCGTAATTTTATTATTATTTTATTTAGAAATAAATGAGTACAAATCTATTCTTCCAGACAATAATTTAGTAATTTACTCGATACTCAGAGTGATTTTTTGCTATAAAAATAATATGTAGGTATATAGAATAACTTAGCCATAGCCATAGTTTAGTGCAGCACTGGCTGCAAGAAAAAGATAGCGATAATAGCAGCGTATGTTAGCGACACATGTATTTAAGATGGCGTCAGGCCCGAGTCATATGTTTACGTTTATAGTTGTTTTCATTGTTTACGATGGAATCTTAATATCATAATGGTTAATAAGATGAAATGTGCTCTTTGCAATGGAAAAAATAAAATGGTTTGTAAATAATTATTTCTGTTTATAAAATATATCATCAAGCTTATTATTGTAAATATCTGGCAATGATAAATTTATGTTTTAATAGTGTTCAAAAGTTACTTAATAAATGTTTTTAATATTATTTATAAATCAATATCTTGACCTGTAAAGGTGTTATGCACATTAAAAACACAACCTTAAGCTGCTACCAGGTACCTTAATCCTGTTTGGAAGGCTATAAGAAAAGATATATTAAAGAACCAGCGTTTCTAAAATTCATGTTCTTCCAACTTTGCTAACTCTTGTACTAAGGTGTCGCAAAAAAGTCTAGTTACATTAACTACAAATTTTTGTCTTTCGTTCCTGGAGAACCTCATGCGTTTCATGGGACAAAAAGTATCCTAGATGTAATCTCATAATATTAGTTATCATTTTGTCGAGTTTGGTCTAAATTGGTTCAGTACTTTCAGAGTGATACGTGTTCACAGGAACAGACAGACAGACATAATTTGTAAAAAGATTATCTTTGGCTTTTATATCGATAACATAGTCTACCCTGATTAAAATTTTCGAAAAATATTTAATGTACAGATTTTGACTTGTTACAGTTTTATTATAGCATTGATTAGCAATTAGCAATAATTGAAAAATAATATTTAACAACAAGCGTTTCCTTCAGAACGAACTAAAGGTTGTACTAATAAATATAATATACCTACTTTTTTTTTTTTAACTTTATTTTTGGCAATCAATCTTTCCGATTATTACTGCCATTGTCACGTAGTCAATAATATCACAAACTTCGTGTGATCATTCCAATATTAAGCATCGTGTGAAACCATATTCTAACAAGATGGTGGATCCCTTGCTAGAACCTTCCAGGGAGTTTTTGTGGCATCTCAGAATTTCATGCTCCGTGTTATTATTTTCCATTCACTTCACTTATGCATAATAAACTAACTATATTACGTAAAACACCACCAAATTTACGCAATATATAGTCAAATAACAGAAGATTATGAATAAAATATAAAATCCACTACATGACAGACTAAAATCCCGCCAAAAAAACCATATACCTACTTTATTTTATAGTTTATAAATACACATCCACATAACCAAAAAGGTTACATTAGGTCCTTCCTGCAAACGTAATGTGAAGAGATATAAATGGTCGGCATAGCAGAAGCGACTAACGACGGATTATATATATATCTCTCTCTCTCGGTGGTCACCGTAGTTTCTGCATTGTACGGTAAAAAGGACTAACAAAATTCTTCCTCTCAAAGAAAAACCTTTGGAGTTCACCTACTCCGAGAACGAGACCATATATCAGCCCAGAAAATACCTACAAAGTTCGTAATCTTGTATCCTTTATGAAGTCCTAGTGTGTATTAGTGTGTTCTACTAATCTGACCTTACTTTCCTCACAGTTTTCTTTGACCTCGGAAACATTACCAGTAAATAATTAATTTTGAAAAATTTAATTACACGCTTGTACATATCCACGCGAACATGATGATAATCTGAACCAATTGCAGTTCAGAAAAGTGAGAACTCGCATGATTCCCAAAGCCGTACCGTAAATTCGTTAACGAGTGTTTATCCCAAAATCCAGTCAAATGAAGACTACAATGAACAAACAAAAACTAGAAAAGACATCATTCTTAAACAGTGTTAAAAAAACGCTGACGTACGAAACTAATGGAGGGAAAGAAAACTTTGATGCACAACGGCTATTCATGCTCAAACCGCTTCTAGTGTAGAAAGGGAAAGTGCATTTTCTACCGTCGGCTACATATATGGTTCTTTAAAAAGTATATCGAAGGATAAAAGATTATATTGCCATTAATTTTTGAAGTTCATTTTTCTAAATCCGGAAACAAGTTAATTAATACAAATAGTTTTATAATTATTTTCAACCTTTTTGTTACATTACTTACAAGTATAATATGGAGCTATCTATAATATTAATGTAAAGATTGAAAACACTGATAATTTATCCAAATATAGCTTACATACAAATTGAAATGATAAATAATTAACAGATAAGTTATTTCGACCAATTTTTTTGCATTTTAGATATCTCATGTTTTATTCTGTTTAATCAATTTCCAAATTAGGTATTTAAAGTAATTTTATTAACTAGAGTACTGGTAGTAGGATTAATATATTTTGTATCTAACGTAGTTCGATTATTGTGTGTAAAAGAATTATAATGATCGGGCTTTTTCTAAGCCCGTCTGACTAAACTGCTATGGTATTTTCTGGCAGCGGCACTTGAGAGCTAGTCCTCTTTCCTTTTACTAGTTCTAACTTTTTTACCATTTTAGGTCATTTAACATCAGGTGAGTTTGTAGTGAAATACTAAAATATTCAAAAGAATAAAAAACAACTACACTGCGTCCTGTAGGATTAGTACCACTCCCGTAAATTTCTCGTAAAATATACATAAATCTCTGTACAACTGGAAGTCTCTAAATTATAATGTAATTTTAATACAATGTTTTATTTTCAAGTTGTTATTTTGCGGAAGTTTATGTAGGCATATATTTTATAGTATTTGTTTCTTGATTATTTTAATGACGCATATCTAAAGTTGTTAAAACATAAAATTATATAAATCCGTCTCATTCCGATATAACTTATATTAGTTATGAGTTTACTGGTTTGTTGTCTATACAACAAATTATCTATATCTGCCATCACATTCTTCTATCATTTTATTTATTTATAATTGCATTTTTGAAAGCACATCATCTGAAAGACTGTAAAATCCAATTCAAAATGTCGACCTCTTTCAATGTAATAAATACGAATAAAACATTAAAGTTTGAAACATAATTATAAATTATCACCTAAAAGATATTAAATATACGTGAAACTATTGTCATGGATCTGTTGGCTATTTTATTATATATAAAAAAAAAACATTAGTTACAGACGAGAGATATGAATCGAACTCTAATTAAACCTAGTACCTGGACGACCGAGGCTAGCTTGGTTCTTTAAAAAACATTTTTAAATTAAAACTACCTGTTTGGTTTTCCTTACAAAATTAAAATTTTTGTCCAAAAAATTAAGAAAATATGCCTCTTCTCCTGTCCCTAAGCTATTTTTGTTTTGACAGTGCCGGCGAAATTTACCTTTATATTCTAGCTATATTTTTTTATTGCCTGAAAACTCAATTAAAAAGTTTTCTATGAATAAAATCTAGCTAGATCGATTTATCATCCTCGAAACTACCTACATACTAAGTTTCACGGAAACAGAAGACGCCGTTTCCGAGATCCTGAATATATACAAATATAAAAATACACAAGAATTGCTCGTTTAAAGGTATAAGATATATTGTAAGGTCAGTAACAATATCATATAAAAGCAAGCAACATAGAACTCAAGTATGTAGGTACTTTTAAAATCCACATACTAATCAAATTATACATAGGGAATTTTGACACTAATTATGTAAAATTTTACGTGCATATTAACCTAAAAAAATCGTGAAACCCTTAATGCTTTAAAGATTAAAATTAATTTACAAACCATAGTCAATTTATGCAACTATTACCGACTACATCACTAGATCCATTACGAATTATGCGTGGATATGATGTTTTTGCACGCTTTGTTAATTACTGAATCATCAATTGTTATGACCTTCTAACTTTTATATCATTACAAACATTTACATATATTACGCGTAAAATAACAGCAAGCAATGCTGTTCCATAGCAAAACCAATTATGTCCAAAACTTTGGGACTATGTCGCTACACCTGTTTGTATTATAATCATTTTATTTCAAAAAACAAATAAAATTATAACTTGGTTATATAATAGTTTAACTTATTTATCATAAAAATACAATGTACAAGCAGATATTCATAAACTGATTAGGCCTCCCTCGGCAGCAGCTCAAGCCTAGGTCCGTTCCCTCGGCGTGGAGCCCTTAAGTGCACTGCTCGCGCGATACACTCACATAAAATCTTACATCACTGCAACAACATTACACATATCAACGCCACACACGTGCACGTATATACGCTTACACATGAAAGTGGAAGGGTTTTATTCTTTCCCTTATCAAAATGATATAGTTTAGAAAATTATCCAATACGAAATATATATAAGAGTTGTTGAGGTATGTATGCTTGGTATACATATATGTTTCAACAACTCATATATGTATGAATAGTTAGCTTAGCTTAGGTTAGCTCCGATAGGTCGCGAATTACATGTATCAGGCAACAGCCCAAGCCGAGGTGTGCCGTGCCCTTGAGCTAGTTATCAAATAAAATCGGCTGAGTGCCTTAAGCGCTCGCCTTAGTGGTCCGGTGAAGCTGTTAAGACCTTGCTAGGTCAATAGCATAGTCAGTTCGAAAAAAAAAGATATTCAGCAAAATACGTAATAGCTATTTCCTTTTTTGACGTTTTTAATATACCTTTACTTAATAAACTTTGCTTTCGTATGACTGTATTTTATATATGAAAATTTATTACTAAGTAAATTATTTTTTAATTATATAAATGAGAATGAATTTATTCTGCTAAAAAAATGCAAAGAAAATTTATTTGTAAAATATATAATATATAAATCAGTATCTAATCAAAATGCCTGTTACTGAATTAACAATGTGAATAACATATAATGTCATATGCAATCAGCAGTATAGACGACACCTTAATACACATCATATAACCTGTATTTTCTAATTATTCTGAGTCTGTGCAAGAGCGGGTGCCTGTGACACGCAATGTGATCACGTTTAGTGTCTGCATATGACGTTGTTTCTAATCAATGCGGAAACGTTTCTCAGACTGCGCCGAATGAGAGCACGGGATGCGACGAGATGGGAACGACGCGCCGACATCGCACCACGCTGCACGCGCTGTCCCAGAATCAAAGATACAGCGTACTGAACTAAAATTGCACTCTAACAAATAATTTATGTCGCTATACATTATACCTTCATACAGAAGATAAATTGTCAAATACAGCATTTTAGGGCTAATTTTCATACAAGATCATTTTATTTTATTTCAATTCAAGCGTAACCTGCGTATGGAAACCAAAGAGAAATACTCATATAATACAAATTTACGTTAAGTAGTGCTATAATAAATACATTTCTTAATAAAGGTCCTAATATTTCGGCAAATGACATAACATAGATTGTTTTAAAGTACATGATGATATTAAAATTAATATTTAAAATTCTCATAATACAGTTTTCTTTTTTTTTTGTATATAAAATATTCAGTCTTCTATTTTATTAACAGCTAGATACATTTTAATCATTTGTATTATTTTTATAGGATAGTAGGCATATAATGTACTTTTCATAACCGTCTTCTGAACAGAAAAGTGTCACAAAAAACATCTGAATTAAATAAATATTATATTATAGATAGATTGAGTTAAAACTGACCAATTTTTGTTGACATTTGAGTTAAAGATTCGGTCACCAACGCACAACATACACAATTGATACAGATCGAACGCTATTTTCTTCATATATTTACTTCTTTCCTAACATATTATCATTGCCAAAAAACAAAATTAAAGGAAACAGAAGACAGAGTAGTGATATAACACGTTGTTTTCGTGGGATATGCAACTAATTTTTACATGAACGAAAAAATCCATTCTTTTTTATTAAAATTAATAGAAATGCCGATGTATTTAAACTATGACGTATATTTTCTAATACAATGTAGTGACGTGATATCTTAATACTATAAAAAGGTTACTGAGTAAATAAGAATTTAACTTCATGTTTTATAGAAACTGTGTAGGAACGATTTCAAAGTAACAATACAAAATATATACTTTTAGACTTGTAATATCTTTCTAGAAATCCATATTACAGATTAATTTGTAAAATTCTCTGGTATAAATTAAACAGTGTTCAGAGAGCATTACTTGGTGCACAGAATTATCAATTAATTATCAATATCAAATTGTAGTCTATGATACATAGTTGTGTTGTTCTGAAAATTATTAATAATATCCAACTAAAGTTATAAGACGGCAATGACCGCATCAATAACACTGTGAGCTGCTTGCTATATATTTTTTAATAAGTATATATAGGACATACCACGCCAATTCTACGAATTGAGATATGACAATCACCAATAATGAACTAAAACAAGTGATTAATTAACCTGAACAGTTTGTACGAAAACAGTGCACTATAGAATGTATAGTTGGAAGCACTGAAGAAAGTCTAAAACCACGAATCCTGAAAAAAAAACAACCAAAAGCAGTCGTCTGGAACAGTCTAAAGCAAGCAAACCATATATCTACCGACTATATAAAACTACCAATGGACTAAGGATATTTATTACTTGACGTAAATATGTATACCATGTAGATACAATGGTTGGATATTCTTATTCAGTTAGGCATAAAATTATTATTAAAAAGCACACTCACATTCAATTTGGATCCAATATTTAACAAAATATCCGCTACAGAGCATTTAAGTTACTACTCTCTTGATGTTCACTTTATAACATTTATACGAAGTCTTCAAATAGCTTAGTAATACCTTGTTGTTTAGTGCTTATATAACATCTATTTGTTAATGGCGAGAATCACATGTACCGTTTCACTCCTTTGGAAACTTGACATACTAGACTAATATATTTTCATCATTTCATCTTTTTCAGATATAGGATTATATATTTTATCGTCTAACGCATCGGCCTGCTATAGCTAAGTAGACCTTGTGTACGTTTAGTATTCAATATCCAATGAACTAAGGAAAACGCACAACAGATCTCTTCTTATATTTTATTAATGTATTTATTTTGTAACTACTGTCACCTTTAGTGCGCATTCTGATCGTTATCAAAATACATTTTTTTATTTCCAACCATTATTATTAATTATTATTATTAAACAGTAAATGAAGGGGTACAAACTACAAACGCAATGTATAGAGCAGCAACAAAGTAATAAAATATAAATAATTGATGGAAAGACTTTTACCCACTGTGTGTGTATATATTGAAAGCATTAAGCCTCCAATTATAGTACAATTCAACTGATTACTCAATTTTAGTCAAATGATTAAATAAAAAAAAAACTGTGTTAAATGTAGTCATATAACATAACAGTAAAACAGTGTAAAAGACGCGTGATAGCTAAGAAAAGCTTGAGAGCCAGGAACGGTAGAGCGGTAAAGCGGTCGGTGGCAACGATACGGACGTGTAAAGCTCCGTTCCGTACTAGCGGTGCCGTTAGCGCAGGCTCGGGCGGGCGGCAGCGGCAAAGCAGTGGCGAGGCGGCGGCGGGCGGGCCGTGGGAGGTACCGTTAATGACGTCGCACCGGTGACGTCGCAACTGTGACGTCAGACGGAGCGATATAGCCACCAGCCTCGGCGGCGGCGGCCTCAGTAACGCACCGCCCGTTCGCCAGCGCGTACCTGCCTCCGCGTATCCTATTGCGAACTATCTACACGCAACCGCTGACTGAGTGAGTGAGTGCGCGTGAAGTGAGTGGAATGTGCTTAGCCGCATGAGGATCCTGTTGAGCGAGCTGGGCCTCTCCGGCGCGTGCCTCAGTCTGACCCTGGAGCCACGTGCTAACTCACTGGAACCCGAAAAGCCTGCGCCAGGTCAGCGCTCGTACGACGATACGCGATTCACTACTTCTGTGTTTATTTTCGCTTTCGTTGTGTAGAACCTTTGGGTGTTGTAGACTGTGTGGAACTGTCGTGATGATGGCCATCGGCTAGAATGCGAGGTGCGTTGCTGACGCCCTCCAGCCAACACTGCGGCCTTAGACATTTCCTACACAAACGTACGTACCCCCTTTTGTTTTGTTTATTATTTGATTCCTTGATCCTTTTTCATTTATTTTTTATTCAACTTAATTTATTTAAATTTGATGCGCTTTTTTATTTTTATTCTCAATTCTGTTTTTCCCTTTACACAAACAAATACTGTGAAGATTTTCAAATAATTAATTAATTTAAAACTCAAAAGCAATATTTACAACAATAATAAGTGCAATAACTAAAAATATAATGGTATTATTATCAATATTTAACTAATACCAATAGTGGTATTAAACAACTTTCCTAATAAAAACTTATATTAATTAAATTGCTTTATAAAATTACTAAAATTAATTTATCCTTACAATAATAATATACTACTGGATATAAGTTTCATGGATCTATGGGTTTATTGCAAATAAATAATAATAAGTCAATTCGATAATAAATAGATAGTAACTTGTTAAGCAGGATGCTTATACATATAAATAACTATTAAAATATAGGTAATAAGTCAATTTAGTAGCAATTATTTTTGTCTGGACATTAGATCTTTTTATTTATGGAATTTCTTAAATTGAATTATATTTCGAATATAATATAATTAATTTGTACAATTTTATACAATATATATTTTGCAAACAAACAAAAATAACTTATTTCAAATCTATTTTCTGTGCATCAGGTGCAAACGCTCTAAACATAGACACGGAAGTATGTGGTTTCGGTAGCTTCGACATAATTTACAAGTGTAGCAGCCTCTTTTTATTTTTAATTAACTATTGTACAGATTGCGCGATATCTAAATAAATATTCAGATAGAACGTGAACAAGCAATGGTGAAATACATTTCAACACCGGCTAGACCGGTCGAAGATGATACACACCGGCTCAGCACACTGCACCGCGGCGACTACTCTACCTACATTATATTTATTCACCAAACGTGTCGCAGATGTCATAATCATAATGCTCTTACATGGATTCACCTTCGACACGAGAAAATTGTTATTGTACCTATGTTAAATCATTTACGGATTTGTTTCACTTTTGCCGTGTTAGGTAACAGTGGCTGTAATAATGTGGGATGTTTACGTCGCGATCGACTCCGAAGCCGATGGCCTCAGTTAAACTGCCTGGCGCTGCCACTTGCCCAATCCGTTGTCGCAACCGGCAGACGTTGCACCTGCTAAGATGCGAGACTGTGCAAATTGCTGTCGCATAACGCGATGTCGTGGCATGTGTGATCTTTATCAGTCTATTAGCCTACAAGATTCCTTTAGAGAACTTCAAACAGAAAACATTAACGTCATTAACCCGTTAGTTTAATGAAACAGCTTCTAAAAATTAACAGCCCGACTCCTGTTAACTATTCAACTTTTATACGAAATTGCAACTTTCACTTTTTATTAGTATAGCTATAGATGTGTATTATTCTTAATATGGCACAAAATTGGTTTCATAAAGATAAAATATAATTAGTTTTTGGTATAAATGGATCGTAAAGTTTTATGTTATAGCAAAATAAAATTCGGAAATTGAAATATATGCATTTAATGAACGGCCTGACGAACTGTGTGATCTAATAAACATCTGAATGTTACATATACTTTATACTGCATAAATAATGTATTTACAAACAAATTAAAGTGTTAGATTCGATTCCATAACGGTTACTGAAAATAATCTAAACTAATATTATAAAGTTTGTAAATTTTTGAGTTTGTGAAGTTGTAGGGAGTAACCTCAGGAACTACTGGGCCGATTAAAAAAATATTTCAGCGTTATATAGCTCTTTTATCGGAAGGCTATATTTCATTACACTAAGATCAGCGGAGCACCAATGAAGAATGTTTCAAAATCTGAGTTTTTCTTCCTCTTGAGAGCTTCCGCTGCGTGTTAACGTTAGCCCAAAGTAACTATTCCACGCGGGCCAAGACGCGGGCAGAGACTAATTATTACAGAAAATATAATAGTATAAATCCTAGATATCGGTATTTTCTTACGGCTTTTCAACTGATCACATTACATTTTTATTCTATTTAGAATATTAATCATCATTCAAAAAAACTAAAATACCGGTTCATATTTATAATACATTTATACCCATAACGTTTTCTATTTAAGAGCCTGTATACGTCACGTAGTCTAAAAATATTTGTTTAAGGGTGGTTAGGAAGTGCTAGAGAGGGTGGTTGCTTGTCGCGAGGTGGTGAGACGCGCCCGCGGCCTCGGCCTCTGCATCGAACGGTGCCCGTGACGTCACGACCCTTGTTACGTCACGTATCGATCCGCGCGCCCCATTTCAAGGACATCCTTGATTGCCGCCTGACCGTCTGCTAACTTTAACTTAGAAATTCCTTAATTCAATTCACGGTTTACGTTTTCACACTTCCAACAAAAAGTATTACCAAGAAAGAGTTCACTATACAAGCTATTTACATTTAAAGTGTCGAATAGTGGACATTATTAGCAGCCCTTCGGTTTATTCAAATATATCATTCTTACAGACTAAAGGCTGATAATTATATTGCATTTTCTTAGAAACTTTTATTCTGCTTAATTTATCTACTCATTAAAACACGTTCTCATCTATCGATAATAATATTAGTACAAATATAATGCTGTATATCTATGAAACATTACATTAGGAAGTTATATATATGCAGTAAGTTGGCATACAATTATTCATGGCTATATTTTTTTCGAACTAGCTACCCTATTGACCTAGCAAGGTCTTAACAGATTCACCGGACTATTTATGGCTATTAGTAAGTACAATATTACCTTCGATTTTCAATTGGTCTTTATAATTTTAAAAAATACGTAGAATCTATATCTTTTGATTTTCAATCGGGCTTTGTCATTTAAAAAAATACGTAGAATCCTTAAAATCAAATAAATGGAACATTCTTTAGGCATTGTATACACAATTAATAAAATTAAAAAAAAAAGAAATTACAAATAAATTTACTATGCTTACCATCAGGCATTGTACAGTCACTTTGCCGTGCTATAATAAAAAAATAAAATAAAAATAAAGTAAAATTTGTATTTAACTAAAACCTTAACATAGGTATATCATTAATATAGATAGGCTTAATTGAATTAGATATAATAATAATTCTGCGACATCGATATTCAGACGACCTATGGAGAAGTCTATAAATGTATTGTGATAGCGACTATGAAAAATAGTAAGACCTACGTATTGTTTGACAACGGCAATGACCATTGCTTGCGATGTTCTATCATATGAAGATGTTTGGTAACAAAAATTACTATATAACGCGTTCTAAATTATTCCTCAAGAATATCACCCTGTCCAGTATTCACCACAGTAAACAATACAGTCCTTTTTTAGATTGTTCATACCCAGGTACATGATAACTCCAGTGACCGTATTTTCGCAAACTAACCACGCTGTTGGCCTAGCAAGGCCTTGACAGCTTCACCGGACTACTAAAGTGAGCGCTTAAGGCACTTCGATTCAATTTTATTTTTATAACTAGCACAAGAGTGCACGGCTCACCTCGGCTTGGGATGTTGCCTAGTTCATACAATTCGCGACCTAATTGAGCTAACCTACGCTAGGCAATATGTTCATACTTATATGAGTGATATAAATATATTTGTACCAGGCTAATATATCTCAATAACTCTTATATGTAATTATTGTCGGATGATTCCACTGACAGCGTTTGGTATTACTTAGAGAAATTTCAATTAAATAAATAGTCCATACACAAGCCCTTCAACATTGTTCACATGAATAACAATATCTCTAATATAGCAACAACATTGTAAATATATATTCCAAGCCTTATATTACGAATTCAATCCATTTATATAGCCAGTACTTTCGTTGATTTTGTGTGACTACTTTTATAATGAAAACTGGAAGTCATACATATACCTGTAATGTCTTTAAACAGTCTGCTACCTAACTAGTAGACCTGATATGAATCTAAGCATGAACAAAGTTAAAATAATCCATGAGTTTAAAAATAACTTATTTAATAGCTTCTACGTACCTTACACTTTACGTATAACTGTATTAAATTTTATAATGCCCATCGATAACTTGTTTCAGATACTCTGAAAGCTTCCGAAAACAAGTATTGTACACTTTATGTGCATTATATTTAGTAGTCCGGTGAAGCTGTTAAGACCTTGCTAGGTTAATAGCGTAGTCAGTTCGAAAAAAGTATGTAGCAGATTAATTATTGCGTATACTAATGTAACTTTTAGGATAAGTATTAATTAATTATCTGTCCAAAAATTAGATTTTGCCTTTCTTAACTGAGTATTTTATGCCAGGGATATCTAAACTGGGTTCCGCAGAATAGTCTTCAGGGTTCCGCCAAATTTATATACCCCAGATGCACACCATTGTCGGACATAATACCGAACTATAAAACAATTATTCATAGCGCAGTAAAACAATTTCATTCTTCAAATTAAAACTTTAAGTTAAGAATAGTATGTTTCAATTATTTGTAATCATTTGATATGGGGTTCCAAAATATAAGAGGTATTTGTTTGGTGTTCCGTTATGTTTAAAGTGTAGGAATCCCTGTTCTATACAAGGTTAATTAATATTTTTCAGTTCACGCAAAATATATATATAATTTGCGGGCACGGTAGATGTTGTCGCGCCTTAGTAATAAAAAAAACTTCCCTATTAATTACTCTATCTATTGGTGAAAACTGCATGAAAATCAGTTCTGTAGTTTTTAAGCTTAACAAACAGACAGACGTGGCAGAGGACGTTGTTTTATAATATGTAATTATTAATACATACTTCACGTATAAGATTCATATAACTGGGTATGTATATAATAATTTTACCCTGAAATACGTCCTTTGTTAGAACTTAACTGCATGAAGTTCTTAAAGCGATGATGAGTTGGTATAACTTAGCTTTAGCGGCTAGTCTTCATACATGCATCTATCTAACTGTGATTCACATTTAAATAATATAAGCCTGTGCTTCTTTCTGGTAGGGCAATTTCAGTCGCGAAGCACCTAACGCTGCACTAAGAACAAATTACTCTGAAAGCCAAACGTGTTCTCATCATATTTATCGTTTTTAGATACTGGTAAAATAGCAGCATTCACTATTAATTCGCCGATAACATTTAAAAGCATTGAAATTAACTCAACATTAAGTCTTATCGTACATCAAGTAACAACAACAATTTTTACGTATACGACTACGTACATGTATGGGAACATTATGTTGCAGACGTAGGTATTGTAGACATATCTTTAGCGTCGAGGGGTGGTCTGACGTCATAGTCTCTGACGTCACACGCACACCTCCCCTCGCCCACGCGCTTTCCTTTCAGTATTGCTACAGCTGTTAATAATCAACCAATATTCGTCTGCAATATTATATCCGTTCTACAACTTTAATTAATAATATTTATCAAATCTATGCATTCATACGAATAGACTTCATGGCTAACTTGTTTATAATTGCTCACACTTTTACATAAATTGAGATTTGATTCGGATTAAAAACAAAGTAGGCAACACAACATTTAGCAAAGAGTTCAAATGGTTTTACTATTTTGTGAGTTGAATGCAATGATGCATGAATTTATATTTTTAATTAGTTCTTGTTTACCTGTTGTTATTATTATTATTTGCAATTATTATTATTTTGTCATTTCTGTTATATTATTTTGAATTTAATGGAAAAAATATTAAAAAAAAACACATAATTAAACCTTAATCATTTTACATGTAGACCTCGTAAATTAGATATATCACATACATCGAAAATAGAGTTTTTCAACTTTATAAAATATAATTAAATGAGAAAAAAAAATTGTAATTTTCCGATACGAGGTTAACAAAAAAAAAAAAAACATTATTGAATTATACTTTAAAAAGAGGTTAGATGCAAAATAATTTTTATATCAGACTTCAAAACTAATGAAAAAAAATTATATTACATAGATCAAAAATAAAGTCTATAATTAAATTTATAAAATATAGTTAAATAAAAAAATATATATATGTGTAATTTTTCAATACGAGGTTAACAAAAAAAAATGTTCTAAACACTAAAATACAATCACACAGATAAAACATTAAAACCTGAATGTAACAGGATAATTGTATCCAAACTAATAAGAATATTTTAAATGTATATATAAACTTTGGTATAATACTCAGAATCTACGCAAACACTTGTCACCGCAGTGTTTACGTGGAGAACTTACGTAAGCGCGTAATGAGAGAAAACGTCAAACGATGAAAAAGCTTACAATCACAATTTACTTACGTAGGTAAAACGTACATGGGCTATATTATTTATAGTGATAAGTCATTCTACAATCAATACCCAACATTTATGCATACTAATGCCATCTATCGGTCCTTTAAAAAACTAAAGACTGTGATACACACAAGTCTTGTTCGAATAATAAAATCGAGAGGGTTGGTAAACTACAACGGCTTAAATTACAGCTTTTGCGTTATCATAGATGGCGTGATCATTGCATAATTTCATAAAATTTGTTAATTACAAACTACTGGATGATACTATTACGGGACGATGTCCATTTTTACAAGTTAACGTTTAGTAGGTGGTAGAGCCACACTGAAGCTACTACTGGCTTCAGTATTTGCTTTCAGTCGGCTCGCCCGGGGTAGTACCACCCCCTCACTAAAAACCGACGTGAAGTAACAGTGCTTGCATTGTTGCGTTTCGTTTAGTCAGTGAATATACCGGAGGCCCACCTCTTCTCTTCCCTTCCTCCCCCCAACGGCCAACGGAGGCTGGCAAAGCACTTGCGACTCCCTTGGTGTTACAAGTGTCAATGGACGGTGGTCACTTAAAATCAGGTGGCCCACCTGTTCGTTTGCCTCCTATTATGTAAAAAAATGAACGTTTCAAGAATATTTACCTGATAGTCTCTTTTATGATCAGAAAAAAGGGTACTAAACTTATCAAATAACTCGATATTCGCTATTTTACGCGCTTTTTATTATCTTAACCTGCAGGTTTATTTGTAACCGACTCTTTGGACGCGATTTTAACCCGTTTCTAACGGTCAGATTTCATTAAAACTTTGTAGAGATATCGAGGACCGATGACAATACACTAATTTGATAAGATTATTCCATTATTCGATTCGAAAAATATGAAAGCATTTTTTTTAGTTTTTTAAATCATTTTTTATTTATACTTGCTGGTATCCTTCATCTGTATTAGGTACATATAGTTTTGTGTTCAGAAAAAAAAAAAAACAAAAATATATTATGCTTACAAATTATCTTTATTTTAATTTTTTTTTTCTTAAATCTTGTTTTCTAAAATCTTTAATAACTCTATATTAAGTGAAGATGACTCGATATTTTTTTAGATAAGAGTCTTGCATCTAAAACTATAAAGAATAGATCGAAATGTATCTAATAGTTTATACGTGACGCGTCCACAATTGCAGGTCTCTGTCGTCTTATTTATATATAAGAAGGTATAAATTGATATAAATCATCGTAGTATTACCAATATACAATATAGAAGAAAGTTCTATTAATTTATATTATTAGAAAAATCTATACTTTTATAGGAGATGTAATCCACATAAAATGAAGCATCTGATTATGTAGAAAATGTTTTACAAGGACTTAATAATGTTCAAGTACCTTATATACATAGAATTAGTATATATACGAATAAAATACTCTTTATAAATGCAATATAATTTATCAGGTTACTGTCTCAATCCCTTACCTAAAGACTACCCCTTACTAAAAGATTAACATAAAAAACATAAATAGATCAGTCTTCTTACATAGCAGTGAAAATTGACAGTCACAGTAACGAGTATAAAATAAATCCTCATTTAAAATAAAATTTTATGAACCCACGATACATAAAAATTACTAGTCATTTAGTGATGCTTTCTTCTTACGATGAAGAAGTGGGGCAAATATTCTGGTGCGCATTTCCAGGAGAGGATAAGTAGACGGGTAACAATTTTTGCAAAAACTTTTGTAAACAAAATATATTTTTGCTCTCATTTTTTTTCTCTATACATAAAATGTATTGCTGAAACATTAAACAACACAGACAAAGTAGTACGGTTTACGATATAAGCTAGTTATTTAGTTAAAAGTATTCTTTTAAACTTTCATGTCTTTCGCGCCAATTTGGCAGCCATCTTACTTTAATTACTGCGCATGTGCCACAGTAACTATAGAAACGAACGCAAATACTGTGTCGAATTAAATTGAAGTTATTTTATTTATGAAATATTAAAATAGCTTTAGAATATATATTAAATGGATTAATTTTTATTTACTGCTCAATCAAAAGACAAACGATTAAAAACTTATCACAAGTGGCAATATATAGTAGACCTCTTTTGAGATTTTTCTTGTAACCTTTTGATATTTCTATAGTTTTCAGATTTTAATATGTTATTTTAACATAATTAAAGACCCTAAAACATTTTATAACAACAGAAGGATAGCTTACTATTATTTTGAAAATAGAACTCTCACTACACTTTCTGGAAACTTCGTTAAATATTATCATAACGACTTTACAAACAATCATTGCCTTTGTTTAATACATTTTTAGATGTGCCAGTTAAGGTTTATACAATTAAAAAGTTTAAAATACTATTTAAAGAATATGTGTCACCTGTGTCGACTAGATTACTAATAGGATTTCCAATACTATTATATCTTACTATCTTACATTGCATAATATATTACGGCAACTATTACATTACAAGTGTATAAATAAAACAAGTGTGTTTGCTTTACCAATTCTTATAATACACCGTTCACTTTTTCTAGAAACATACTTTTATATTATACTGTATTACAGTTTTTCATCCCTGTTCCGTATTTAAAAAGTATATTCTCTACAAACCTGTCAAATATAAAAGTATAAGCTATTGTTGGAAAGATTATTTACTAAAGAGTTTTAGTTGCCATCAGTAGGATGTAGGTGGTAGAGCCACTCTGTATCTATTACTAGTTTTAGCATGAATAGGTCGACTCGCCCGGGGTAGTACCACCCTCTCACTGAAAACCGACGTGAAGTAACAATGCTTGCATTGTTGCGTTTCGTTTGGTAAGTGAGAGCGCTGGACGCCCACCTTCCCTAAACCTTCCCCCTCTGCACCCTACCCCCCCCTTTTTTTTTATTAACGTGGGGAAATCCCTAACGGATACGCTACCCTCCCGGGGGAGAAGGTAGGTTATGTCCGATTCGCACAGACTAAAACCCCACGGTGTACCGTCCGCCGCATGGTAGGGGCAGCCAGGGATCGAGCATGCTCACTGACCTGAAAACTGCCCCTGCGGCAGCCTGGCGAATGAACGCCAGGCGTCGCCCTACTATAGAGAGGCTACTGGGTACACGACCAGCAGCCTCCCCTCGTCAGCCTCACCCCTGCCCTCCAAACACGGGCTGGCAACACACTTGCATTCTCCTGATGTTGCTAGCATCTATGGACTGCGGTGATCACTTAACACCAGGTGACCTGCATGTTCGTTTGCCTTAATCAAAATCATAGTACAACTTAACTTTCATAAAAAAAACTTATGGAAATACAAATTGTTTCATATCGATTGCGCGAGTTTTTTTTTTTTTCGGAAAAAGAATGTTACAAAACAAATACAGCATCTACTTACTGTCTGCACTTTGCAAAAAATATGGTCATGAACTGATTTATTTATGCTAATATTCCTCCCGTTTATTTGTACATATGTTATTAAAGGATTTGTTAACGCATGAGTAATGAATTCAAAAAAACATATATTTTACTTAAAATATAAACTTAATATACGCGCACTCCTTTATTATTTAGAACATACTGAATTAATCAATGTTGGTGCCAATTATTTTATTTAAAACTAGAAACCGCCTGCATATTCTTATCCGTTAACAATGTAGACAAAACTTAATAGCAACAAAACATCAACCATCAATCTAAATGTAACTTGCTATTACTTACATTTTTTTTTGCAATCAAATTCGCAGTTATCTCAAACTTCGCTATATCCTCTGTACAATAATCTCGAATAGTGTTTTACATAGTTGTTTCTATAATCGCTCTTGTTCATCTAGCCACTGCCACATATACAAAGTGTTACGTACTTATTTTAAATTCTGTCCTAGAGTTAGCGATTGGATCGATTGCTGTAAAGGTCAAAATTTACATGCATTAACCACCTATGACGTCAAAATTATTTATTTTGATAACGTTTGATATACTGGTCATAAATCCATTTAAACATAACCTATGTAAGATAAAAGTAATCATATTATGATATCCACGACTATAGATGGCATTAATGGTTATATATCAATAATGAATTACATCGTTACTTTATTTTATATAGCTGTTATCAATTATTCTGCCGTTTTGTATCGTATTTCACTTTGTAACAGTGACACGATAATTAAATGAACAGGCATAGTTCACATCACGACTTTGAATCTGAGGAAAGTAAATTAATGTGGGGCTCTATGCGGTAATTTTTAAAATAAATTCATTCGCCTGTACCGCTTCTTAAGTTTCAACCAACGTTACCAGCTTATGTGAAATTTCACAAAATATGCAATTCCTCGGTTGAATGATGAAGAAAATTTAGGGATTCAAATATTTTGCTACTTAATAATTTGTATTTAAAGCATGAACAGTTCGATTGTTAATATATATTTAAAACTAATTGATTTCTGCCTACTTCGTTTAGCATTACAATAAATGTAAGAGGTCAATAGAATCCAAAAAAAAAAAAAAAAACAAATAAAATCGTCTACGAAAACTATCGCATCGCATGATCGACGTCATATTCTGCAACATTCAGTAGTTTCGACGTATGTGAGCCTCAAATTAACTATTGTATATTTTCATTACCTCTATATATAAATTTCTTCTGTACGTGTGTATGTCACTGAATCCTTCTTAAAGGCTGGACCGATTTTGATGAAATTTTGTGTGCGTATTCTAGTGTATCTATAAGAATGGTTTAGATTTAAAATTGTACCCGGTATGTGGTGCGGTTGACTTTTAGGATTTTTTATTACCAAGGCAGGACAACATCTGCACGGAACCGCTAGTCTATACTAATATATTAAGCTGAAGAGTTTGTTTGTTTGTTTGGTTGAACGCGATAATCTCAAGAACTAGAGATCCGATTTAAAAGTTTCTTTTAGTGTTAGATAGCTCATTTATCGAGGATGGCTCTAGGCTACATATCATCACGTTAAAGCCAAAAGGAGCTGAGCACTAATGAAGAATGTCTCAAAATCGGGCTATTTTGGAAGCTTCCGCTGCGTGTTAATGTCAGTATTATATGCGTTGCCATGGTAACGCGATAACATTCTATCAAAAATATTTTCATGGTTTATTTTGTATTCCTATTAAAAAAGTTTATTCTACGTTAGTTTTGTTTTCGATTTTTAATTATACGTGTTACGTTTATATCGCAAACATTTCTTAAGTTTATTTTGTGTTGTTATTCAGAAAGTTTAGTAGTAATAATATTCGTCCAATAAGACAGTCAAAGGAATTAATCCATACAGCCAATTCTGAAATTGTTAATATAATTAGTTTTCTTCTATGTCCAAGTTAATGTAAAGGTATAAGCGCCGAATCGTCTACATAATATAACGTAATTTTTTATCTTCTTAATCTTCAAGACCATAGAATTAATGCTTCGTGGTTTTATTTTTCATTCATTTCACTTATGCAAAATAAACGAAAGATATTATATAATACGCAACCAATTTCTACACGATATAGAATCATGTAACACAATATTATGAAAAAAATATAAAATCCACTACCTGACAGACTGAAATCCCGCCAAACACTCTTAAAAAACTCTATTCTACATTAGTTTTGTTGCCATTTTTTTATTTGTGATATATTACGTATTATAAAAGTAAAGTAAGTGTAATTTATATTAAAATAAATTATTTTTGGTGAATAAAATCTCTGATGCTACAAACATGAAATTTTTTTTTAACTCTGTCGATATGTCTGTTTTTTTTTTATTTGTTCCGGGTAATCTCTGAAACGACTGTACCTATTTGAATGTTTTTTTCTTCTTAGAAATGACTACGCTTAACAGCTTCACCGGACTACAAGTAATATTTGAACGGGAATTTTACGAGCAAATAAGTAACTAATTAGTTGTTTTATTTAATATTGTTCGATAATGTGTAGCTTCATATTTTCATTATTTTCTTATATAGTGTGAGCGCTGAGGGTGATAAATAGTTTAAAATTCCAGTTATGTGGATGATCATAATTCCATCCCATTCGATACACTATTAGTATTCACATACATAATGTACACGTTACCTGTTACAGTAGATGATGTGCGTGTGATACAAATATTTTTGAAATAGTATTATTGTAATTAACACTTGATGTGTAATCACAATTTTAAATTTATTTAATATATTAAAAAAAACGCGTGCGAAGCCGTGGGTAACAGCTAGTATACATATAAAGATAAATCCATTCTTTGCTATTATTAATATAAATTGCTTGAAAATTTTTCGACCACAGAAACCTCGACAATAATGGAGATAATTATAAAGAAAAAAAAACAATATAGGTAAATAGATAAGGGCTGCAATATTTCCAAGTATAATAATCGCAATATATATTTCACTTGTGTTGCGTTTGCAAATATATCTAAAAAATGCGTGGTTCTTAAAATAGATAATCGAAAACGTTTCTACTATATATTTGGCGGCAATAATTCAGATAAACGTTTTAGACGTCTGAAGTGAGTAATGTGATATGAAACTAGGAAAAGGAATATGAGAATTAAATTAAATTTTCTTTAACTACATAGACGTAGTCGAATTTTTGGATAAAGTTTAGATTTTGAAAATCGTGTTTTAACATTTTCAACGTCTCAGATTTGCTTGTCTTTGAACAATGAGATTGATCAAGTAAACAAACAAATAATTATTCTTTGTTTACTACTAATTAACTACCTGATGCCTGTGACTTCCTTTAAATAAAAATATATTTTTTGTCTAGACCCACTTAGGGTGCATATTTACGACATACGTCTAAATAGTTTCTCAGGATCATTTCCATATTCAAACTATTAAAACTCAATTCTAATTCGTTTATTATTTTCCAAATTACCTGGGCACCCGAGTCTAGCTGAGTTCTTTAAAAAACATTTTTAAATTAAAATAAACTATTAGGTTTGCCTTATAAAACTAACATTATTTTACAAATAAAAAAATATATATATATATATATATATATATATATATATCTTCTGCTGTTATTCGGATTCGAACTGGGGTTACACGGATTTTCGAAGCAACCGATTTCCATCTGAGCTATTTTTGTTTTGACAGCGCCGGTAAAATATACCATTATATTCTAGCAATATTTTTTCATTGCCTGGAAACTTAGTTAAAAAGTTTTCTGTGAATAAAATTTACCTAGATCGATTTATGGTCCCCGAAACTACCTATATACTAAGTTCACGGAAATAGATGACGCCGTTTCCGAGATCCTGAATATATACGAATATAAAAATATACAAAATTGCTCCTTTAAAGGTATTAAATAGATAGATAATACATGGCCTGACACGGAAAATTCAGAATATTAAGTACTATTTATGAAATTAGAGTATCAAGTATTTCTGAATTGATTTGAGCGGATAGCACAGAAAATATAAATTTTTTTTTATATATATTCAGACTCCGGTACTTATATTGTTGTTATTTGTTACTTGAAGATCTCGTCTACAGAAACTTCTTCTTACCATTAAAAATCAATAGAACGTGTTATGTCAGACTTGTTTTAGAAATAGTCCCATTGAGATAAACATTTAAATTACTAATTTAAATTCATCACTTCAAGGTCAAGGCCATCTTTTAGATGATGTCATCCTTATTAAAGAATTTGCCAAAGACAAATATTTATTACAAATTAAATTCTAAATTCAGAATTATGTTAATCGATAAAATTAAAGTTATACTTAAGAGTATTTTATTATATGCAATTAATTTATTTTATTAAATAGTTAATAACCAGAGACGTTGTTGACACTAGATTAATTACATATATTGTGTACTAATAAAATTAGAACAATATAGCGGAAACCAAATAAAGAATATAACTTTAACTGAAACTTAGCTTTACACTTAACGCTAATGTGTAACTGACATAATTCTCAATACATTGTTACTGTAAATTTAAATAATACAATTACAAATACAATACGGTGATCAGACTTAAGTCAACCTTTAATAGTTCTGAATATATAGGAATAATATACTTGGAAGACAATTTGTGTTACCTCCGAATCATTCTCAGGTGTATAGCCTTTTTATTATCGATGAGAAGATTAATCTTTAAAATAATTTAGTTCTAGACTTCAGCTGAAGATATAATATGCCGATGATATTGTTATACTTTAAAGATTAAATTATCCTAGTCTCAAAATATGACTGACCTCGGAAAAGAATGCAATCCTATATAAGATGTATCATTGATAGGTAAGAGATACCATGATAAAATAAATGATAGTGAACCTGACACTGAATGTCTATTCGCTAACTTAATTTAATGAAGAAGAGCATTAGTTTTTTAAAATGCATAAATAACTTGCACATTGCCGGAATCGACAGCGCGATACGCCATTTCAAAAAGTTTTATTTTAACTTTGTCACGAGACCTTTATTAGCTGAGTTCATTTCATAAAAAAATCTGATTATATTAACAAAGTATACTATAAATTGCTATTTTGTGAATAAAAAGTATGATCTAGAGGAAACTTATTTTCACGGTTTGCCTTTTTATATTTTTTATTTAAACGTTTAGAGGTGCAGCACAGAAAAAAATATTTTTATATTGTATTGGTTTTCCATAGATACTACTTAAAACTACTAACCACAGTTGGAAAACGATTTTAAATAAATGAAATAATAAAAACCAACTCCTAATAAGGTCAGAATAAGCAGCCAGGTAAAATTAAGTATAAAAACTTAAATTAATCATTTAAAAAATAAAAAATTGTATAAACAATAAATCCCTTTATTTTGTTTGTAGCCTAATAAGACCGGAATTAATGGTTCTTAGCATAATAGAAACTGCAAATGCCACTGATTTCATAACCTCTCAAGGGACCCATCGCTTTATCGCCCCAAAAAATTTCCATATACATTGTTGTTCAAACATAGATTCACGTTAGCTTTATTTAGGGTCGAATATAAATCAAAATCAACTTTTGTTTGTTACGTTTAAGGCATGCACATAAGAGAGGTGTATACATAGAATTCAATTTACGGGGCGTGGCGAACCAAGAACCGTGACAGAATGTATTCAAAACGCCAATATTTGGTCGGGAAAACAGCACTATAAATAGGAAACTCTTCCCTGCCAACGGCATTCTTACTCTATACAAAGGTAGCAACTACAGCTCCTATTAGTTAGTAGGAAGAGCAGATATCGATTAGTAAATTACGAGTGCTTGTGGTAAAGGAATCAAAGTATGTTCGCCGAGGGTAAATATAAAAGATGCATGGCTCGGATAGCGTGATAGTTCAAAGGATTATACTGTCAATACCATAACAAGGACTGCCTCATGTCTGACGCATTCGCAGTCATTCCTTTTTAGTGTTGCTTAGCTCTAATAATCAGTTGATTTGTTAAGAAATAAATTAATATAATTCGTTTTGGAGTGTCATTAATTTTAAAATAAAATAATGTTTAATTATTGCAGGGCCGAGCGCCGTAGAGTCGCGCTCGCCAAGCGCCTTCCCGTCGACCACATCCAGTATGCTACTACTGCAGACACACGTAAGTTTTATTTTCAATTTCTAAAAACACTTGAAAATTTATACTATACTATACGAGCAATATTAATTTTGACTTATGCAAACGACAGCGGGATTGAACAGACGGCAAATAAAGTTTTGAGTGAATGTGTAATAAATACTTGATTTACTTGAGGTATTTTTAATTTACTAACTAAAGACTAATAGTTGCATTCCTTATTTAATCTGAAATACAAATGCCTACAGTCATTTTCGAGTCTGATTCCAATAGATTATTTTCGAAAGAAATAAAATCTGTTGTTATTCCTGTGTTTGGCACCCTTTAAGAATACTGTTATCAAAATTATCATTTGCATAATTAAATTAAAAGATTTAAAAATTTATTACTACACCTGCACTAATATCACCAAACACCAATTCTTAGACAACGTATACTTTAAACCGAATATGCACGCTATTGGCGCATCATGGCCGCCCCTGTAGACAATCAACCGCCTACCAGTAGTACAACGCCTCCATTATTGATTTTTCATCTTTACAGAGCAACTACGGTTCGTCCTTCACTGATCTACTGTCACCACAATACCAAGAAGACTCTTCTGAAATCTTAGAAGAAAATCTTGACCCATTTCCCGACGTTGAGTTCCATGCTCCGATCGCACCTGAACTGAAGTCTCAACGTGTAACCCCTATAAGTGAAGCCTCTTGTCCAACTCTTGGTCCGGCATTGCCTAGTTTTGAAGAGACGTATTCAGTTCGTTATCCTAAACAAGAAATGGCTGAATTTGGTATTAAAATGGATGATGAGTGCTATAATGTGAGCGCTTATTCTCATCAAGGTCATGCGTCAACTCAACTTTTATATCAATATCACCAACCTTCATTGCCATACGTCCCATCGTCGTATTACGCACCGGCTCAACCATGCAGTCCTACATTTGATACCGGTGGAGTCGCATCTAACCAGGATTCCTATTCTTTACCACCGTTCCCAAGCTCAGTGGATCTACATATATCCACAGATCAAGCAGCAAGGCAACGAAGAGCATCGTTGCCTGTGCAAAGATCGGAATCCAGTAGTTCTAATGATAGCCCTAAAGTACATGGAGCTAGGGTTCATTGCATGCAAGCATCAGCTCCCAGTTCAGCCTCCAGCTCCCCTGGAGTAGGACCTCCAGATGGTAGTGGAACAAGAGCGGCCCCAGCATCGCCCAGCCAACTTTGCGCTGTCTGTGGAGATACAGCAGCATGTCAACATTATGGAGTAAGAACTTGTGAAGGATGTAAAGGATTCTTCAAAAGGACTGTTCAAAAGGGATCGAAATATGTTTGTCTAGCTGAAAAATCTTGCCCTGTAGATAAAAGAAGGCGGAATAGATGTCAATTTTGCCGATTTCAAAAATGTCTTACTGTTGGCATGGTCAAAGAAGTAGTAAGGACAGATTCACTGAAAGGAAGACGCGGTAGATTACCCTCTAAGCCAAAATGCCCACAGGAATCACCTCCAAGTCCCCCAATATCCATGATAACAGCCCTCGTTAGAGCCCATGTTGATACTTCACCCGACTTTGCCAACCTAGATTATTCACAGTATCGTGAACCTAATCCACTGGAACAACCGATGTCAGATTTAGAGGTGATTCAACAGTTTTATTCAATTTTAACGACTTCCATTGATATGATCAAAATGTTTGCCGAAAAAGTACCAGGATTTGGTGAACTATGCCCTGAGGATCGCGAGCAACTCTTTGCTTCTGCACGTCTTGAGCTATTTGTGTTGAGGCTGGCGTATCGTACGCGTCCGGAGGATACTAAGCTTACATTTTGCAATGGTCTTGTACTTAACAAGCGGCAATGTCAACGATCTTTTGGAGACTGGCTACATGCCGTCCTAGACTTCAGTAACACCTTGCACTCTATGGATATTGATATTTCTACTTTTGCATGCCTCTGCGCTTTGACACTAATAACAGGTATGTTCATTTTAATAGTAAAAGTATACCCCAAGAATTATTTTGGTCAATTCTCATTTCACAAAACTTGTTTTGTTACTATCGTTAAAAAAGAAATAATAGTTATGTAAGCATTTTTATAACCATAAAATAACGTCTCGAGAGGTAAAATATTAGAACTTTAATATTCGAACTACATTTAAAATTAATGAGTATTAATTATGCATTAAATAAAAATTATGTTTTGTTTCAACAGAGAGGCATGGATTAAAAGAGCCTCATCGAGTGGAACAGTTACAAATGAAAATCATCGGGTGTCTAAGAGCGCATATGCCGGGTGGCGGCGGCAACCCTAGTAGCGGAGCTCCGCATTTCAGTCGTGTGTTGGGTGCACTTCCTGAACTTCGCTCTCTATCTGTGCAAGGACTGCAACGCATCTTTTACCTGAAACTTGAAGACTTGGTGCCCGCACCACCTTTAATTGAAAACATGTTTCGTGCCAGCCTGCCATTCTAAGGAGTCCGCAGTCCGCACCATATTCCCGAGGACCATTCCCGCCTTTGAAAAAAACATTCTCCCTTTATCTTTAGAGCCGACTCCGTTATTTTTATAAGTGTGTAGATTTAAAATATTTTTCTAGTAACTAATTGAGACATTTTAGGACAAGATCTCCCACGGAATCGGTTCGTGCTAATTTTATGAAATTAATATTAAGTACCTGTAAACGGTAACACATGTATCTTGTAAGTACTAAGCTAAGTTTAATTTATTGAGAACACTTAAGAAGTTCGTCTTTTAGACGTAATTTCGTTTATTCTTATAATGTTATGTATTTAGTAGTCTGCATTTGAGTTACCGCTCGTGATCAATGGCATCTTGTCGTACAAATATTCCTATGTTATTTACTTACGTATTATTTAAATAAGAAATATCTAGTCACAAGACTTAGAAATGTTTAAAATAATTAGCTCGTAAAAATCAGACATATAGAGAAAATATAGGAAAGTTACTTATTAAGGTTAGGCATTTGATGTCTTTTTGTACTAACACGTGCAAATCAGCGTATTTATTTGATCCATTGTATTATGATAATATTACATCAAATTAGTTAAAATGCGCGTCTATAATTCGGTTACATTATTGGTATGTAAAATATGTTTACTTGAAATGATCGAAGTTACCTTTTAGTTTTAAATAATTTAATGATTTCAGACGCTAGAATATTAAGTCTTATTTTGTTATAATAATTATAGACGATCAGGGAAAAAGTTCAGCATTATTCTATGTCACTATTACTACAAACTATTCCCTAATTCCTACAAAGTGTCTTAAAAAGTACCTTTGTGATTAGATAAGTATTAAAATTCTCTTAATGTATACCCTTTTCTGAACTATCTGTATATAAATTGTATATAAATAAGTACCTATTCATAATTCAAACATATCACTTGACAACACTGAAAAATTAAATAAGCTTTAAGATCCTTTTTACTATCAAATTCTGCTAATAATAATATTGTTCTATATTTCAAAACTTTTTCGAAGTGGCGTAGCTAGTTTTAAAGGGCTCCTCAAAACAAGTTCAGATCTTTTTACTGGTAAATTATATCGAGCTTACTGCAAGTGACTTAGGAACTAAAGATATCGCTAATACAATAGTGTTTGCGTTGTGAAAGTAAAACTTTTTATTTGAGTGCTTTAGAACTCCAATCAGCAACCTTTTTCTGTGACGAAAAGTGGAAGGGGTTAACACTGTGTCCGATAGAGTGTTGAAAACGCAGGTTCTCGCCCGTTCACCGAAGTTAAGTAATGTCTGACGCGGTCAATACTTGGATGGGTGACCGCCTGCGAACACCGCGTGACGTTGTCTTTTTATTGTATTTCTTTAATTAAAATGTTACCCTGTAATACAAAAATTTTTATTCGATCGTGTTTACAAACCTACCCTGTTTTTTTATTTACTCTCATTGCTAATTTAAGCGCTTATTAACATGAAATCGAGGTTTTGGATAACATTTTACGATTTTTTGCTTACGCACATCGGGATCCCTATGCATCGGGAGCCACGTATCATTGATATGACAAATATGGCGGTAGCTACGCCTCTGCTATCAAGTTTTCTTATAAAATTAGTGCTTTACTTTCTATTTAATGCATATCGTACAATAAAATTATTTCTACATAAAATTATACTATATTAAAAACATTTAACAACAAACATAATTTTATTGTAAAAAGGTATCATAGCACACGAACAAAAAGAAATCCACTAAAAATTACTCGCATTTAAAACAGACTTTTATTTGTTTACCTTTTGTGTATATATAAAATATATCTGATTTATTGCTACACGAGATCATAAGAGGTCAAAATTATTTAAAAACAAAATTATATCTCAGATACGATTACGTGTTCTATACTGATGATAAAAATAATCAAAATGCTTAGGATAAATCTGTTCAATTTAAGCAAAAGTACATTGGTATATTATCAATTAAAGCAATTAGTACTAAGTACTGTATTATTATAATCTTCAAACATTTAATAAATAATCGTATTAATATTGAAACTTATATGTATAGATAGATGAACAAGAAATTATAAACTTTTATTGGTGTTACATTCAACCTTTACTGGCCACATTATGAGCCGTTAGCGTTGTAAACGTCCGAGTTACCCTATGAGACTGTTCTTCGTAATAAAAATTGTTGAAATTGATGTTAATCGAATCGTAATTATGTTATCTATTATCTACATTCTTAATATTAGATATAAAACCTATGAATGTCATAATTTTATACGAAAATTGTATGTGATGAATGTTACTTAGTTAATATTCAAAATGCTGGACTTTTTACAAGAACGCTGTGCTCTTGTATAAATGTAAGATGTTTATGTGTAATTTAAAGAATTGTTACATTTTATCATGTTACCTAAGTACTCCCTAATTGCTTGGCCGTTGTCCCATTTTTAATAGAAACTCAATTTTCATTAGTTTTTAGGACAGAAACGTCAGAATTTTAAATACATTCAACATTTTTTAACTTTGAGAGTTTCAAAAACTTTCAAAATTTATAATTTAGATTCGTTTAAGTCTATTTCCGTTTAAAGAGGCAGTTGTAAAGTCAAACAGAATCCTCTAAAAACTATAATATTATAATATAGCTATATATCAATGTACACTTGTTTTAACCGAATCTTTTCTGTATGTATGTTGTTTAATTTTAATACCGTTCCTAGTAATATACTACTTTTCAATAAAACAATTTAGTTTATCCACAAAAACCGTAATGTTTCGCTTTTACCAATAGAAAAAAATCATTTAAACATTTCACTCCATTTTAGGAATAGGTAAGTGATAATAGTTTGATGTACTTATTTCCATTTAGCAAGTTATCAACCCGCTATCTTTTCTTCCTTTAAACAATAATTGTAAAGATTACAATATGTATAAATGCAATAAGAGTAATATATGGAGGAGATACTTAGGTTTCACTCAAAACAATAATTGTAATAAATTGCATTTTTTTTAAGTCTCACTATAGATAAATAGTTCTGCTTTTGTTATATTTAATGTTACATATTTTCTTTGTAAATATTTCTTACAAATAATAATGTTGATGCGAATGCATCCACTGAATAGTCTGTTTTATTTTCTCTTCCTCACTTCGATGATGTCGAATCGTTTGTAGAATGTAAGTAATGGAATACAATTTCAATAAAGCACATTCTTGTTAGGTACCACGTATCTAATCGAAATTTATTATTTTTTATTGTAGCCGAGTTAAAATAACTATTTTTCCTGTACGCATGAACAAGATAAATAATAGTTAGAAACGCAGTCATCAAAAATCTTACTAGTAAAACTAGACAAAAAAAAAGCTTTAAATTAAAAAACAAATTCAGTGCTCGTAAAAAGTATATAATCATAAGTATAAATTTAGCTATTTTATTTCAAATTTTTACCAAATGAATATTCTTTCTAAAATGTTAAATTTCGCATTTTGTGTCAATTCCTTACTCTATTAAGAAAAAATAAAGAGAGAGAGAGAAAATCGCATGGAGGGGACATAACATAACACTTTTTCCCAGCGTCACAAAAGTATAGGTACTCTATATCGAATTACATGCTGAGTTCAAGAAATAAGGAACCTTACATCATTTATTTTATAGATTAAATAACTGCTGTTTGACCGCCATGAATAGTTGAATGACAACCGTAGTCAAGAGAATAAATTTTGTAGTCAAGTGACATATGCACAGAAACAAAATTAAGTGTATTTTAATTTCTTAAAAAAAAAGGTTTTTTTACTGTAGACTATATTTCCATCTGCAGCTTCACTCTGACAAGGCTGTTGCTAGAGTCGAATTTGAGGAAGGGCAGCATAGGTTACTGGTAGAGCGAAAGTAAAAAAAATATCATAATTGATCTGCCCTCGAAGTACGGGCTCCTAAATCAATCACCACGTATATCACTGATCTCAGGGTCACCTATTGCAACATTTTTTTTATCTCAAACTATGAACAAACAATTTAATTATAATCATTTATCTTAGTTTTGGTAGTTTTATGGCAGGGCATTGTGATTTCAAGGTAGCCACAATGCCCCGCCCCCCGCACCCAGTGGCGTAGCTAAGGGGGGGCGGCGGGGGCGGCCCGCCCCGGGTGTCACCCGTTTCGGGGTGACACCCGAGTCGGACTCTGACCATCAGTTGTAGCTCTTTCTACCTATAAAAAATCGTAAATCTGTGGCAGAGAGCATAACCGCCACTAATAAAATTATCTAGGTAACTATAATATCGTACCACCAGCATAATAAATTGATATTTAGAAAAAAAAACAATGTGCACACTGTCCAATCGATCTAGGATTCCCCAAAATTTAATACCCCGTTCGCGCATAACCAACGCTAGTCAGGGGATTCCCTCGATATAGCGCTCGTCACTTGTATTGTGGATTGGACCATTTCTATCGTTTCCGACCGCATTCATTTCAATATTCTCTTACATGAACGTGTGAGCGTCTAGTGCAAAGTGTTTGTTAATTATTAGATATTATATACAACATTTTTTGTATAAAAACCGATTTAATATAGTCTATTCTTGAAGAAAATAAACAAGGTAAATGAAGTATTTTTGTTATTACAGGTAATACTTACATTTTTAATTCATTTAGCTTCTAATAGCAGTATCTTAGATTATTTTGAAAAACCCTTCAATTATTTTATTCTCTTTTAATTACTGTGTATTTTAAAACTATATTATTGAGCCATCCTACATGATAAATAGGCACCTACAGAAGGTATTTTAGACGGATTGCAGTAATATTTTTTTGTTTAGCCTGGGCAAGTATTACAATCTACTAAAGGTATTTATTTATAAAAATAGGTTTTAAAGGCTTTGCTGACTTAAAAAGATTTTATTTATATTTGTACACGTTTTACGATATTAGTTACTTTAGGTAATAATGTTTAATTGTAAATAATATACTAATTAATTATATACTTACCTATTATTTTCCGATCAAAGAGCAATGGGATTTATTTATAAAAACGGAATACATTAAGTTTAGATTTTTGATCGAAAGTAATCATAATCATATCATACAACTTCGCGTACGTTGATTTGGTTCCGAGATGAGTAGCTCGAGCACTCGTGGCACGGATATCACAATCAACGGTGGAGTATTTAACTAGTATTTTTCTGATAATAATTAAATACATATTTATACCCAGACGCAGGATTGTTAACTTATATAAAAATGTATTTCACAAAGCTAGTTACGTAACGTGTAGGTGTTTATTTACTGTTATAATTAGTTTATTAAATCAACGTATCGCTTACTAACTAAAAATATTTTTTTAGAATACCCAGAACGAAATATGCCTCGGGGAACTCATACTTCGAAAAGAGAAAGCGGGTTTCAACAGAGAAAAGCCAAAAAGGCTAAAATGGATGAAATTCAGAGCATGTCCGGTTCTCTTTTCAAATATGTCACAAAAGCAGATAGCGGCCAAAGTTCAAGTAAAGTACCCGAGTCTCCTGCTGACGAAAGTTATGTTTCACATCTTGGAGACTCACATTCAGATAGCAACATCGATAATACAGAATCAATGAAGACGACCCAGGACCTTGACGGAATCAAAATAAATAATGAAAATGACGCCGTTAATGCTACTTTCGGAGATAGCATTGTCTTCGAAGAATCAGTTCAACACTTGAGAGATGTTTCACATTGGAGTTTACCGGTACCCGATAATGTTCGCATTGACATAATAAAAAAGGGTAGTGAACATTTCCAGAACAAAGAAGGACCGTTTCCTACTGTATCTCGTTATGGTTCAAAGATTAAAGGTGATTCTCGTCATCTTTCACAGGAATGGTTTTATAAACAGATGCCTAGTGGTGAAAAAATTCTACGATCATGGATGGTATTTTCTCCTATATCAAATAACCTGTACTGTTTTTGCTGTCGTTTATTTGCTATAAGTAACATACAAACATCATTTACAACTGGATTTCAGAAGTGGTGGAAACTAAATCCTAAAGTATTAGACCATGAAACTTCATGTGAACACTTAGAAAATTTCGAAAAGTGGAAAACTTTGGAAATGAGATTTAAATCTCACACCACAATAGATGATGCAACCTTGCAATTAATGAATACGGAAAAACAAAAGTGGAAAAATCTTTTATCTAGATTATTAGATATAACATTGTTTTTGGCTAAACAAAACCTAGCATTTCGTGGACATGATGAAACCCAAGGGTCGTCTAATAAAGGTAATTTCTTAGAACTAGTTAAACTGCTGTCAAAGTATGATGCAGTACTCAAAGAACATATGTTATATTTGGAGCAGGAAAAATCACCTAAAGTAACATATTTATCGCCAGAAATACAAAATGAGTTCATAAATGTTTTAGCTAATCATGTAAAATGTCAGCTTGTCAACGAAATTAAATCGGCCAAATATTTCGGAATCATGTTTGATAGTACACCTGACGTTTCACATGTCGATCAAATGTCTGAAGTGATTCGTTATGTAAAAATTAATAACAGAAAAGTAGAAGTCAAAGAAGTATTCTTAGAATTCTTTCCTTTACACGAAAAAAAAGCAGCTGCTTTAAGCGCTGAAATACTGAAGAAGCTTGAAAACGATGGCTTAGATATTATGATGTGTCGTTCTCAAGGTTATGATAATGCTGCAGTTATGAGTGGTATACACGGAGGAGTGCAAGCTATTATAAGAGAAAAAAACAACAAAGCAATTTTTATTGGTTGTATAGATCATTCAATTAATTTATGTGGCCAACATTCGTTCGCACAAAATGTGACTTGTGTTACATTTTTCGGAGCAGTGGAAACAATATTTAACTTTTTTACAACTTCCACAAGCCGTTGGGAAGTGCTCTTCAATCACAGCAAAGCATCTGTTAAAAGACTTTCGACAACGCGCTGGAGTGCTCATTATGGTGCAGTAAAAGTATTGGCTGAAAATTTTGATGGGATAATATCTGCAATTGAGAAACTATGTGACCAAGACGTAAATTTAGAAACTAGAGGTGCTGCACAAAATCTTCTGCCTGCTATGTGCAATTTCTCATTTCTTTGTTTTCTTTTCTTTTGGAATGATGTGCTAAGGGAAGTGAACAATGCTCAAATTGCATTACAAAGTAAAGGTTTATGTGTTGATGAAATAATCATAAAACTTGAAGCACTTCGTCTATTCATTGGAGAGAAACGGTTGCATCTAGCAGAAGAGGCAATAGATTTTGCTGTACAAAAATTGGAAAAATACAACATTTCGATGGAACGACGAATTCGTCGCAAGAAACGCATGCCCGGTGAGTTAGCATCGTCCACCGATGCTGGACTTACACTTAGAGCGGAACTTCAAAAGGACATGTTAGAATGTCTTGACAGATTCAATATTGAACTCGAAACAAGAGTAAAGTCCATTAAAGACGTAGCTTCATTGTTTGAGGTTGTGCAGTCAAAGACCTTGCTTTCGGTAAACACTGAGCAGTTAAAATTTGCTATATCAAAATTGACTAACCTTTACGATGAAGTATCAGAAACAGAACTCCTTTTAGAAATACCAAGATTGAGAAGACATTTAAATGCGGCTAATATTACTGCCTCTAATTGGGTGACACTGGACTTTTTGAAATTTATTGTGGAATGAGATTTCACAGAATCTCTTCCGAATCTAACGGTCGCACTAAAGCTATTTACTTATAACAATATGTGCATCAGTTGCTTCATGTGAGAGAAGTTTCAGCAAATTAAAATTAATTAAAAATTACTTGCGGTCTACAATGACTGAAACCAGATTAAACAATCTTGGTATTTTAACGATAGAACATGAAGCAACACAAAATATAAATTTTGAAGACGTGATTTCGGAGTTCGCTAGTGTTAAAGCTAGAAGGAAGAAAGTTAATTAAATTTAATTTTTAACAAAGTAATTTGTTTCACATAATATTCAAATATTTGTAATAGGTACTCGTATTTCAATAAAATGAAAATGATTATAACTTTTTTTATTTTAACAGTTTCGATTGAGTTTTGGGGTGACACCTATAAATTCCGCCCCGGGTGTCACCCATGCTAGCTACGCCACTGCCCGCACCCCCCTAATTAGGGCAGTGTGCTCGGATAAAATATACATTTCTTTTATTGTAATTGAATTTGTAAATCATACGTAAATATATAACCTTTTTATGTATAAAATAGTAGATATAGTTAGTTCATGAGGATAAATCACCAAAAAGAAAAATTCAAAAGAACACTTTTTTATATAGGTACTACGTTGGTGGTCATACTGTCTGGACATAAAATCATCATAGTACTGAGCCCCCTTCGGCAGCGGCTCAAGCCTAGGTCCGTCCCCTCAGCGTGGAACCTTCAGAGCGCTGCTCGCTCGATACAGTAATACAAAATCTTACATCACTGCAACAACATTACACATATAACCCCCACACACGTGCACGCATAGACGCTTACACATGAAAGTGGAAGGGTTTTGTTTATTTCCCTTATCGAACTGAAATAGTTTAGAAAATTATCCGATACGAAAGATATACAATATTTGTTGAGGTATGTATGCTTGGTACCCATATATGTTCCAAGAACTCATATATGTATGAATAGTTAGCTTGGGCCAGCTGAGATAGGTCGCGAATTGTCCGTATCAGGTAACAGCCCAAGCCGAGGTGTACCGTGCATCCTTGAGTTAGTTGTCAAATAAAGTCGGCTGAGTGCCCTAAGCGCTCGCCTTAGTACTCCGATGAAGCTGTTAAAACCTTGCTAGGTCAATAGCGCAGTCAATTCGAGAAAATCGAAGTGCTGAGTGCCGTTGGAACAAACGCCACACCTTTAAGGGTTGAATGTTGAAAAACACTAAAATATGTATCTCATTCATTGCTTCCAAGAGTTCGAAATAAAGTAACCTAAAAAAATCAAAAAACCATACAACATGTATCATAGATATTTGCACCCTTAGGAACTGAAACATGAAAAACAATTACTTCTATCAAATTTTTATAACAAGACTCGTACAAGCCGTAAACATGATACTTTGCTTTTTAGCGAATTAAGTTGGTTTTAAGTTGTTTAAAACTATTAAACTCAATAGGTACTCTTACTTAATACCTGGTCAAACTAATCACGGACACACTTCCTATACCAGCGGACTCACTGCCTGTGCACTACACATTAATGTTTTACAATTTAAATAATAACTCAGCAGGCATAAATTGTGTGTTATAGTTTCATTAGATTTGCTATAGATATATATAGATATGCTACATATATAGTATAGCTACTAAAAAGTTGGCAAATCAAAGTGTATTTTCATGAAGAACATTGTTACTATAATAAGTCATCACTGGTTGGCGTTTTCGTAAAACAACTTGTAACTTTTAATCGGTCGCCATAAAATTCATAATTTTTTATTGCGGAGATTTAAGTACAGCGCTATCTCTCGAGTTCCTAACATCCCCTTACATAACTGTTTTTTACCCTAATGTATCTTGCATGAATTTATACTACTCATACTCAAAAAAATCCAAACATGTCTATAAAATTATGTGTATATTTTAAAATACCATAGCTTTTAAATACCTAAGATGTTTCATGTACTCTGTGAGTAGTCCGGTGAAGCTGTAAAGGCCAAAAAATAAAGGCCAATAGCGTAGTCAGTTCGAGAAAAAAAAATCATGTACTCTGTGATCCTTTCTACAGTACTCTGTGTTTTTAGTTTTCACGTCATGAAAGAAAAACGCTGTGAGAATGTAGTTTGGATGAAGGAAACGTGGACCATTTTTTTTTATTGTCCTATTCGGCGCATTTCTCTATGACATACTCCCCCAGGAGATATCCCGTCCCACCCATATGCAATTTCTCCTCTCCCTCTCCTTTATTCCTTTTATTACCCTTATGAGCAAGTATATAAAATTAAGCTGTATAAATCTAATTTCTTGTATTATAGTTACCGAATTGTACCAAATCTATATAGATCTACATTTATTCATATTAGGCATATATCTACTAACTTAGTTGTTTAGGAATTTACTAATCCTGATGGTGTATTGTCCTTTTGTTATATATTAGACATAAATGGTGGTGGTGGAAATCAACTTCAAATCTTTTGTTGTTGAATTAGCATGGAGTTCTTAATGTACATGACACTGGCAGAGTTGTGGATTTGTCCACAGAGGCCAAGGACTTAAAAAAAAATGAAAGAAAAATGACATTTCGTATTTGTGTCAATTTGTGTTTCAAAAAAAAGAAAACAAACAAATTTATTCTTCGTTTTTTTTAAGGTTTTAAACGTGTAATTTATTGTATGTATCATATATTAAATACAAAACCTACCGGAATTAATATATAATACAAAGTTATGTCTGAATCAAGTGATATAAAAAATATACTGGATAAAAATCTAGAAGATTACGAAATTCAAGAAGTACTCCGTAATGGTACAGATCTTAGAGAATATGCCCTACAAATCGATAAAGGAATTAAAGAGGCTGAGAAAGCGTCAGTTGCAGATTATTTGAAAGAGAGTGAAAATATTAGCTCACTTCACAATCAAGTAGAGGAATGTGATAACATTCTTGCAAAAATGGAAAGTATGCTTATGGTTTTTCAGGTAAGTTACAACAATACATATTGTGAGTATAAGTAATTATAACACTTTGATTAGTTGTTCCTATAAGTTACTAAGTAATATCAGATTTTAAATGTTCCACTGCTCTGGAAAGCTTTTTTGCCTTAGTTACCACACTGCACCTTTGTATTGCCAAACTAGAACACTAAGAAATTTACAATTATTGATTTTCCTATATAATATGACACTAGAAGGCTATTTCACAACTCTTTCATTTTCATCACTATTTATTTCTACATTGTCAGGTGCTACCAATACAATTTGTAAATTTATGTGTATATGTTGAGAGCTCAATCCTTACGTACATCATAGCTGCCTAAAATATTACTCTATAGCAGTGTTTCCTAAACTTTTAGGCCATGCCCCACCTTAACATTTCCAAGATTTTTGTGCCACCCCACATATAATATTTAACCTTTAAAAATCGTTTTATTCCCTTAAAAAATATAAATGATAAGTTTTAGGAAGAAATCACTATGAAATTGTTATCGAGACATCTTAAGTAAAATTTCAAAACATATAATGAAAAAGTTACCTGACTTGACGACAAAGATTGTATGGGTTACCAAGCCTTTTTTGTGAGGACACTCTGGCAATACACTCTTAAAGAGAAATTCGACAATATCGAAAAATTGCTGTGAAAACAGAAAAATTTAAAAAGTTTGAAAAAAAAAACAATGTTTAATTCTTTACAAAAAAATTTGGATCAAGGTTATCCGAATGCAAAATTTATTCTATATTTCTTGAACAGTTGCCACGTCCACAGTGGTTTGTCTCTGTAGAAGAAGTCATAAAAAAGAAATGGAATTACAGTTTTTGAAAAATAGGGTGCCCCAACAAAAAAAATGACAAAAAAGCTCAGTGTGTTACATTATCACTTAACAAAATTTGAGAGCTTATTGTTTTAATTTTATTTTATGGACTGGTTATTACTTATATCTTGTTATTTTTTTTTTTCAGAATGATTTAGGTAGTATTAGCAATGAGATAATAAGTTTACAAAAACGCTCTGTCAGTATGTCTGTTCAGTTATCTAACAGACAAGTTCTAAAAGGTCCACTATCGGCCTTCATTGAGGATATGGCTGTATCAGAAACTCTCATTTTGTGAGTCTTTTTGAATTCATTATTAGAGTAAACATAAACTTAAGCATATCTTTGGTAAGTGGTAGAGCTACTCTGAAGTTATAGCTGGTTTCAGTATGACTTGGCTCGCCTGGGGTAGTACCACCCTCTCACAGCAACCCGATGTGAAGTAAAAATGCTTGCACTGTCGCATTTTGTTCAGTCAGTGAGAGCGCCATAGGACTACCTATCTTCTCTCCCTTCCCCCTGCCCCAGTAACACAGGCTGACAACCCATTTGCCACTCTGGTGTTGCTGGTGTCTATGGACAGTGGTGATCACTTAACATTAGATGTACCACCTGTTCGTTTGCCTCTTAAGATATAAAAATAAAACTCTGGAATAAATATTTCTTTATGTTGGTGCCTTTTCTTATTAGATTTGTTTTATAAATTACATGCCACTGAATAATTTATATAGACAATCTGATAAATTTTCAATTGTTTCAGTGGTATCAACAATGTACCAGTAACAGATAAGGAGTTCATGGTCCAATTAGCTATTCTTAATCAGAAATTAAACTTTGTAAAAGAACAAGATTTCAAAGAAACCAAAGCCTGTCACGATGTAAAGGATGTCTTAGAGAAATTGAAAATAAAAGCTGTTTCCAAAATCAGAACATACATATTAGAACAAATATACAAATTTCGAAAACCAATGGCTAACTATCAGATACCACAGAATGCAATGCTGAAATATAAATTTTTCTTTGAGTTTGTCTTGGCTAATGAAAGGAATGTGGCCCAAGAGATATGCAATGAATACATAGATACTTTGAGTAAAGTATATTATTCATATTTTAAATCTTATGCCTCACGGTTAGATAAGTTAAAGTATGATGAAACACCTACCAAGGATGACTTGATGGGCATTGAAGACGGATCTAAAGGAGGCTTTTTTCAAAAATCTAATTTAAAAAATAAGAGTACAACATTTACAATTGGTAATCGTGGAGATGTGTTAGCCCAACAACTTGAAGCACCTATTATTGTTCCCCATGTCCAACAAAAAACTAAGGTATGTTAAGGACTATATAGATTACTAGCCTCTGCCCGCGACTTCAAGCGCGTGGAATAGATACTTTAGGCTGACGCTAATGCGCAGCGGAAGCTCTCAAGAGGAAAAAAATCCTGATTTTTAAACATTTTTCATTGATGCTCCGCTCCTGTTGGTTTTAGCGTGATGATGATAATAATCCTATTATCACCCTCGATAAATGAGCTATTTAACATTGAACGAATTTTTCAAAGGACCGGTAGTTCCTGAGATTACCCCCTACAATGTCACAACATCGCATATTTTACCTCTTTATGATATTCATAGATAATATTGTTTGTCCTTTATAAGTATGTCATTAGGTAAAATACTAATATGAAAATTTTTTACAAAAAAAAATTGAAACGACTTCGATATCAAAACTCATACGGCACTGAAAAGCGAAAAATAAA
>JACEII010000014.1:8803662-8876976 GCA_014332785.1 Antheraea mylitta
TTTATTTTTCCATTTTTAGTGTATATAAATATATTTATCTGGTTCTAATTAATTATAAAATAAGTTCATAACTTGACAAACAAACATGATATTACACCGTACTAGATCCATCTGGTCAAATTAGGTTGATTGTGAACGAATTTCAGAACCTCATCTTTCCTAATGTCCGTTTCACGGAAATTGCCTCAACAGTCATAACCCCACATGTAAGTCCTCGTCAAACGAGTCTTATGTACCCAAACACAAGATAGCTGCTATAAGCCGTTGAGGAGTTCCATTCTTCATTTTCATGATCAACTCAGGATTGATTAAATGATATTCTTATCATTACAACAGGTTGTTCCAAGTTTTCATTAAAATTAGCTTATGGGGAAGTTCATTTATTCATATAAGCTTTATACATCCCTTTATTTTCAACCCTTATGGTTGGATTTTTTTTTAATTTCAAGAACACCATTCCCAGTTATCCAATTTCAAATAAAATTGTTGAAATCGGTTTCAAGTACACGAAAATACGTAGACACGAACTGCGTGAAAATCAAATAAACGATATTTAACCCCCTTAGGGGTTGAATATTTTATTCAAATTTATATGGGACCACCTTAGAGTATAGCCGAATCAAACAAAAAAAGAATCATTAAAATCGGTTCACAACTGACGGAGATTTCGATTAACATACATTAAAAAAAAAATACATACAACCGAACATAGAACCTCCTCCTTTTTCGAAGTCGGTTAAAAATTAATAAGTGTTTTTGTAAAATCCTAAGTATCTCCATCTTGAATATATTTTTTTCTACAGAATTTCGTCATTTATTAACATATTATAGTAGAAACCGTTTATGGCGACATCGTTTATAAAATCATACCAGTTTTTATGACAATTTTATTTTTCCAACTGACTATGATATAGACCTAGCTAGGTCTTAACACCTTTACCAGACTACATTAAAAATTGACTTTTAAGAAATTGATACTGTATAAAAAAGTAGACTGTCTACATATATGCAAAACTCCAGTTAATCTAACTATAGGAAACACTGCTTGATGCAAAATTAAGTAAAAAAAAACTTGAAATCAAATTTGACAAATACTTAATAGCCAAAAAAGTACAAGGTACAAATTTAGAATTATGTGAAAGAAAAATTGAAGATTTTAATCTCTAGAATATTACAATGTTATTGTCAGCTTATTGTAATCAATAATTTAAATGTTATATTATTTACAGTACTCCTATGAGGCTCTATTTAGAAGTCTCCAATATGCTCTAGTAGATAATGGCTGCAGAGAATACTTGTTCACAACAGAATTTTTCCATGTAAAAGGAGCCCATGCTCAAGAGCTATTTGATAGAATTCTTGGGAAAACTTTATCACTGCTTGTTGTAAGTTATTTTTAAAATTTTTTTAAAAATATTGGTATAAATTGTTCTATAACTTTTATGTTTATTTGTCATAATCATGAGATTTTTTATATTTATTAATTACAGAGAAATGTAGAAAACTATGTATTGGAATGTTACGACTGCTTGGCTTTGTTTCTATGCATTCAACTAGTGAATAGATACAAATGGATGTGTCATAAGAGAGCTGTAGCAGCATTAGACAGGTAAATTTGAAGTTTTCCAATATTTTGTGTCTATCATTGAGCTTAGCGACAATTTCAATATCAAGATACTTTGTGTAAATTCTTTATAATTCTATTATAAATCGTAACTTACCCAAACTTTGGTAAAGAGAGAAGGACCATAAACAAGAAAAGTCAATCTGAACAAGACAGACTGTATCGGTAGCTTATAACTATGTATATTATACTATAGGATCTGTATTAGGGGATGCAATTAATGATAGATCTAATTTAACTAAGACCATAGCCCATATAACCGTAAAATAAGAGCTTTATGGTTGCGTGATACAGTGACACAAAAATTTACATCACTGCTACAACACTACACGATCACTCCCACACACGTGCACGCCTACACATGGAATTGGAAGGGTTTTATTTTTTTCCCTTATCGAACTGGAAAAACTCTAATTTTCCGATAAAAATTATATGCAGGGGTTGTTGAGGCGTGTATGCTTGGTACACATGTGCTTTTCAGCAACTCAAACATATATGAATAGTTAGCTAGGTTAGCTAAGATAGGTCGCGAGTTTGCATGTAACAGGCAACTCGGCTTGGCTGTTGCCGTGCACCCTTGAGCTAGTTGCCCAAATAAAATCCGTGTGCCTAACGCTCTCGACTTAGTAGTTCGTTGAAGCTGTTAAGACCTCGCTAGGTCAATAGAGTAGTCAGTTCGAAAAAAAAAGTGCTTTATGGTCAACTGTTCCTCCTTCATGTCTGAACCCATAAGTTCCGAGTATGTAGCAAAAAGGATTCACACAGAATACTGGAGATCTCACCTTCGCATAATCAACTGACCTGTGCTCTTTGCCAAACATTTGAACTAATTTTGAGCAAACCACATACCTTGCTAGTTTCCAACAATTGCACTTTTAGGTTACTATATAAAATAAATGAAAGTAATGTTAAATTACAAAAATGAATATGGCCTATATATTATTCATCATTAAACCCGTTTTAGAAGAACTATTAGTTATTTTTTAGTTGAATTAAAGATATATTTGCTTTCGTCTTTCCAGTTATTGGGATTCATTATATAGCACCTTATGGCCAAGATTGGAACATGTACTGAAACTTAATATACAAAGTGTCAGAGAGTGTGATCCAGCAAAGTTGTCAAATAAAGAATTAGGACCACATTACGTAAGTTGCTTATGTAAATGGATATAATTATTAATCATAGAATAAATACAAAAGCTAGAATATGTGCTACAATAAAAGTTACTTATCAAAAGTACATGCTTAATAATGATTTTCTAATTATTAGGTCTTGATTTTTTTAAGTACAAAGTTTACGATGAATGTGACACCGACAAATCAATCGTTTTTTTTTATTGATACAATCCAACATTAATACATATAAGGGCACAAATGTTGCATGTTATAGCTGTGTTACAATTATTACATATCCCGAACAAAGATCTCGGTTACATATATATCCCTATCATCATAACAGCTTAGCAGTAACAATAAACTTACACAACCTTCCTTCAATTCTGATAAGGGTCCTAATTAACATGGAACATCATAAACATTTTTAGAAACTACGACAATGATAGAATTTGTTTTTAAGAATAAATATTTTAGTATATAATAAAAAAATATAATAAAATAATCATCAAGTATAGCTAGATACCTACCTAGTCTTGGACTGTCATCAATGTACCCAAGAATAAAGGCCCAATGCTAATGAAATTGAAATAGGACTTGAAAAATATTTAAAAAAAAACTAAATGTTTATAAGTGATGAAGTTCTGTGATAACAAAAATTGAAGAATTAAAAACACAACTGATTTAGAAATTCCTCTTTTTGGAGTTGGGTAATAGGATAAAAAACAGCGATAAAAACATGGGTTTTTGTAATTCCTAATAATAATAATATGTGCTTCAAAATACACGAAATTTCACTCATTCGGTCCTCACTGTAAAAGTGTTTTGATAAAAGGTATTTTCTTGCAGATAACTCGCAGGTATGCTGAATTCTCTGCTGCAATGTTAAGTTTAAGTGAACAATTTCCCTCTGAAGAGCTGAGTAGTCTCCTACTAATCCTTCAAGATGAAGTACACTGCTTTCTGCTTAAAATGGCAGCGGAGTTTCCACAACGAATACAACAATTAATATTCCTGATAAATAACTATGATATGGTCTTGAGTATATTGATGGAAAGAACCAGAGATAATACAAAGGAAGCAGAGAGTTTCAGAGATCAGTTACAAGCACGAAGCTCTGAGTATGTCGAAGAAATATTAAGTCCTCATTTTGGTGGAATGATTCAATTCGTTAAAGAGGGCGAACAATTACTTGAAAGTAATTTGAGAAATGAATTGGCGGGTTTAGAAAAGAAGTCATTAACTTTAGTTGCTTCATTTACTGCCGGTTGGAAGGAAAGTCTTAAAGAAATCCATAGAGAAGTTCTTGTATCTTTTCCAAATCTAGTTACAGGATCTGGTCTTTTGCAAATGGCGTTAACGAATTTCGTACAATACTATCATAAATTTGTAAAACTATTAACACCTAACGCAAGAACACAGTTAGTTAATATACACATCATCATGGTAGAAATAAAAAAATACAAAACTAATTATTAAGGTCCTGTACGACCGAGCCTAGCTCAGCTCAGTTCTTTAAAAAACATTTTTTTAAAGCTGTTAGGTTTGCCTCACAAAATTTGCATTTTTTTTTTTACCAAAACTATTTTTTTTTATCTCTTTTGGTGTCATTCGGATTCGAACTGGGGTTAGACGGATTTCGAAGCAGTTGATTTCCATCTGAGCTATTTTTGTTTTTACAGCGACGGCGAAATTTACCTTTATATTCTAGCTATATTTTTTCATTGCCTGAAAACTCAGATAGAAAAGATTTCTGTGAATGAAATCTAGCTAGATCGATTTATCATCCCTGAAACCACCTACATACTAAGTTTCACGGAAATCGCTGACGCCGTTTCCGAGATCCAGAACATATAACAATATATAAGAATTGCTCGTTTAAAGGTATTGGATAGATAGATACTATAACATTCAGATAAAGTTTGTAAAGAAAAGATAATTCATGTTTATATTTTATTTGAATATCGTTAAGTTATAAAATATGTTTAAATAAGCTTAATAAACATAATCACAGAAGTTTTCACAAAATAAACCTAATGAGGCAGTTTTAATAGTACTGGTACTACGAATTACAATATAATTTGGAACAACTTTCAGTTTATTTCAATTACATTATTACCTTAATTAATGTTGAAATAGGTTCATGTATATTCTTAGTAACAATAAAATCGATATGAAAATTTATCGATTATCTTATATATACCATGTACCATAGTTTTAAATTAATAAAATTAAACCAGTGCTCTTTATCAAGTTAAAATATTTTCTTGATTACCTACTATAAAGACACATGTATACAGTTTCATTAACTATACAAACAAGGCATTTTTTACCCTATAATTATTAAATAACCCATTTACTTCAATATGACTTATTTCCATAAAATATTACACACATCAGATAAAAACTACATAAAACATTATAATACAATTAATGACAAAAATAGTATATACAATTATATTTACTTGATTACAAAGGTATTCTCGCTAGAGTAGCCTTCCATGCTTTAATTGGTTTCGATCTGACAAAACCACGAACTATCTCTTCAAATTCATATGACACTTCATGCGGTTTCCATGATACCATAGCTTCTATAACTCTGTATTGGTTGTGTCTATTCATATATATTAAACTAGTCATGATAGCTTCTGTCAAATTTGGCGATGCTAAAACACAGAACAATGTTCAAAAGCCATAATTTTAACTCGTGCCGGTTGTGCAATAACAATTTTAATTAATATCGACTTTAAAGTGAAAACTTCTTCAGGCCTGTTGTGATATGGAATTGGGTGAAACAAAAAGAGACAAATATATATTTATGTGGAATTTTAAAATCTTTGATGTTGACCATTCTAAACTCTGCAGTAACATACTTCAATTCTGATTTGGAACTGAAACCTTTGTTTCGTCACTTTATAATTTAAAACTCGGTGTAACAAAAAGAAACAAACAGATACATATATAAAATTTAAGGTGTGAGAGAATTAGACGGAATGCATTATACAGTGTTGCTTATATTCGTGATCTCATTGTATATTCCACTAACACTTGGTCTTAAGCAAAATGTAAATAAGATTATATAAAATTCTCATGATGTTTTTAGAACTGCACAGAATTTTGAAACGATTATTGTGTCAAAACAGACCCACAACCCAAATATTAATGTTAGCTTACTGAGTATAAACTTCTTCTGAAACCACAGACTACACCACATTTATATTGTTCCACATTTTTTTAATGCAAATTATGAGTTTTAAGTACAAATACGTACCCATTACGTTTTACTTGAATTAATTAAATTTATATCTAGGTATTACCTAGTCATAGCAAAATAGCTATATAAAGTTTGGTACATAAGTATGCTATTTCAGTGTTTACAAGAATAAATTCATTATGCCAAATTTTGTAATAATTTGCTAAACTTTCAGCAACTCCACGATTTTGGGGATTGGTCATGGCGAGATTTGCCATATAACAGAATTATCATTCCTGGGTAACTACATTCTTTTAACTAAAACAGAACTTCAAATATTCATAATGATGGCAAAGTTTTTCTCGTATCTACACTTATACTAAACTTCGAATAAAACCAATAACCGTTTTTATTGAAGTCTGTAATTTTGTGATTGTGGAGATTATTAAAAAAAGCACAATAAGCTACGAATACCCGAGTAGACATAATATGGCATTTCAGCGGTGACATTTTTTTAGTGCCATCTCTACATTAGCTCATATTATTAGTGAACTATGGAATTAAAGCCTATTTCAGATTGGTAATGAAACATGCTAGACTGGGTACATAGCACTTCTAGAGACAGTATGAACCGATCCTCTATATTTTGTAGATGATAGTGATAGACACGCTGAAGTTATTACTGGTTTCAGCATGAATGGGTCGGCTCGTCCAGGGTAGTACCATCCTCTCATAGAAAACCGACGTGCAGTAACAATGCTTGCATTGTTGCGTTTCGTTTGGTCAGTGAAAGTGCCGAAGGCCTACCTCTCCTCCTCTCGCCCCTCCCTGCTCCCATCCCCCTTACCCCAAACACAGGCTGGCAACTCACCTGCGACTCCCCCTGGTGTTGCAAGTGTCTATGGAAGACGGAGACCTCTTAACATCAGAAGACCCGTCTGTTCGTTTGCCTACTATGACATAAAAAAAAATTCATGGATCTAAATATGACGATATATTTTATACTCACGATTATTCTGAAGCATAGTAAAGAGTTGATTCATAACTACTTCACAGTGTACTTTCATGTCGATGGGATATGGCTTCATTAATGGTCCTAGGAGGGAAACACAAAACTCTTTCACACTGTCTTGTGTTTTATCATTTTCTATAATAGGTTGAAGTAATTTTTTAATAATGTTATTTTGACACCATTTTGTGCCTTGTCGTTTTGCTAAAATAATTAAAGCTATTCTCAACATTTTCTTCTCAATTAAATTACCTGTAAAAAGAAAAAAAATATATTAAATTTATTCAGATTAATTGAAAAAAATGCATTTTAGACAATAAATAAGGTACCTCTTTTTGAACTTTTTATCTCTTTAATTGAGTTCCGGAACATGTCCAAAATATGAGTTTCATTCCAATCTGTAATCTTATAGAAATAGTTTCTACTTAAGATAATTCTCATGTCCCGGACTTTATTAAATCTATCCTCACATTTATAAAAGTGAAGCAGGTAGACCAGGCATGTTACTAGTGGGTTTTTAGCTGAAATAATAAAATATACAATTTTTAAAGCAGGTCTTAAATCATAAATATATATTCTAAATAATGGAATCTTTGAAAGTATGTTTTAGTTTTTGACATTCTTTAAGTCGTTATTGAATTGTTAAAACTTCACAGTACAGACTGTTACTGAATTAATAACAAAATAAAACGCCATAGAAAACACGTTTAAATCATGAATATAAAAAAGGAGGCTATTTTAAAAAAAATTGCGAATAATATACCATATGCAAATTTCGAAACAATAGCAAAAGAAAATACAAGTGATATTCAGAACTTTATAAACTCCTAACACAATTGAAAAATTATAATGCATCCATAAATTACACCACAAGGATGTTATACTTGGAGCCGACTTTTTGTCTCATATTTCTAAATTTTAAATCAAAACTGCACTACCAAAAACGTACATGTTTTATTAAAATCTGTTTTGATGTGAAATTTGGCCTTGACAATAAGAATAACCTATATGCCGTCACAGCAAACGACATGACGTTCTTTTATGACGTCACATCCCCTCTACGCCACTGTTCTCAACTCCCTTACCATGTGCATGTGTATACCTATACTCTGTTGATTATTTTTATAAGCTATGTACTATTTCTATCTAAATATAGTATACTTGACAAATTTTTTATTGCAATATTAACATCACATCACATGTGGAACCCAACTTTTCCATAAAATCAAAAATAAATCTAATATATTGGGTTTTTGTTCATCTTTACAATTGAAGTTGATGAGTTTTGACACATCAAACACTTATGATTTTCCCTTCCTCTCTTTCACCCAAAAACATTCTTTTTTTACCCTTTCCCACCCTATTAACGTGTGACATAATTTATGGATGACCTATTAAATCAAATTAAGATGATTAATTATAACTATATAAGCCGTTTAAACTATCTTTCAAAAACATTCAAATAAGCTGTTGCTTTTGTTTGCTGTTTTTTTTTTTTTCAATAACATACTATTCTTTTAGTAAACTTTTACAGATCTAGGACTTACCTATTCCCATATGAGCCAGAGGTAAAATGTGCATCCAAACATCAAGGCATTGCTTAATTAACGTAACTGATTTGTGTTGAATACAGTACATGGCATCTAACATGAATAATCTCAGACGACTTTTAAATCTAAAATACCTGCAGATAACAGCATAGAAATGCGACATACTTTCTATAACTTCGAAATGAGGTGTACGATTTAGAGAAAAGAGTGTGTACTCGATACTAGACAAAATTTTGTCAACAATATTCATTTTTGGTGATGAGCTATTCAACTGTGCCACTATATAAAGAAGAACTTGTTCTGGTTTCGTCATTGGAGGTGCGGGTGGTAATTCCAATTTTTTGTATAGTTCAAGTTTTCGTGCGGGATCTTTTAAATACTTTATTAATCCAGATATAAAATGTTTGACATTCCATTTTTCTATAACTTCTACTAACTTATTCATAGCATCTTTGGTTTCATTATAAGGTAATTCTATTATGTTTACTATTTCATCTTCGATTCTCTGGGCTATGGAATCTATTACGGATTCTGCAAAAAAAAATTACCATATTTAAAATCATAGTTCAATGTATGGTGAATGATATTCTGTTACATAACTTATTACATGTAATTCTGATTTATTTATTCGTTTATATTGTCGTTCTATTACTGCTTTAAACAAAAAAAATTGAGCTGTCACGGGACGGCTGGCAAATGTAAAACATCGAAATTGTTTTATATAATTTATATGCATAAACAGAAAACAGATTACGACATGAATCAGCCATGGCATAATGAAAAGATAAAACGTTACAAATTTGTCCCATAAAAAAATTGAGCTGTCGCGGGATGCCTGGGAGATGTGAAACATCGAAAGTGTTGTGTATAAGTTATAATTTCTTTTCTCGAATGTTCAGAATGTTTCATTATCAAAATTAAGATCATTTTTTAACAGATATCATCGCGTCGCCACGTCTCACACAGTCGCAACGCCAACAATCAGATTGACTATTTATTTTACTACCTAAATATTCATTTTTATTAAATACATATCAAATAGGCGCAGGCGCGATGTGTTTGTCGGCATATATCAAAACGCTCTAGGTCGTCGGCGCGTGCCGCGTAACACTAGTAGAAACGAGTGGCCGACAAAACAGTTTGAACCCTATGATTATTATACAGATAGGGTTGCAAATGTTTTGAGTATTTCGGTAATAGTACAAAGTTCTTGATTTGCGTCGCCACGCCAAGAATCACGTTTACCCTCCGCCAATAGATGTTTCACACAAAAAAAAAACATAAATTTAAAATTAAACTTACCTGACAACTTATTACCACAATATTTTACAGATTGTACTCCATATTTTTCAATCATTACACACAGGACGCTTTGTTTTGGATTGCTATTCGTAATACTATTAGAATCTTGTTTTTCTGTTTCTGGTAACATTATAGTGTTATTAATATCGTTCTTTTCCTGTATGGTTGCTGTTTCCCTACTTACATTGCTTCTCTTTAACGTGTCTTTATTTACTTCGATAGGCGAAAATGTACTTTTAGAACTAATGCTGTCCACCTCAGTATTATTATTATCTACATTTAAGGTATCTTTGTTAGCAGTTATCTTGTCTTGATTAACAGAGCTACGTAACAGTCTTTTACTTGGAACTTCGAGATTATCTCCCGACGACCTTAGTCGCTTTCTAGTTTCTTGCAATATTGGTTTATCTGGGCTCATTTCATCCTTTTTCTTATATAGTTCAGACAAAGCAATATTATCCTGATCCACATTGTTATCTGTTCCCGTGTCAATGTTGTTTTCTGTACTATTATATTTACTACGACTTCTAGTTGTAATCGATTTTTTAAATAATGGACTAGATTCACTAACTAATTCGTTCTTTTCATTGTTTACGTCATCCTGTGTATCAACTGACTTACTCCTAACAGTCTTGGCATTACTTTCTTCATTATTTATATCTATATTTTCCTTTTTCTTGCTTCTACGTATAACATTATTGTTTTGCGATGTTTCAGACTTTTCTTTAAGTTTCAAAGCAGCCATAACTTTAATAGCTTTCTGATAGATCGTTTTGTCATTGAGAGTCACTGCTGAGTCCTGCTCTGTAACTATTTTTTTCTTTATTGGCAACACTATTTGACTCTGTTTTACATGCGATCGTTTTGAAGATCGCAAATGATCTTGCCTTATTTTATATTTCGGTAATATTCTCCGCTTTAACTTACTTAGTCGTGTTAGTTTTCTAACTTTAGGCATTTTCCTGTTATTAAGTTTAGGTTGATTTTCTTTCTCAGTTTTATTTATTTCCTTACACACACTGCTCAAATCTAATTTTTCACATCTAACAATAGGACTTCTCACTTCAAAGTTACTTGGGGTTATTATTTCCTCCTTGTTTTGTAAACATTTATTAGAATAATTATTATCAGATTCAACTATAGTTTGAATTTCATTAAGATCATTTTCGTTCTCAATATCTGGTGATAAAATCGGATTCAAACGATTTGGCGAAATTCGCAATAAAGTATTACTGTCTAAAACTTGCAGTTCACTTTCATCCTCAGTAATAGGGGTTTCTTGATTTATTATAGTGTAAGATTCATAATCGTTAGAATGATCTAAAGTGGGTGTCTTAAATACAATTGGATGCCTAATATGTAATTCATTGTTTTCTATGAAATGGTCATTGTTGTATAGGTCTTCATTGTTCAATATAGAATCTTCATTATTTAATGTATCTTCATTTTGATGAACAGAAGAAAACTGAATTTTCAACATACTTTTTATACCTAATAGTTCTTTTTCAATTTTTGAAAATCTGCTCTCTAATTTCTTATTACCTTCCATTGCTAGAGCTGCATCAGGGCAGTTGAAACTTGACAATTCAATACCTTTGCATACTCTCATGTTACTACATCTTGATTTCTCAGGTGTCACAGGTATTGGTGTTATAGGTTCAAGATTCATTCTCATTTTACTTAGAATGATCTGTATTTCACTATCATTTTCTTGACATACATTATTACTGCAGTTTAGCTCTAGACATTCTTTCAACTGTTGTGTTTCTTCATCTTGTTGAATATCATTGTGATCATCTATTTGAAACTGTATTGGACTTATAGCTATATCGGTATATAGATTTGATATAGGGCTTACTGCTCTTTCAATAGATTTGCACAGTAAAATAGGACTTACAGCATGATCAACTGTAATAACACTGGTAGTCTCTTTAGAACTGAACAAATCTGGTAAATTATAATCACAATTATCAGTATTTTGGCCAATGTCTCTGTAACGTGGTCTATATTTCTCAAATTCTATAGGACTAGTAGCTGAATGTACTACATTGAAAGCAGGCACAGGACTGGTGGCAGTATCTATAAGCTTTGTGACATGTGTATTAGCAATAGAAAAGTCACTTAAGGGACTGTCATTAATAAAGTAGTCTGTGCTATGTGAACATTTATCACTATCAGAAAGCCCTAATGAAGACCCTCTACCCGTGTCCATACTTCCTAAATCATTACTGTACTCAATATCCTGATTTATATTGCTTTTTGTTCTACTTATATATGCTGTGTTTTGTGGTTTAAGCTCTGTTGTTGTGTCTGGAGATTTCAAACCCTGCAAATATAAAAATAAATTGATTCATATAAGTTAGCCATGCCATTTGTATGGACTTTAATTTAAATTATAGTGATATATAAAATTACCTGATCGCAATTTATCTGTTTAACAGTATCTTCATCTTCATAAAATGGTGATAACGGAGAATCCTCAAAATCATCTTCTTCACTACTCGCTGTCCCAAATACAGCATCATCACTACAATTCTCAGACTTGTATATATCATACTTTTGCAATATAACTTTATGGTTACTTCCTAGTTTTTCTAAAAATATCAATTACATTTAATTACTTGGAAATATAACAATAACATACATCAAATCTAGATTATGGGGTACTTACTCTTTCCAAATATGATATCTTTTGCCAATTTAATATGTCTTATAATGGTTTTATTTTCTTTCTTTACTGATAGTAGTTTCTTTTCATAATTCTTTGAATTTGATTTAGCTAACTTATTTTCTACTTTTAAAGACTCAATTAAAGTTTCATATTCTTTCACAAGTATCTGTAATATAAAACATTTAACTTCAATAAAAATCATTTTCTACCCTTCCTTTTTTCATTTCCACATTACAAAGTTTCACTTCTTCCGCGCAGGAAATTTTTATTTCTTTTACTGCCTTATTAATAGGTTTTAGCATTTGAGCACACTCCCATCTGATTTTAAATGACAATGTAGTGGCAGATGGTAAACACGCTAAACTTAAAGGGGACTCATTCTGAAGTACAGCTGTCGGAGTACACCCATAGCTGCTTGAACATAATCCGGTGAAGGTGTTAAGACTTTACTAGGTCAATAGCGAAGCCAGTTTGAGTAAAAAAAAACCAGCAACTGCTTGCCGACAGGAATTTTAACTTGAATGTGGTAGCTGGCCAGGAGGACTTAGAAGAAACTAAGATATAACTAGAAGAAGAAACTAATTAATTTTGGAATTTCATATGATAGTTATTACATATTCTGTATGTTATACTAAGAACATATGATGTTCTGCCAGCTTCTATTTAAGAAACTCTATCCAACAGCCTTTATATATAATACAATTAGATCATGTAACTTACAAATAACATTTAACTTTCTCTCAAATCATATTCTGCTGCTCAATGTAATGCCCTTACAAGTTTCTTCTTGTAAGCTGTAGCTTTTTGAATACTTTCATAATACAATAAATTTAAGGGTATTGTTTATTTTTCAATCCTTTTATTTATCTAAGGAGGTCCCCAAAACCACAGTATAAATGTAAGAGATAATATGGAAGCTACCTGTAAACACTCGTACTGGCACACTCATAGTAACATGCGCATCGACGAGACCCCTAAGCGGTTTTCACGGTGCTGTCCATAGAGTAATTTTTAAAATCTTTCGTTGATGCCCTTGCTTGTGTGAGTGTGCCGTTTTCGAGTGTAGGTAGTTTCCGTACTGTACCAAAATTGAGTTAGACGAACAGAAATGAACCCTACTAAATGTGAATACAACACATGTACAAAATAAAAGAAAGTGTTTTATAATATTCAACCACAGGAAAAATAAATGTATTGAACATATATTTTCTTTTGTTGAGGCCAAAAAACACAAAAGGATATATCAAATATGAGATATGTTTCTATGAGTCTGTAGCCATTTCATTTTAAAATATGCAAAATGTTTGGAGTATGTTTGGGTTTAAGGTACAGTTGTGCCATTTGTTATCATAATGAGAAGAGTAAATTTTTACTTATATTTGACAACTTTTGAATACTTACCAAGTGAAGTATTTTTTCTTATAAAATTTTATGTCTATATCACCCTAGCAATTTAATAAGCATACCCAAAAAAATTGATCCTTGTAGATGCAAATCAGTATATGTAAAAGATTTTCGGTTGTTTCACAATTTAAATAACACATTATTTTAATATTTCTGATATCATGTGAAACTCTTTGTTTTTTTTTGTGACATGAGAACACTGCCCTCACAAGTATTATACTATTCGTACTTTATACATTTTTTTAAAAATTCCCACCCTTCGCCACTGTGGTCCACTATACAAAAGTTTTTTTTTTTTTTTTAAGGCAAACGAACAGATGGGTCACCTGATGTTAGGTGATCACCACCGTCCATAGACACTCGCAACACCAGGGGAGTCACAAGTGCGTTGCCAGCCTGTGTATGGGAGGAGGGCGGGGGGGGACAAGAAAGGAAGGAGGAAGGGGAAGGGGAGGGTAGGTGGGTCTCCGGCTCTCTCATTGACCGAACGAAACGCAACAATGCAAGCACTGTTACTTCACGTCGGTTTTCTGTGAGAGGGTGGTGCTTCCCCGGACGAGCCGACCCATTCGTGCTGAAAACAATAATAGCTTCAGCTTGGTTCTACCACTACTATCCTGTTAGTATTCAAACTAAAGCAACATTTAGCTTCATTAGCATTCTTTTGTAAATAAAACAGATATCTTACCTGTAATTGGTGGGTATGAGATTTAGAAGCTCCTAATTGATTTTCTACTTGAAAGCATTTTTCAACTAATTCTTTGTTAGTGTTTTGAAGAACAAGCATATCCTGAAATTAAAGTATTTAAGGGTAAGCAATCATAGAAGTAAAATACCAGGCATGATTTACATTTTCCAAATTCTCTTTGTTCATTATTTCAAGCTAATAAGTCTATAAAGAAAAATTAACTATATTTATATGAAGCTACAGATAGATAACAGCAAACATATTTGCTGTTAAGTAAATTAAATAAGAGTATTCTTTACTACACCTATAATTAATTAGTTCCTTCCCCTCAACTTTGGGCTAACCTACAAGCAGTGGTGCTCTCAAAAAAAGCATTTAAAGCTCCTTTTATTAAGCTCTCCTCCTATTGGTCTTAGTGTGATGGCTCCCTCTCGCTCTTGTTCTATGTTCACTAACTTATATCTCCCTCTCAATTTCTGTTCGCCTTCGCCCCCCTAACATATTTTGTAGCACTCATATCGCACATTCATCAGCTTACTCCCAAAATCAAGCATGCTTTAAAAAGTTTTTTCAAAAACTTAAAAATATTATACAAATGAAAAATTTTAATATCCCAGACAATTGCGGTTTTTTTTTCTTCAGAATGGCATAAAAGTATAGTGATTTCAGTCTATTTAGACTAAGTTGCTATTAATGTAATATAATGTATATAAAAAATGACATTAAGAAGAGTTTATTTACAAATAATACTCACATTTTCTAATACTGAACATGAATCTAATGACTTTCTATAATCTAAGCAAATTTGTTTACATTCTTCTTTAGAGTCAAATAACTTTTTCTCTGAAAGCTCTAATTCATCCTTTTTTGTAAAATATTTCTTGATGAGTGAACTGAAAAATACAGTAATTTATTGATATAAACTTACTAAACAGCTGTTGAAGAAAAATATAGGTTTTATAAATTAAATTTCATTGGAGGATACATTTATTTCTGCAACTTGAAAATCATTGTAGGATTACTAATAAAAAGTAAATTGTAAGTACTGAAAAAAAATTATACAATGTTTAATTTCTTTAATTTAATAGAAAAAATATCCATATTTATTTTTTAATATAATATAAACTACTTAAAATAATAAGTATTTCAGCTTTTGTTACCTTTCCAGTAAATTAAATTGTGTATAGAAATATTAATTAGTGCAGTGATAACATAAAATAAATACAGACAAACAACAAATAAAACTGTACTCACTCTGTTGCAATAATTTTCTTTTTAACAATCAATATGGATCTTCTTTGTTTCTCAAGTTTACTTTGTGCCTGCAACAATATAGCACAATTAATAACTCTGCAGTTGATATTTATGTCTACCCTGTATATAATCGAAAACAAAAATATTTATAAAAAACACTTGATTCATAAACGTTAATAGTTAAATATCAATAAAGTAATAATGCATTGTATTCTTTCTTATATAGCAAAATTAAATCATCACTAATAAGTAGACATCCAATATCCTGTAATACTCTTAGCTGCAACATTTCAGTTGAACGACATTTCAAGAGATGTTCTTGAAAAACAAGCAATAGTTTTAACACTATTTTTCATATACTTTAAATAAACAAAATCAAGAGTTACGCTTAAAATTAATAACAGATTACAATTATTTTCACAATACGCTCATAAAGAATACAAAAATATTATTCAGTTTATTTTAAATATTAGTAAAGTTTTAAGTATTTTAATTAAACGCCTTAAAGGTTTGTTATCTAATTACAACGTTCCTGCATGTACGATAAGAAAAAGTCCAGATATATGTTCATAAATACAGCAAATGCCTGCAACATACACAAATATATAACCTAAAAAAATAAGCTTACCACAGTATTATTGGACGTTGGATGTAAAAAATTTAAGTCAAAGTCTAACAGCGCTTCACCGTAAGACGAAGACATTATTTACAAATGGTTTTATTCGCCTCTAGAAAATGTCACTTTAATAACATCGTGTTATTACAAAATAAATTCACAAAAATATTAGTACCGGCGCGCGAACACCTAACGCCACAGACCCAATGCAAAATCAATGACGACAATGATACCACAATGATACAAATTTGCTAGAGATGCTACGCAACGTACATATGATAAGTAGTGACGTCCTACTCGGCTTTTAATAACAAGCAAAGAATATGTTATTCTTTTACAAAACTGTTTGCAGTCTGAGACTAAAACATATGAACAGCAATGATATTATAAGTGAAAAAGCGCTTATAATATTATTAGTGAACGGAGATAAAACCGATATTTAGCTACTAACTATATATACCTATGTCTGAAAAACTCGAATTTTGATATCTTATTTTACATAATAGGCGTCTCATTGTGTCCAATAAAAGAACTAAATTCAAAATAGCTCGGCACCGCAGTAGAGTACATCAGGATATTCATAAAATAGTTTTAAAGTTTTAATTGCTTTAAATGTCTCTTGTATCTTTTATTTTCGGCAACCAAACTCTTAATAAAGATTATTACTACCATTGTTGTGTAGGTAATGATATTACAAGTTTCTTACAATCATTTGACGCCCGTGGGCATCGGACGTGTGCGCTAGTATCGCTTTCGATGTGATTTTCTGTTCGTATTTCGGTTCGATATTTCGTTCAGTGTGCACAACGCGTTTACGCGACCCTGTTTTCACAGCAAAATTTTCGGTATTTTGGTACGCTTATTATTATCACGTTTCTTTGAGACGTTCAAAGGGATGTTTCATAAGGCGTTCTTTTTAGAACGCAGCAAACTGCACTGCACCCAATTTTAATCGCACTTCTCAGTGCGTTCTGCGTGTTCCGTGTGCTGCGTGTCGCCGGTTCGCGTTCCAGGAGTTCAGCGTGTCGTGCCTGCGTACATCGTGCTTCACTCCGTAGTTCGTGCATCGTGTCGTCGCGCAACTGAAGGAAGAAGTGTTAGGGCCTCCCCCTAGGCACTGTAGGTACCCTGTGAGGCATTGCACCTCGCTCACAGTTTTTTTTTTGGCCCAGACTCCGGAGTCTATTAAATTCAAAAGACACGCCCCCCTGCCCCTCTGGCAGGGAGGTTTATCATGTCTTCTCCCACCCCGTTAAAGGCTCCGGTATGGCCACACCCGTTACCGCAGAGCGTGAGCTCGAGTGGTTTAGAAAATTCGCATCGAGTTTGGGTCTCGAACTGATCACCGAGTATGACCGCTTCTGCGGTGATGTCCGCAATTATTTCAACGGCGGTCCGGCGCCCAGAGTCCTTGCCAATCCCGTTTAGAAGTTAAATAATGCCTTCTGTTTGCTCTCGTAGTACCCTCAGTTCTCCGAGAGAGATCCTTCCGTTCCCGCCTCAGACGAGGAAGGCTCTGATATGGAGTAAGACCCCGCCGCGAACGATGGCTTCCAAATGATTGGTTGTCAAAAATAAATAAAAAAAAAAACATAAATCTAGCCTCTCTTCTCCAAGTGAGCACTTCTTCGAACACCTACATTAATCAATTAGTTTTAAAAATAAGCTTATCTATGGATTATAGACAACATCGTGTTAAATATCCGTTGAAATTAAAAGTTCTTAAATGATTTCAACAGGGACGAGATACATGTTCTGCATCTTTTATGTCCTCCTCAATAGTAGCATTTTATGTTTCACTTTCATAAATGATATCGATTTTAATTGGAACATATTCTTCTTTCCAGTTTTTCTGAGGAATTACGATTTTATACCCACCATATTTAGGAAATTTGAACACTAACATCTGCAATCCTAAAGGTTTTCAACGAATTTCGCCCCAAATTTAGAGGGTAAACAAGAGGGATAAGATTTTTCACGAACTTTACATTTTTAGAGACTTCTATATGGCAAGTCAATCAGTATTTTTGCAGGAGATAAGCATATAATTTTCAGTGATGACATGACCGTAGGAGTGTCCGATCGTACTGCGCTTACCTATGTACATATATATAATATTGATATTCTGTATTGAGATTGTGCAGCCCATCATATGTTTAAGTAAATAACAAACTGTATAAAAATGCATATAATCATTGCTTTGAGTGAAGACGGATCTGAGAACCAGCTAAAGTTAATGTAAATAATAAAATTATTAATAATTCCAATATACAAATTATGAAATTGAAATAATTCACCCTATAATAAATTTAAGGATTCAAAAGAGAACACAGTTATATCATCGTCTTGAGTTTTAATTTTTCCACTTTATTTTTGGCAATCAATCTTTCAGATTATTACTGCCATTGTCGCGTAGTCAATAATATTACAAGCGTCGTACGATCACTTCAATGTTAAGCGTCGTGTGAGCCAATATTCTAACAAGATGGTGGATCCCTTGTTAGAACCTTCTTGGGAGTTTTTGTAGCATCTCAGAATTTCATACCACGGGTATTATTTTCCATTCACTTCACTTATGCACAATAAACTAACAATATTACATAAAGCACCACCAACTTTACACAATATAGAGTCAAGTAACACAAGATTATGAATAAAATATAAACTCGTTCTAATTTTTATTGGTAATCCTTATGACTGCCCCAATTATTTTAGAACGCAGTTCCTCAACGTGGCTTATGGGTAATGCGATATATCAGAAATCGACAAGTAACGAATATGCTGTGTGTATTTGGATATGTATTAAGCCTACTACAAGCAAATGAGCACACAAGTAAGTGCGCAGCCGGGTGCACAACTATCTCTCTCTCTCATCCCATCCCCTCAGGTCTGAATAAGGTGGCGGGAGGAGTTGAGCAAAACGTAGCCTCCTCCCACCGATCCTCCGTTGGCGAAGAGAGTCTACCTCGCGGGACCCCTTTCCGCTGCCTCCTTCTGGGGGATGACCTCCTCGCAGGAGGAGAGCATCGTTCACTAAACCTGATCGCTTTCAAGCTTGGCCAAAACTACTCTCAGCAGCGTCAAATTACAGCGGTTGTTGGCTCTCTGCGAGCGATAATAACCGTGTCCGGTGAGTTCTTGTAACGGTCGGAACGCCAGGGAGCTACACTCCCTTCCAATCCATTCCTGCAGGACAGGGTGGACGTCATCTACGGTATACCACCCGGAACGTGCGTCCACCAGGTCCTTCCTTCATCTCTCGACGGCGTCTTCTCTGAGCCGTCTTCTCTCCTCTATCTCTCTGGGAACCGGAGGCTCCTCACTGCGTTTCCTCACCGCCGTGAATTCAAACATAACAGTGATAACTCCTGCCTCTAGCTCCCAGGGCAGGGAGCCGGCGAGCGTGAAAGTCGCCGCTAAAGACACCGTGAGCTACGTCCGGTCGCCCTCAGCGTCACCGTGCGCTGCGCATTACGGAGTGCGCGCACGTTGGTGGCACCAAGGGCTTCCCCTCCCACCGGTGCCCTATAGGCGGCCATCACCCACACGACTCCCATATAAGATCGGCGGCACCAGGCACTCGGCCTCCTTATATTAGGACGCTACTTCATCATCATCATCAAGGCAGATACTTCATCTGGGCCCCCACCTGATCTGGGCTATTTCTTCTTTCATTTTTATTTTAGATGAATTTTTAAGTGATTGCGCCAACTTAAGGCGTTTTTACTTCAACTTTAGGTGTAAGACTTAAACCAGTGAGTATTTTTGAGCTTTTAATTCTGGCAACGTTGTTGATAATTTTTGTTTGTTTGCATACTTACCTTATTCACAAAGATTGTTTAGTCTACCTATTTGCATTCAAGATTACTGCGTCGCTGTCAAGTAACTGTACATTGATAATAAAAAATGATCACCTATCATTTTATTTTATAAATTATAGTCGGTATCACGACATTTTTATTTAGTAAAACATTTCAGTCTTTTTTGTTTTAAGTGGGGGTGCTTTAAAATTGGACGAACTTCTCAAGTTCAAGGTAAGTTTAATGTTACACAATACAAAATGCAAACAATGCAAATTATGTTATCGTAAAAATAAAGCTTCCGATTGAAATAAACACGTGCGTAGAAAAATTATCGAGCGCCATTAAGGTTTCGTAGAAATATGTGTTATATTCATTTTACTTTAATCTTTACATATTTCAGATGAATTATATACATACAGGCAGTTCAAATGATTGCCAGGAAAACTTATATGGGCGCGTAAAAAAGTTACTAGTTTCATACGAATGGAGTGACTGTACATTTTCTGTTGGTGGAAAGATATTCAAAGCACATAAATTAATATTAGGCATCAGTAGTCCTGTCTTTGAAGCCATGTTTTACGGCCCACTGTCTACCGAGAAAGATATCACGATTACAGATTTAGAACCAGACACATTTCAGTTGGTTCTAAATTATATTTATACTGATTATGTGGAACTTACATCTACTGATCAAGCATTTGATTTACTCTATGCATCAAAAAAATACATTCTTGGTCATTTAACTGAGATATGCATTCGATATATACAGGACAATGTGACTGTTGACAATGTCATTGAGATATTGAATTACCCAGACTATATGCATGACAAAAAACTTACATCACATTCACTGAAGCTTTTTGGTGAGCATGCTAATTACTTGTTCCAAGAGAAAAAGAAGTTAATCACACAACAAACCATGAAAGCTATACTTGAATGCAATAAACTGAACATATTAGAAAAGGATTTGATCAGACATGTTTTTGAATGGAGTACTTTTCTTTGTGAACAAAGTTTAATGCCAGTAACAAAAGAGAAAAGACGAGAAATGTTAAATAAACATGGTCTATTTAAATTATTAAGATTCAAGTTATTGACTGTGGATGATTTAAAAAGTATATTTGCTGATCAAAATAATTTGTTAACAGCTACTGAGTTCGAAGATATTCGAAAATATATAATAATTCGGGATACTATAAAAAAATCCTTATTTCTCCCTATAGACTCGGCAGTTTTACCTAGACATTCACTACAGCTGCAATGGCATGCATGTTACCGTAGTCCAATAAAACCAGTAGCTCCAATGATTATCGATGGAAATAACTATATTGTTGAATGCAAAGTAAAAGTGAACAAATCTGTGTTTGTAAATGCACTTTATGTATCAACTAGAATGGAACCCGCTGTGTATCCACATTTAGGAAGTGATGATTTAAAAGTCTACAAAGAAAATTTATCTATACTTGTTGTCAATGAATCGGACACAAGAATTATAAAAAATACCAACATTATAAAAACATTAGAAAGCGGTTCATTAGCAGAATTAGATCTCAAAGAGTTATGTTTTTTAAAGAAGAATGAATGGTATAAGATAACTTTTATATGGCCTATTAATAGGTTTGCTTCTTATTCATATAGTGTTGAACTTCGAAATCAATTGTTGTCACATAATGGTCACAATGTGACTTTCGAATTTGATGACTTGCATTTAAATTCTGGAAAACAAGGCAGTTTTATTGCTGGTTTAAAATTTTGCTTGTAAATGTTATGCCATAAAAATGTATTATTTATCTTAGTATAAAGTAAGTTTCATAGACTTAACATTATATTTGGTTAATATGTATTTAAGTACAGATTCTAGTGTTCTCTTAATCGGGTTGTTAAGTAAGTGAAGTATTCAATGTAGTATTTATTTAAGGGCAAAATATTGTGTTGCGTAAAGGTATAAATGTAATAGTAATAAAGGTGTGTCTAATGGAATCTCTTGCTGAAATATAAAATAACTTATTTATTGTGTGTTATTTCTTGGCTTTGATTTTCATTCTCATTGTGCTACATTTTAAAATGTATAATGAATTTATTGTAATCATGTTTGTAGACTATATATTTCTTTTCTTATTGTATATGATTACTCATATTATATTCATTTAATAGCTACAGTATATGAGCTATTTCACTATTGTAAAAATAATAAAACAGCATTGTATATTTAAATTTAAACCTTATATGAATTTACATAAAACATAATAATTAGGAGAGTAAATATTGTTTAATGTCCAAAGATACCTTACTCACGTAAATAAAACTCAAACATATTTGCATTGAAATTAGCATTACTTAACGCGGTGGACCTTCGAATTTTTTAGTCAAAAGAATTATACGTTCTGCTTCCCGGATGCCACTTAATCGTGCGCCATGTACAGTTGCAAAGTAACCAGGAACTGTCGCTTCTCCCGCGAATAGAAGTATCGGTGGTTGAGGGTCACACGGTCCAGGTACAGGTGTACCTAATTCACACTGGTGACTAACACTAGAACAGCAACTCATATATGAATACGCTCCACAAAAGTGGGGATCAGATGCCCATCGAGATCTAAGCATCATTTGTGGGTACGGTAAACACGGGTTGCCGGTGAATCTACGTAATAACTGTGTCAATCCTTCTGCGACGTCATTATCCGCCATGGATTCCATCACAGCCGCTTCTTGGCCAGAGATTAAAGTACATAGGACGTGTTTACTTCCTGGCATTTCGTCTATAGAGCATACGCCACGAGTCCAATCAGATCTAGTTTGTAATTCTTCAGCTGACCAAGCCAGTTTTAAGTTACCTTCATGACATACCCAAAAAGGTTCTGCATACTCCAGAAATACTTTGTCACTCAGTCCAAAACCTAAATTACAGATAGCATCCAATTTACATACTGGAAGAGGCGGGGCAAACAACTTGTCTGCTTGGCATTTTAGACATCCAAGGGACATCGTTAACATAACAAAGTCACCTGTCAACTCTTCTCCGTCGCAACACTTTACAAGAACACGACCGTTACCCGTCTGACCTGTACCCCATCGAATAACATTTACTGGCTTATTGTACCGTATACAATTATCTGGAAGACCACGTAACAAAGGAGCCATGACTCCAACGTACCCTAAAGGGACACGAACGCTTCCACCTGGAAGTTCTATATAGCTACCATACTGGTCGGCACTAACAAGAGACAAATCATCTCCGCATTTATTGCGAAGAATATTAGTTAAACCGAACATAACTCTGGCTGCATCATATCTCTGATCTTCTGGAAAGTTATGTAATTCTTGTTGAATACGCAGGCCTATGAAATTCAATAATGTTCCATGTTGCCTTTCGCCGCCTAGTCTAAATAAATTTGCCGCTTGCTGTTCAATTTGACGAAATGTATGATATGCTGTAATTGTAATCGGTAAATCAATAGCTCGTCCTTCGCTAGTACAAAACAATCCTCGTGATGCGTCTAACCTATTCAATGGTGTTTGTAAAAGTCTGTCTTGAGAAGCTAATGTGTATACAGAATTCGGTAAACAAGCACCAGATATCCATTCAGCACCCATTTCTATTACTGCGTCACCGAGCCAACATGAATGAATGCGTCCGCCAGGTCTGCAAACGATTTAAAATAACTAATGTATGTATAGTTAAAATCTGTTAGATAATATAAACACTTTACCATAATTGTCTTCAGTCACTTGCAGTTAAAAAGTATATTTAAACACTAGGCACGTTGTACAGAAGTAATAGTGTATTCGATTATTGTACTTCTATTAAATCTGAGATACAGCGTAAGAATATAATAATTTAATTTTGACGAACCTTTCTTTAGCTTCTAAAATCACGAAATTGCGTATACCACATTGAGTTAGACGATGTGCTGCGGATAGTCCAGCCATACCCGCACCTACAATAATCACTCTTGGTTCTTGACAATTGGGAGGAATACTACAAGAGTCTAGAATACATTGTTCAGGACCTGCTTTGGTGACAGCACTACTCAAATTTCGACGCGTAGGTGTTGAATATCGTACATTTAATGTACTTTGAATACCATTAATAATGACAATACGCGTAGTCTCTTGCAGTATTAAATGTAGACGGGACATTGTTACGAGGTTGATGGGTCACACTTTTAAATAAATTTAAAATACATTATAATTACATTTCATAAATACTTTTAAATTTTGAAAGCGTTTACGTAATACTCTGTCATCAAGACATACGATAATATTATAGATCTTAAGTAGTTTTAAACGTTCTTTATAATCATTGAATTTATTTATTTGTACTTGCCAGTTCTATGTAAATATACTCAGTACAATTTCTATAAAACAGTTTCTAAATTCTAATATTGTTATAAAGGGTTTAAAGATTTATGGCTTAAAATACGTTAATGGGAATGCACATGAAGGTTTTTCAGTATGCTTTACCTGTTTTGTAAGAAGAGAAAAGGTCACCTTGGCACATGACTTTCTCAGCAGGTTACCTCGAAGACTATATAAAAATATACCAAATTAGTGTCATTAAAGCTTTGCGAAAACTCCATAAATGCATCGAGATACCTAGATCATGTCACAGAACTTTCTACTCACAGGGTACAAAATTATGGACTCATATCTTTATTACATAGTTATTTTCGTATAATATGTCTATGTAATTAGTGACTTATTTCAGTATCTAGATTCCTGCAAACTTCAGTCGTTATTAAGGTTTTATTGTTGTAAATATTTATAAATTTCATATACCTTATAGATTTTAACGTTTATCCACAATCTTGCCCGATATTGAATGGCTTTATGGGCTAAAATGGTAACACGGTAAATCAAGATGGAGACTGTGGTCTCTTCTGTAAGTGTAGTTACCGGAACACAGCTATACGTGTTATTCAATTGGAGGTTTTTTTTTCCTCGAACTGACTACGCTATTGACTCAGTAAGGTCTTAACAGCTTCACCGAACTACTAAGGCGAGCGCTTAGGGCACTCAGCTGATTCTGTTTTTGGCAACTACCTCAAGGGTGCACGGCACACCTCGGCTTGGCTGTTGCCTGTTACATGCAATTCGCGACCTATCTTAGTTAAAAAACTAACTATTCATATATATGAGTTATTGAAACATATATGTGTATCAAGCATACATACCTCAACAACTCTTTTATATATATCGTATCGGATAATTTTCTAAACTTTAGTTTCTAAATTTCAGTTCGATAAGGGAAAGAAACAAAACCTTTCCACTTTCATGTGTTAGCATGTATGCGTGCACGTCTGTGGGGGTGATATTGTGTAATGTTGTCGCAGTGATATAAGATTTTGTGTCACTGTATCGCACGAGCAGCGCACTCAAGGGCTCCACGCTGAGGGAACGAACCTAGGCTTGAGCCGCTGCCGAGGGGGCTTATTTGGTGTAAAGGAGCGAAATTTACCCCCAGACCACGGCAGCGTGATATGTGGTTACGCGTGAACACACTCTGTTTGGAGAGACAAATCTGGTACTGATCGTTCGCTGCCGTTATTTTATCGGGAGAAGTTAATTGGAGGTATTAGATAAACTTATTTCAAAATACGAACATGTCGAAAAAGAAGACATTGAAACAATAAATGTATTCATTGATATTTATTACAATTGAAATACACGAACTTGTGGCGTCTATGTTACAATATCATAAACACACACACATATGTCATTATGGTCTTAAACACTATTTTTAATACTAATTCATAAATGATAAATTACATGTCGGAGTTTTTTTTTATTAACAATAGAATATCAATTTTACAATAATTATGAAACAATCTAAGTAAGAATATTTAAACTGGTGATATAGAAAAAAAACAATATGAAAACGTTTAACTAATTACCACAAGATATTGTATTCTCATAATATCTGTCATAATAAAAAATATTATAATACGGACTTAATGGCAAGAACGAACAACATATTTTCATTTATATTCGGTTATTCATTGTCATAATAGCATTCCAATAATTCTTAACAACAAGAAAGCATATGCAAATCAACATTACCTACTACAATATTTAAGCATACGCGCACACAACAATTTTAACAAGTACTAATACTACACTAGATATATATATTAGTATTATATTATATATTGTCAAAGAACTGGTTTACTGTACTATATACGTCAATTTCGATAAATATTTCCTTTAGACATTTAAATTATTATTCCAAGATGGCTGCAAACCTATAGTTTTTATTAAATAAATAATCGTTCATAAATAACTGTTGTTATCTATTTGGTACGTAAACTTATCAATTAAAAATATTATGAATATATTTTTTATCTACAACGTTATGCTTGTAGCTATATTCATATATAAACAGAGTTAAAGAAATAGTTTGATATACAAGTGATTATTATTCCAAGATGGCTACAGGACCTATAGCTTTTATCAAATAAATAATCGTTCATAAATAACTGGTGTTATCTACTTAGTGTGTAAACTTATAAATTAAAAATATCATAAATATTTTTTTTACCTACAACGTTTTCAGACAACGCTAAGCTTGTAGCTAGCTGTATTCGTATATAAGCAGAAACAGTTTGATATACAAGTGTAGTAATTATCTAAATAAAAACTGATTTATTTGTCAATTTTGCTTGCAATAACTTCAGCAGCAGCAGTTTTAATTTCTTCCCAAGAATAATGAATGTCGCTTTCTTCACTCATACGTGAACAGATTGCTAATCTGAGGAAATATACGTCGTCAATTTTGGAAGGAACCAGATGAATTTTACCGCGTCCATTAATGCGCCTCAGTAGCTCTTCGTTAATTTCATTATTGCCTTTTAATCTAAAGCAAACGAGTCCCATTGTTACCTCTTCAAATATTTCAAACCTTTCGTCGGAACTGCAGAGTTTCTCAAAGAGATGAGCCAGAGCAATTTGCTTTCTAATATGTTTTTGTAGGTTTTCGACACCGTAGAGCCTCAATACAAACCAGAGCTTAAGAGCCCTAAATCTACGTCCCAAAGGAATTTGCCAGTGCCGGTAATCTGGAGCTGAACCCTGTTGGTCATGTTTCAAGTAAAGGGGATCAACATTAAAGGCATCGACAATCCAACGAGGTTGTTTCAACCACATCGCGGAACAGTCAAAGTTAACAAGAAGCCATTTGTGTGGGTTGAAATTGAACGAATCTGTTTTCTCGATTCCTTTCATAAGATAGCGATATTCTGGACAGATAAAGGCAGATCCGGCGTAAGCAGCATCCACATGCAGCCAGATGTCACGGGATTTACAAATATCTCCTATACTGTCTAAATCGTCGAAAACGCAGGATGATGTAGTACCTAATGTGGCCACAACCTGGAAGAGAAATTCAAATTTTATTAATGTGTTATTTATTATTATTTATGTGTTTATTATTTTTATCTACAACGTACTTAATTCATTTTAACAAATCGAATTAACAATTTACTTTGACATTTACTTACATAGAATGGTATAAGTCCATTGCGAATGTCTTCATCCATTGCCTCTCGCAGTATCTCCCCATTAAGACGTCTGTCCTTACCCGGCTGCAATGATCTAAGCTTCACTCCACCCAAAAGTCCTGCTCTCTCCACTGAAGAATGAGCTTGTTCTATAAATGCATAATATAAGTAATTTGTATGTATTAAGTCTTATTGTTGAACTGTTTTAATATTATATAACGTGAATGAAACTAAACTATTCACTAGTATATTTTACAGTGTCGTGTACTATATCGTATAGTAGGTATCTTTTATTCTGGGGTAGAGAAAAAACAGAGACAACCAAAAAAAATGCCATAATGAAATAGATGTAGGTAGAGGCACGCTGAAGCTATAATTGCTTTCAGCGTGAATGGGTCGACTCGTCCGGGGTAGTACCACCATCTCACAGAAAACCGACGTGAAGTAACAGTGCTTGCATTACTGCGTTTCATTTGGTCAGTGAAAGCGCCGGAGGCCCACCTCCCTCACTCTGCCTCCCCTCTCTTCCCCTTCCCCAACAACACACGCTGGCAACGCACTTGCAACTCCTCTAGTGTGGCTGTTGTCTATGGACAGTGGTGATCACTTAACATCAGATGAACCAACATGTTCGTTTGCCTCCTATGAAATAAAAAAATAACTAATTCTTTTATATCTTACATTATTTTAAATGAGAATGAATATTTGTTTAAATGTTTGTTCATCCATATTGCTCAAAAGGTTATACCAATTTTAATACAATTTAGCATTGGAGTCAACTATGTCGTGGAGTAGGAGATGAACGTATATTGTTTTAGAAATACAAAGAGGTTTGGCAACAGTTAACATAGTCGTATAGTAATTTTTCTACTTACTATTAGCATACCCCACAAGCTTTGAGAGAATTTCATAATCAGTCCACTCAGGATGTTGTTCCTTGACGCGTTGAGTAATACGTGCCTTAGCACCAAGAAGTGCCACCAATGTTGCTTCACTGGCGGTTCCTTGGATAACGCCACCTCCCTCACCACCAGACTTTGCCAAAAATTCTTCTGGCAGAGCCAACATCTGACCCAACCAATCCAACATCACTACTTCTAGTTCGGTGCAAGCAGGACTGGCGATCTAAAACGTTAAAAAACTGGGATTGATAAATTTTTTAGAACAACGTAGAAGTAAAAATTAAATTCATTAAAGTTTTCTAATATTAGCATTTGTTTTAAAACTTTCGTACCTAACTGTACATTTGCAATTCAATTAAAAAAGTCGTAGCTTGTATTTTGCTATGGAATCTTTGATTCCATTATGCAAATATATAATTGAATCAGACTACTGAGGACAACTGGTGATCTACGAGAGTCGTGGAACCTATGAATCATTCAATGTTGGAGCACCACAGTATTTCTGCCATAAAGCATCAATGTATTCTGGATCGAAAAGCTTCTTTTTCGACTTATTTAATGCCATTGATTAGACGGACCTTCATAGCTTCACCGGACTAATGTTCTAATGGTGGGGTATCGTACTACACTATACACACTACTAAGGCGTTGGGAGAAACAACTTATTAAAATTGGTCTTAGGACTGCAGCTTTTTTGCAGTTACTTGTACATTAATCATAGGCTGCAATGATTATTTAATATCAAGCGGATTGCATACCTGATTGTTATTTTAAAACAGAAAAGTAAGTAACTCGTAATCGTAAGTATAATGTTAACTATTCTTACTAAAATAGGTAACATCTTTTCATACAAGTAGGTCTAGTGAGAAAAGAAAATACATACAGCCGAACATAGTAACCTCTTACTTTTTCGAAGTCATTTAGAAAAAAAGAATTGTACATAGATTATATAAACACGGTACTGACTTCGTAAACAAGTGTTTGAAGTGAAAACTTCTTCAGGCGCGTCGAGTGCGATATTTTAGGCAGGAGATAAATTTAAAAGTTCGCATCATGACATGTTGGCAAACGTGATCGACCACACTGCGCTTGCGCGGCTTACGTCAGACTAGCGACGGGTACTATAGCAATATGTGTCCATCTAATATTGAGATTTTGCGGCATCATATATTAATCTTCACACTATAAATAATGTAAAAATTCATAACAGAACGCATACTGAGTTTTTACTTCTATCAACAATCCTTATGACTTATGCCTCAACTGTTTCTTATTATTTTGTATTTTCAACATCATAAGCCTCAAGAACTAGAATTAGAGAGCTTTAGGCAGTCGATCTAAATTATTACGTTATTAATTTGTACCGATAATGGAAAGTTAATATTTTAATAAACGGTTAAGATAAAAAATTTAGCCGTCACGGGACACCTGGTATATGTGAAACATCAATATTGTTTTTTATAAGTTATATGCTTAAAAGAACAGATTACATTAGGAATCAGTTATGGCATAATGAAAAGATAAAGCTAAAAAATTACAAATGAGTTCGATAAAACAAGGGATATTTATTTATTTTATTACATCAATATTAATTGTTATTAAATACAAAATGTAGAAAAGTCAACTAGGCGCTGGCGTGATATGTTTGGGGACATATCAATAGGCGCTAGGTCGTCGACGCGTGCCGCCACAGACCGTGCCACGTAATACTAGTAGAAGAATTGGCCTACAAGATAGGGTTGCAAATGTTTTTAAGTATTACGTTAATAATATTGTTATAGCAATGTTCGTGTTTTACGCCTCCACAGCAACAATCAGGTTTACCTATAGATGTTTCACATCAAAAAGGGATAACATTGCAAACTGCAAAGACCCAATGAAGTTATATCACATATATGGGGGACCACGTCAATATAAACCTAAAAAAAATTGAGAATTGTAATTCATAATACGAACAAAAAGAAAATACGGTCGTTACATGCGTAAAGTTATACGAGTGAGTTTAATTTGTGATAAACTCCAACCCCTTTCGATCGATCTCTAGAAAAATTGGCACAAGATGGCGATGTCCTTTATGTTATTGTTATTAAGTTTTATATTTTAATCGGACAAATTCGCAACCAGTTGCTAGTAATTTAATACTGTTTTTATAATTCAGTATTCCTCACGTTTCCAGGCATAAAAATATCCATACATATCGCATAATATGTTAAGGTTACTTTTTACAAAGAACGATTTTAATTATAAACAGAAAGTAAATATCACAGACTACAATGTGTTTCTAATAAATCTATTGTATGAACTTCATACATTGAGAAGTTCATGGATTTACGATTCGCGCTTTGCTGTTATAATCTATAATGACTTATAATAATTATATAGTGAGTAGTTTTCCTAGTTCGAGTTTCGAATCGCATGACATTGACACAAAACTTGTATTGAATCAAAAAAAGTTTAAACAAAAACAAAATTACGTCGTAAACAATTTTACGTCGCTCGGTTAGTTTTTGTGTCCTCGTTGTTGTACACTTCATGTATGTTTTATATAGCTAAGGTCGATAGACTCATCATTATTGCTAATAGTATTTATATCAACACTTTTTATATAAATCCTTATTCGAAAGATGAATAATAAAAAAAAATTGAACCGTCACGTGACGCCTGGCAGATGTGAAACAATTCTCGAATTCTCAAATTACACTATAGGTATGCGAGCTCAGTACAGTAAGAGAGATTGCACATAGTCGCTTGCGCATGGTATCGCGTCACCACGTTTCACACAGTCGCCACGCCAACAATCCTACCTGAGGCTATATGTATCACATCAAAATTAGTGTGCTTTAGACCACAACTGAAGTAAAACTTCTTTAGCTCCATCTTTATGTGTGTATATTATGGTGCCTCGTTTGAGGGGAATATATTTTTTTCTTTACCCATTAACGAAATATTGTTCAAAACGTATAAAAAATATTCCCACCAAAGATGAGCTCCTAATTTTAATTTTTTATATTCACAAAATAAATTTAAAAGTTTCCCATATAATTAACACATTTTTTTTCATTTATTATTTTCTACATCTTGGCGACATTTTACACTATTCAATTAACCATGGGCGAAAATTGTAGAGGAATTCTTCCCCTTTAAAAGTTTTTAAAGCTTATATTCAATCTGCGAACTTCATCACCAATAAAAGCAATTGTAAACTTGATTTTTACTCGAGAATCATGGTTTATTCAATTTTTTTCAAACCTATCTATCACGTGATACTATCTATCACGTGATAATCTAGGGCAAATTTTATAAAAGCTTTATTGTAGTAAATTTAATTTTCTATAAAAATGCCCTTAAGGCCAAAACCGTAGAACTTATTAATTACGAGCTAAATTCAATTAATAATAAGAAAACTGTATAGGTTCTTAATTCTTCTTTTTAAATTACATTCTTATATTATACAGTATATAAGCTACTTGATTGCCATAATAAAAACTATGCTTAGCTTAAAATCAACAAACCCTGTTTGCCTACTTTTATTCCCTATTCAATTTGTCTCTTACTATTTTTTTCATATAAAGAAGATGATAAGGAGCTGCCGTTAATCACGTATCACTCAAAAACTAAGATTCATCATTTTAAAAACTTCGAGGTTTATAATACTTGTGTTGAGATGTGTGTTTTGTTGCCGTGGAGAAGTTGGGTACGCAGTGTGGTACTTACTCTTCTGGATATAAAATACGTTGTTAAAATAATCAACGCAGACATAGTCGCGGGTTACAGCTAGTTACTGAACATAACGAGTTAAGTTATATTTAAAAGTACAAAGTATATATATATGGTTTTTAATATATACTTCTTTGTTGTATTATTATTTATTTCCACGTAAGAAATTCCGGTTCTGATAATTATTCTTTATTATAATGATATACTTGTTCGCAAAACGAGTTATGTTTTTTCATATGTAATTATCGTTCTTAAATACGTACGTTTTTCGAAATCTTTAAAATTATACAGTAAAAAAAAAACATCTAAGTAGGATCTCTTGTTTCTCTGGGCGAATATATGAGAGAGGTGAGATTGTTACCTACTAGCAAATACAGGAATTTTTAGAGTTTTCATTACTCTTCATATCCTTATGCTTTAGGTTTAAATAATAATAATAAGGTTTAGCAGACGTAAACTCAAAATTCGTATTAGGGTTTTAGGGTTGTAAAAGTTAAGCAGTAAAAAATCTTGTCATACAAACGAGTTTAGAGACATTAGCTGGTTACTTGTATCAGATACAATATCCATAATTTCATTCTACTACTACGACAATCTGCATGTATTCAGTTTCTCTTTAACATCGTAAGTATAAAATGTGTAGAATTAATTAGAATAATCTAGTCAGATTTCTTACTAACCCATGTAAATCCAATGCAAGCGATAGCACCACACAGCATGTCAGCAACGATACCCGGATACGAAGAAGCGGTAGGGAAATAGGCGTGGAATTTCGGCGATTGCCAATGAGTGACCCCGGACATGACAACACGTTCAATATCTGCCATCACTGCTGTCCAAGGTTCCGCTTGTTCTGGGGCCTGGTCTGGTACAAGGGGCCGAAGATAGCCCGGTTTCACAGACGGTACTACTTGCCTGAAATTTGCAATGCACAAAGTAGATTAAGTTACTATTTTACGTAATTTATTCTAGTAATATAAAGAATTTGTTTGCTTCATCACGCTAATCTCAAGAACTACTGGTACCATTTCAAAAATTATTTCAGTGTTAGATCACTCATTTATCGAGAAATGCTATAGGCTATATACCATCACGCTAAAATAGGAGAGGCGGAGCACCAATGAAGAATGTTTTAAAATTCGGGGTTAACGTACGTATTATTTAAAAATATTTTCACATTCTATGTAAACGAAGTCAGAGTTAATTTAGGGTTAGCTCAAAGCATTATTCCACGCGGATGAAGCCGCGGGCAGAAGTGAGGTCATTATATTTAACTATCACTCATTCATAACGTTATTCGGTATAAAACTTAATTACAATAAGTTATTGTCAAGGATCAGGAATAGATATCAAGCCGAAAGATCAATTTCCCTAATTTAATTTAACTAATAGAGTTAAGTAATTGTTAAAATCTAAACAGCAAATCCGGATATTACTTCCTGGAAACGTGTTCATAAACATTACATTATCTGCATAGCATTATCATAGACTAGCTGTGCCCCCAACTACGTCTGCGTGAAATTTAATCCAAATAAAGCAGTGATTAATAAAATCATCCGAATGTATATTTTTGACTCCCGAGATATGCTCTTTTAAACTTTTATCACAAATATAGTACTTTAGCTGTGATGAGTGCACAATCAAACAGACAGACATTTTTAAAAACTTTAGAAATGTATTTTATTAGTTATTCCTAGATACCTGCAACATTTTTTTTTTTTCATAAAAATGAAAAAGTATAGACACATTATATTTACATTCTTATTACATGACATAGATATGGTAGGTATAGGTAACGCAGATAACGTTCTTTTTCAAATGAAACATGCATCTTTTACTATCAAAAAAATTCCCCAAAATTGAACTCGTGATTCTGAGTTTGGATGTTACGTCAATACACTTTAGTTTAAATCTTGCAATTACATAACAAATGTATAGTCCGAGCTTTTCCTGATGAATAACTTGGTGACTAAATCATAGCATAGCGGTAGTACATCTTCTACTATCCACTTGAGTAGCTACCATTCTGAATCTGGAATTTTGCCGCAAAGCACCTATAAGTGTGTTCAGAGAACTCTAAGGCATTATACTATACTTCTAGACCTCACTATCACTTAATATCAGATGAAATACATTGTAGTCAAATTTATAAATTATAAAAAAATATAAGAGTACTCTTGGTATAATTACCAATATACCAAAAAATATTTACTCCTGAAGCTATGTTAAGGTAAACATGATTTATTAAATTTTACGAATTTAACTTCGTTAAAACAAATTAAATAATATCACTATTTATCGTAAGAAGAGTAACAACTAAACATACCTGTCTCTAATATTTTCCACATATTCCGCGATGTAATCAGTCATCGCTTTAGAAAACTCTTTGAAGTCTCCGACCTCCATGGTTTCTGAAAATTAAATTTATTGAACATTTAACAAATATTCCTTTCATTGAACGTAATTCGATAGCATGGATTACATGAAAAACAATTACAAAAAATAAATCGCAAATTATAAGTGGAAAAACTGCATAAAATACTTTTAAACATATAAAGTACATACAAATACTGAAAATAAAAAGTTTATGCAATTCGGGTGTAAACTGGCAAAATTAAAACAACTTCCAACATACAGATGCACGTATACAACATTTACTATATAGGCAGCGACATATCAAATATTTTGTTATTATTGTAAATATTTCCATGAATATGAAATATTTCCTTTCCGCAAATATATTCGTAAATATTTTCAAAATAGGAAGTTATAATTAATAATTTCAATATTACATTACTAAGTATGCAATCGAAATTTAACATAATTCTACTAAATTGATGCAATATAAAGGTAACTACTTGACTATTATTTTTTTCCTAGAATTATATTACTTTAAAGACTTGTCTCTGCCTATTTATATGACAAACAAACACAATGTAATTACTGTGAGGAAGCTAAAATATGTTAGACACAAACCAAAGTTTAATTTAAGATCCTGTTCGGACATGGCGATATGTACCTAAAATAAAATTTTCCTTGTTAATATTACAATGCTTAAAATAATTATCTATAATTGAATAGCTTATTGATTGCTTATAATATAAATAGGTTAGATGACTCAGCAGCATCATGTAGTTTAGCTAATGATGCTGCGAATATTTCTTTAAACCAATAAATAAGACAAAGGAGCAGCATAACATCTCATTGTATCATCAAAATATTAATCGCTTCTCCGGCAAAATATTAGATATAGATCTATTGTTACAGAAAGAGAGACTGGATATATTATGCTTCAGTGAAACTTGGCTCACACCAGATAAGATGTCATTTAATGTATCTTATTTTTCCATTGCTAGTGTATTTAATCGAACGATCACTGCCGGTGGTGGTTGTATTATATTAATTAAAAATAATTTAACATTTAAAGACCGAAAAGATATATGTAGTCTCTCAATTGACAGTGTTTGTGAAGTGGCTTGTGCAGAAATGGAGGAATTAATTATTTTATGTGTTTATAGTCCTCCATCATCAAAGTTTTCTCATTTTTTACAAAAGATGGAGTAAATTTTAATAAGATTATCTAATAACAAAAAACGAGTTTTAGTTTGTGGTGACTTTAATATCGATATTTTGAGTATGTCGCCAGAGGTCACTATGTTCACATCATTATTTAGGTCCTTTAATCTAGATCCTATCTTAGATGAGCCAACAAGAATCACATCTCAGACTAGTACTTGCATAGATAACATCTTTACTGACTTTGAAATCATTGGCGGTAGTATTATTACTGGGATACGGTCTGATCATAAAGGATTAATTGTCAGAATAAATTGTGAAAAGTCAAGCATTCATTGTAAGAAAACAACCAGACTTACATCGAAAAGCAGATTAGATCGTTTAAATTCCAACATTGCAGAAATATTATCTACCAAGATTTCTAAAATTCAAGGCGTGAATGATAATTATAACAGCCTGTTTAACATAATAAGTATTGAATTTAAGAAATATTGCCCAAGAAAAGTTATTAGTGTAAAACAAAAATATAGATTTACTACTACTACTACTGTACTGACTACTGTAGGGATAAAAAAAAGTAGAGATCGACTATACGATCTATATTATAGGAGATCATTAACTAGCAATGAATCCTTTCATTCTTATGTCAGAAATTATTCAAAAATTTTTAAACGTGCTTGTGTTGCTGCAAAAGCTAAATTTTTAGGGAAAAAAGTTCTTGGATCTAGTAATAAGACCAAGACTGTCTGGCATATTACAAATAAAGAATTAGGAAAAAACAATATAAATGATAATTCGCATAACCTCAATGTCGACGGAGTGCATATTTCAAACAGTTCAGAGGTAGCGACTGTTTTCCAAGATTACTTCACTAATATAACTTTACAGGTAACAAAAATATTACTTCATCAGCCCATGGTGCAGTATCGTTACTAAAAAATCTGAGTATATATTTAAATTCATTATTATATATTATTATATAAATTCAAAATTTAATTTAACGTCTATTAGCGCAGAGGCAATAATAAGGACTTTTAAACTATTAAACATGAAACATACCGAAGACATTTGGGGAATGTCGGTAATAGTAGTACAGTCCTTAATTATCAATATTTCACCATATCTGACAAATATATTTAATCAGTGTATAACAGAAGGAACCTTCCCCAATTTAATGAAAATAAGTAAAGTGGTTCCTTTGTTTAAATCAGGCTGTAGGAGTAATCTTGGAAATTATAGGCCAATTTCTGTACTGCCGTCCTTAAGCAACATTTTTGAAAAGATTATGCTTAAGCAATTAACAGCATATTTTAACGCTCAAAAGATTCTAGATGGTCGACAGTTTGGTTTCACAAAATAAAAATCAACTACTGACGCTGGTGCAACGCTACTTAGTCATATTTTTCGAGCTTGGGAGGAGTCGCAGGACGCTATTGGTGTGTTCTGTGATCTGTCTAAGGCGTTTCACTGCGTTCACCACAGTACCCTTATTTTGAAACTAAAATACTATGGTGTTTCTGGAGCTTCTCTCGACCTTCTGGTCTCCTGTTTAGAAGATAGCTATCACAAAGTTAGTGTAGATGGGACAACGTCAGCGGGATCATTGACTCGAATCGGCGTCCCACAGGGTTCTATTTTAGGGCCGTTTTTATTCTTGGTATATATAAATGATCTACCGCTAGTGGTTGATAAATGTGCTGAGATGGTTCTTTTCGCAGACGACACTTCACTTATATTTAGGGCAAAAAGAATAAATTCAGAGCTTAGGAATCTAAATAATACCTTGAATAAAATTTCCGATTGGTTTACATTAAATAATTTATAGCTTAATGCCGACAAAACAAAATGTATAAGATTTACGTTGCCTAATGTTCCGCTTACTCTTAGTAGAATTGAGATCGATGGGAGTCTAGTAGATTTAGTTGACAATACTGTCAATCTTGGGTAATACACTTGATTCGAAATTACAATGGAGTCCTCATGTAAAAAAATTGGCGCGAAAATTAAGTTCTGCTGCGTTCGCAGTACGAAAGATCCGCCAGTTAACAGATATTGCCATTGCCAGGTTGGTCTATTTCGCTTACTTCCATAGTTTAATGACTTATGGAATTGTGTTATGGGGTACAGCAGCTGAGGTGGAAACCATATTCCTATTACAAAAACGAGCAGTTCGAGAAATTTATAAATGGGGCCTCGCGAATCATTAAAGACTAAGTTTCCGGAATTCGGTATCTTAACTATTCCCTCCCAATATATTTTTGATAATTTAATGTATGTCCGCAAAAACTTAGATATGCTGGATCAAGTAAAAGACCAACATAATTTAAATACTAGAAACTGCAACAAGTTGTTCATTCCATGCTTCAGGCTCACGAAGTCCAATAACAGTTTTTTAGGTAAAATAGTGTTAGGTTCTATAACAAAATCCCTAAACATGTTACCGATTTGACGGATAGTCAGTTCAAGAGCCATGTCAAGCGGGTGTTAATATCTAAAGGCATAGGATGGACCAGTATGTGAATGATTGTGACGTCTGGAAATGACGCTCCTCTCTGCATATCCACTAAAAACTTTGTAACTAAATTATACTTTGTAAAAATATGTAACATGAAAAGATAAACCAGATCGAGTTTTTCGTTGTTTGGTTTAATATTTTGGTCAACATATCTCTCCACAATATGTTATACGAACAGTTAATTATTTTCGTTTGGACGTGAATTACAATATTGATTTCTATATATTATCTACGAATGTAGACACATGAAAAGAAAAATCCTATTAAACACAAATAGTATATACCTAATACATCTTCAGTATTTTATAGAAGTAGAACAAAACTAATTAATGCAAACAACTTAACATCATATCCTTATACGTCGTATATTCCAACAATAACAAACATCTCTTAGAGAATAAATTATTTCAAAACTTAATAGTATACATTATATAATCATTTCCTGTCACGTGGTAATTTTAATAATAATATTTCGAAATAATTACTATTATGTTACAAATATATTATTTCTAAAATAAAAATAACAACTGCTCTGACACAGCTTAATAAAATTCTCAGAAATAACGAAATTTAGCTAATAAGTGTTTCACAATATTATAAAAGTTAGTGCTTTTAATAACTGCACATCGACAAACAAAAACTCTAGGACTGTCCAAGGACAATAACAACTCCGAGAAGTAGGACCCCATGTCTCGCGTAAGAATTTGAAAAATCGCAAAGTATGCCCATCAATTGCCCATTGTTGCCTATCATTTACATTTTGCCCACCTCTATAAAATAAGTTACGAAAGATTTAAAATGCGTGACCCAATGTCCGAAAAACATTCTAAAAATCGAAAATCTCAAGGTAGATTCTTCAATTATGTTATTTGCCTACGCTTATCAATCCTTTGTTTCTTCGGTAAATAAACTCCTAAGGGGTGGAAAAAGAATTAAAACTCTCGATCTCTCGTTTTTTACGTTTTTTCCAATACCACCCTATAAAAGTTGACTTATCAACTAAAGGATGGGTAACGATTAACTACAATAAGACATAAGATTGTTTTCGGACGCTGGCCCACATATTTTAAAATTTTAATAACTTTTTATAGAGATGGTCAAAACAATTTCAATTATAGGCAAATATGGGCAACCGATGGGTATACTCTCTACAAATTTGCATTGCAAATTCTTCAAAAGCAAAAAGCTTCAAAAGCTTCAAAAGCATTTGCAAATTCTTACGCGAAAAATGGGGGACCAACTTCGCGGAGCTGATGATAACTGCCTAGAAACTGATTACAGTCACCAGTTCATAAGTCGTGCCGAAAGTACCAATCTATCACTATGTTATTTAGTACTATCACTAAATTTATAATTAGGGTTACCGCATTTTATTTGAACGAATATAGTAGATCTATTGATAAAGGTAGGCAGAGTACATCATATATAAATAAAGCATTTCCTAACGTGAAAATCTGGGAGTGAGTAAGTAGGCTTAGTAATTACAATCAGAATTCTTTGTGCTTTATTGTTTCACATAAAATTAACCTGAGAATTATCAAAGTCTGTAATAAAGTATTTATATGTATTTTATTATTGACATAAGTAAATGTATATAGTATATTTGTTCGGTGTTGTGTACACGGACTTTATTATTACCTACAAATGGCAATTCTAAAATACCACACCAGTGGAGCATTTGATAATTGTATACCTATACGCGTTTATACCAAAACTCAAATCAAATCGAATGCTATGATGATACTCTCTCGATATGTCTGTCACAATTTGATATTATTTGTCCGCTAGTTGCTAACTACGCTTACAGACTTGAACGACATAGTTGAACGAGTATAATTACCATTATTACTCAAACAACACGTTACAAGAGTTGCAACTAGCGATTCTTAAAGTACGTTATATTGAAGATATATTTCAATGATTGTCTTCTCTTCTATTTTATTTTTGACAACTAGTCTTTTAGTAGACTATTGCTGCCATTGTCAAGTGAATAACGATATTAAAGTTTCTTGGTATAATTTCAATGAACTAACAAGATGGTGGCCGTCTTGTTAGAACTTTCCTGGGAGGTTTTGTGGCAACTCAGAAACCACGCTCCGTGGTATTATTTCGGATCCACTTCACTTGTGCACAATAAATAAACTATATTACGTAAAGCACCACCAAAATTACACAATATAGAGCCAAATACAACAAGATTATGGATAAAATATAAAGACCACTACATAAAAAACTCTTAAAATGTGTTATGTAATTTCTTGTCGGTTAAATTGTGTTCTAACATTTGACCTCATTCAGTGTCAACCTCGAGTATAGGTGATCAATTAGATAATTTGCAGGAGGCCCACAATTCTTGGTCCCCGCTCCCCGCTCAATGCCGAGAGAACGGCTATTTCGCAACAGCGCCGTGCAACGAGCAAGTGGTGCGAGGTTACTTTAGGACCTCGCCGTTACTTGTACCAGCACATTGTTTACAATAATTATTTTTACGTTGTATCCTATAAATTTATATCAATTTAATAAAATGGTAAAGGTCCGCGGATGTGCGCGTATCGCTTAAAAAGTACCGATAGATTTTGATCATTTTTTTTGCTTTACGAAGACATAAAATGGTCCTAGGCTAAATTTGTATCACGATAGCTTCCTTTAATATGAAATTATTAAAGTTTAAAGATATTACGATTTTTCTAAACACTACACGTTCATCAATGTCTTTCCACTTCGTGGAGAAGTAGAATGAGCGTATATCAATGACCATTGAGGAATTCTATAAACAATAGTACAGCATTAATTGTGACGTTTTACAGCATTTTCAAAGAACTCATTAATATCTACGATTAGTCTATTTAACACGACCTTGCGGAGTGTAAAGATATTCTGTTTTAAGCCTGACCCTTAAACTACTAAGATACATGCGAGCTCAACTTTTTTACAGTAAAAAGTATGTACATTTGGTTTCTGAAGTTAAACTCTGCACATAAAGGTATATTGTTCTTCACAATTAACATTAATAAATGTTAAAGATACCATTATATTTTGTAAAAGAAGCATAAAGAATCTTTAAAATCAAATCCAGAAATAAAATATATTCGCTAAACTTTATTGTATAAACTTTTATTGCGTTTTTCTCACGTTATTAGTGTCCACAGATCATATGCGACAAGAATTATTTCATTCAGTGTATAAATTTTAAGCGAAGTAGAAGCGACCTACCGAGTTAAGTACATATAATTCAACTACGGGGTATTGTGGTTTATTGTTCGGAGTCAATACCATAGTCACATGTCGTCTACACGTGATGTCTGCTATTTAGTAGAATAATATATACGTTTGATGACTTTGTAAATGTCAGCATGAACAAGTCTTAATATAAAACGAATAAAAAATAATATTTAGTCTATAAAAATTTTCTCGATTCAATAAAGTCAAACTTGAATTTTAAAATAACCGATTTTAAAACTATCTAGTATAGAAAATTTTTCTTCATGTTAAGAGACACTTCCTAGTCCTTCCTTACTAATATTATAAATACAAATGTGTGTCTTTTGTTGTTAATGCAATTACGCTTAAGCTTCTCCATCAGCATCATGAAATATTGCATACACGTTGTCAGTAGCTTTCATCCAGAAAAAAGTACTTACTGTTACCAAGAGATAGGTTGAATCTACATAAACGCTTGTCTTTTATATTCCGCAAGAAAAAAGGATAGAGAAATGGTACATATTGGATTTAAAGCTGTAAATTTAGATTAGATATCAATCTAAGCTACAGTCTGTACCTTTCTCTACAGACAAATGGCAGAGAAATTTTGGTAACATATATAGTGACGACACTATCTTTACTTTAGTAAGTATAACTGGTATATAATCTGAATTTGCTATCTCAAAGCTATATTTACCCATCTCTACTATCGTTTTACTATTGCGAAATACGTAATAATAGGCCGATAGCTTATTTAATTTTACCGCTGCAGTGAAATTGTGGTTAACCTTTAACATATAATTCAATAATATATACATATGTATGTATACATTTTTGCAAAGATATTTCCTGCTTAGTTACAAAGAGAAGACCAGTTTATCTAGATAAATTTATTAATAAAATAAAACTCAGTTTTGTTTTCGCTAAATAAGTGGTCAAACCTACGTTATGAATAAGTATATATAACAATGAGTACGCGACTCCCCGTCCAATTTTATGTAGTAATTAATTATTACAATGTTTTACCAAAATATGGGTGTATTTAATGATTTTCAAATCTGACAATTTTAATAGGCTATGACAATTTTGGTATGGGATATACAGTGTACTCTCACTAATCCGGCACTTCGATAGATCGGCAAGTCCAATAATCCGGCAATAATTCTTCGTAATATGCGAGATAAGGTTTTTAAGCAAGGACTACAAGTTGTATGAAAGCAGACCTCAGTTAAGGATTACATATATTAAAATGCATTACCCACATTTATTCCCTCTATGAAACGCTTTATTTTCTTCATTACATATGACTTTTTTACTATAATCTAGTAATTCGAACATTCCAATAATCCGGCACTCTCCGGTTTCTAATAGTTCCGGATTAGTGAGTATACCGTACTGCTCTTGTAAAATTGAAAAAGGCAGATTCAAAGGTAATATTCAAAACATGATTCTATCTGAGTCTCAATTTATTGAAGAAATTGTGATAATTTCTAAAACAATTACTTAGAACTTTACAAAACATGTACAGACGGAACTGTAAGTACATTCTTTATAGATTTAGTAGCTTTCGCTCACGTGAATATAGATTGCAAACCTATATGCAAAATTTTATCAGGATCAGTTTATTATTCAAGATGTGAAAGTGTAACAGATAAACAAACTCACATTCGCATTTATATATTGAACTAGCTGTTGCCCGCGGCTCCGCACGCGTTTTTTTTTAAATATATTAAATAAATGTAAAATTTTGATCACATATCTAGTGTAAATTACAATAATACTCTTTCAAAAATATTTGTAAGTATCACACGCACATCATCTACTGTAACAGGTAACATGTACTTGTACATTATATATGTGAATAAGAATAGTGAATCGAATGGGAAGAGATTTATCATCAGCCACATAACTGGAACTTTAAACTGCTATATATGACCCTTAGTGCCCACTTACACTATATAAGAAAGTAATGAAAATATTAAGCTATACATTTTCGAACAATATGTGTTAAATCTTTTATTATATAGATATAATATGTCCATAGTGTCGATATAATTAAGTTATTATCATACCTTGCTATAATTTAAATCACATATAAACATATGACTTTCAATTACAACAGCGATACCCTTGGTGTTACAGTTGTTCATAGGCGACGTTAACCACTTACCATCAGGTGGGCCGTCAGCCTGTTTGCTGCCTTTTGGTATAAAAAAATCTTGGAGTCCAGTACAGCTCGTGTATGTTTACAGTGAACAACATATTTTTGATTAATTTCACACGGACGAATGCACGGACTACAGCTTATCACTACATAGTGTAAGAAAAAGTCCTGTTCCACGTCTGCCTATATATCTGTTCGCGATAAGATCAAAAACTACAGAACGCATCTTCATGCCGTTTTCACTAATATATAAAATGATTATTGGGCAAGGTATAGGTATAGTTTGTCTTATTATCAGGGCGGGCAACGTCTGCTGAACCCGCTAGCTTAAAATAAAACAGCTAATTAGTTACTTATTTGTCCGTAAAATTCCCGTTCAAATATTACTTGTAGTCCGGTGAAGCTATTAAGACCTTGCTAGATCAATAGCGTAGTCATTTCTAAGAAAAAAAAAACCGTTCAAATAGGTCCAGCCGTTTCGGAGATTACCCGTAACAAATAAAAAAAAACAGACATATCCACAGAATTAAAAAAAATGTTGATATTTGTAGTAGCATCACGGATATTTTTAATATAAAATACATTCACTTTACTTTTATTATACGTAATATATCACAAATCAAAAATTGGGTACAAAACTAACGTAGAATATAGTTTTTGAGGAGTTTTTGGCGGGATTTTAGTCTGTCATGTAGTGGATTTTATATTTTATTCATAATCTTGTCTTACTTATCTGTATATTGTGTTAAATTGGTAGAGTTTTATGTAATATGGTTCGTTTATTGTGCATAAATGAAATGAAAGATAAATAATACCGCGAAGCATGAATTCTGTTGTCTTGAAAATTAAGAAGATAAAAATTTACGAAATATTACATAGAGGATTTGGCGCTTATACCTTTACATTATCTTGGATATAGAAAAAAACTACCTATATTAACTACTTCAGAATTGGCAGTATGGATTAATTCCTTTGACTATCTTATTGGATGAATATTATTACTACTAAACTTTTTGAATAGCGATACAAAATAAACTTTAGAAATGTTTGCGATATAAACGTACCACGTATAATTAAAAATTGGAAACAAAAATAACGTAGAATTAACTGTTTTAATAGGAACACAAAATAAACCATGAAAATATTTGCGAGAGATTGTTATCGCGTTACCATGGCAACGCATATAGTACTGACATTAACACGCATCGAAAGCTTCCAAAATAGCCCGATTTTGAGACATTCTTCATTAGTGCTCAGCTCCTATTGGTTTAAACGTTATGATATGTAGCCTATAGCCATCCTCGATAAATGAACTATCTAACACTAAAAGAAACTTTCAGATCTGTAGTTCTTGAGATTATCGCGTTCAACCAAACAAACAAACAAACTCTTTAGCTTTATATATTAGTATAGACAAAGATCATTATATATAATACATTATAAACAACCAACCTTGATATTGGCGTATATCTAACCTTAATACTTCCGTATTGGAACGGTATGTCATATGAAGGAGGTCAACATCTCTTATCGAATAAAAAAAACTAATAGACTAATCAATAATAATAAGTGTTTCATAGAAACTAATTTTCCAGATCCTATTTTTCGGTCCGTTGCAGCTACGGTCATGGTAAAAAGCGCACGCGATATTAAAAAATGTATACCGAGTAAAATCCTTCGAGCGATGCCACGGCCGACTATATAAATTTGTGTTTTAATAATTCATTACAGTAATACTGAATGACATTATTGACATAGAAAACTAGATTTTCGAGGTCAGTTCACGCTACCGGACTCTGTAATTGAGGTAGTATAAATAAACCTTGTATAACACTCGAATTGTCTTAATACCGGTATCATTTATTTATTTAACAAGTTACTGTATCTAAACTACAAACGGAAGTCTTTTACTTATAAAACAAACCTGTTGCTCAAAGATACAGCTAACCCGGATCTTGGAACATATATCATTATAGGTATAGTGTAAAACAATGTCCTCTGCAGCGTCTATCTGTTCGGGATAAACTAAAGAACTACTACACGGGTTTTCATCCTGATTTCACCAGTAAATAATTAATGAAGAAGGTTTAGGTATATAATTTCCGAAGGTTTTGTTAATTATCAAGCCAGTTAAATAATTAAAAAAAAGGTCGAAGCGGTCATAAGTACTGCCGACAGAAGTCAAAACCTAAAACAATGGCATAACTGTATTTTTTTTTTTATTTTAATACCAATTATAGTCTGAATTATTTAAATAACATAATTTGTACATTGAAATTAACATTAGGCTGATTTTGATAATAATGATATACCTTCTTATACGGTTTCTTAATTAATCAAATATAATGGGCTACACAAGTTCAGTGCAAAACAGCAATAATAAATATACACAGGCCGCTATTCAGGCGCTTTTTTTTCGAACTGGCGCTATCGTCCTAGCAAAGACTAAACAGCTTCATCGGATTGCCTATTCTGGCGCATGCATAATAAATACATCGAGTACGAGAATGTCAAGGTCATTGATAATACGACCCTATCGGTGTTATTTCAAAAAAGTTGAATACGTTTTGAATACTTGCTTTAAAAAAGTTATGTTTTAGATGCACCGCGCTTGCTGAATGTTCGCCATGTTGCTCTTTTGTCTCGAATTTGTTAGGTTAGGTGAGATTTGCGAAAAACGGATAACGCGAACTTGCCTCGGACGAGCGCGGTACATTTAGTACGAAACCATTTTAAAGCAAGTATTTAATACGTATTTAACTTTTTTGTGAAAACACCGTATAAGTTTTTACCCTACTAACGTTTTTTCAAATAGCTCAACGCGGTTAAAGAAGTTTTCATGTGTTAGGAAATACGACAAACTAATTACAGTATTTCGAATTAAACGAACAAAAAACAATCCGGTACTCCTCTATTTATAAGCTATTTTTTCTCAGTTGTTTAGCATTAATTATCGAGCTAAAGTGTTAAAAATATAAATATTTTGGGAATATTAATATAAATATTATTATTATATTCTAATTCGTATTTCGTCTTACTTCACGCTGCTTACATTTACAATGTTAGTACAGGACGTATTAAATACTGATAATAATGTGTCTAAATGAACACGTGCAGAAAAATTTTGTAGCACTTATTGTATTTCGATCACTGGATGACCACTGAAAGATATCCAAATATATATGGAACTAGCTTTTACACGCGGCTCCGCGCGCGTTTTTTAATTTGTATTAAGTAAATTTCAAATAGTGAGAAATTGTACAACTACAGAAATGCTCTTTCAAAAAAATTTGTAAATATGACACGTACACCACCCACTATAACAGTTAACGTGTACATTAGATATAAAAATACTAAAAGTGTGTGGACTCGGATTTATCACCAGCAACATATTTGGAACTTTGACCTACTGTATAAGTCCCTCAGTGCTGACTTACACTTTGTAAGTAATGACTAGAATTTCGAATTTTCTGCTACAGACGGAGTCGCGGGTAAGAGTTAGTCTTTTACAAAATAACCTAAATTACTTCTCATAAGGCCAGCTATTTGTCAGTGAAAGTCACGTGAAAATCGATCAAACCGTTTTGGAGATAGCACAAAGCCGCGGGTAACAATTAGTCTCAATTACAATAGCCTACGTCACCCGCTGTAAATTTAGTTATCTTCCAGTTTCTCTTCAAAATCGGTTCAGCCAATTCGGAAATTACTCGGAAAAAACAGACAGACGAAAATTTAAAAAAAAATTAATACTTTCATATCCAATTAGTAAAAGTTATTATTTTAATATTACATACATACACTTCATTTTTATTATATGTATAGATTAGCTGTACCCGCGACTTGGTCCGCGTGGAACCTTATTTACAAAACAGCGACTAATAAAGGCATCTGATTGTATTAAGCCCATTTACTTACCTATTTTTCTATCATACTTACGCCGTGTCGTCTTTAAAATTACAATAACTTTTGATAGAGTAAACCGATTTTAATTAATAAAAAACTAAGTTATTTTTAAAGATATGCTTTATGATTTCCTTGATGTGGTTTTACTGTGAACCCAGTACTTTGTCAGTGATGCGTATTCAAAGAAATTGAAAGTTAGACAGACAGACATTTCTAAAAATTATTGAAATGTATTTTATTATTTATTCCCAGAAAGCTGCAAAATTTACATTCTTATTATATGTATTAAAGATGATATATAGAAAACACTTTTATATTATAAATTTTATTAACAACACTATTTTCATCAAGTCTCAAGGTTAATTATATTGTTATTATCTAATCTGAAGTACAATTAAATAATATATATTTGATAAAAGACAAAATATTTTAAAATAATGTCAGTCGAACAATTCCACAAATTGCAAAATCATTAACTTCAACGGTACTCGGGGGAAAATACGTTATGACGCAAGACATCAAACGGGTGTTCCCTCACGTTAGTGCACCTTAGACTCAGGAAATATTCTAAACGTTTTCCTTAAAATTGTACGCCATATTAAGACAGTTTTACGCCGATTAACTGGAAAAAAACAACATGAACCACAGACGTCAAGGTTAGTATTACCTGAACATTTGTGAACGGTCGTTTTTTTTTTTCGAAATGACTACGCTATTGACCCAGCAAGGTCTTAACAGCTTCACCGGACTACTAAGGCGAGCGCTTAAGGCACTTAGCCGATTTTATTTTGGCAACCAGCTCAAGGGTGCACGGCACACCTCGGCTTGGCTGTTGCCTGTTGCATGCAAACTCGCGACCTATCTTAGCTAACCTAGCTAACTATTCATATATGTATGAGTTGTGGAAACGTATATGTGTACCAAGCATACACGCCTCAACAACTCCTCCATATATTTATTATCGGAAAATTTAGTGAACGGTCACATACATTTTACGAAATAGTTCTTGATAGAATCATATTGTAGATCGATTGTATCCCATAACATTTTAGCTTCAAGAAGTATTTAATTTTACTTTATTTAAACTTGTTTAACGATTTTTCATAACACTTTAAACTCCCTAACCATTTTTTTGTCTGTCTGCTTGTTTTTTTCAGATTAAACTCTAGAATGGGTTAATGGATTTTCACAATATTTACTACAAAGGATGTATACACAATTCCGTAAATAATGTGTTATAAAAATGATCGCAAACGCGGTGTATTTATTACGAAAGTACCCAAACTTATTATAAAGCAAGTATTCAGTACGTATTTAACTTTTTTGTAATAACACGGAGCATGTTTACTTTTGTTGATAAGCGTATTATGTATATAACTAGGTATTATAGAAACAATCACGGGAACTAAGTCTCTTATCGGAATTAAATAATAGGTTATCATTATTTTTTCATTGTTTTATGAGCTCACTAACGGGCCCGGCAGACGTTAAAACCATTAAAAATTATACAGCTAAACCTTCCTCATGAATCTTTTTATTCAACTGACTACGCTATTGGCCTTGTAAAGCCTTTACAGATTCATCGGACTACCGGTGAAAATCCGTTCCGTAGTTTTTGAGTTTATTGCAAACAGACAGACAGGCGTGGCAGAGGACTTTGTCTTATATGTAATGATAATACCTTGGCATAACTAATAATACAGAAACATAAACATATATTTTTAAACATTATTTATAATCCATTTCGTATTTTTATATTTTTATATTGGTGGAGAAAAAATAAAATCATTTTTCTGATTATCATTCTTACATAAATCATGTTACATGCCATAACTTTACTCATTCGTAACTACTTTATACAAACCCTCAAAGGTTTGTTTATTATTTATTAGAAATTATAGATAAAACAAGAGAACAGGTAACATGACTATTCACTAAAAACAGGTAATATCAATACTCAGTACGTAAACACTATTCAAACCATACAGGTCGCATAATATTTGTTATATCTGTTATTCATATATATTAAAAACTCAAGTTCACCAACGTTATATTAGTATAAGAGTACCAGTTTCACCTAATATAATATTATTTGTAGGTAATAATCTCGATGGTTCACAAGTATGCCATTGCTATATGTTTCTAGCTAAATATGTTTAAGAGAATCTTTCAAAATATATCATTTACTTATAAAGCGTATTTACTTAAACAATTAAGTTAAATATACTGGAAGGTACAATAGTTTGTAAGATTGTTAACTTAAATCCTATTAAATATCGATTAAAATTCATAAAATATATTTAGTCGGAAGTATCCTTCATTCTTTAATATGACATTTTCTTCTTCTATCTTCTATATACATAATAAGAATGTATATGTAGCGAGTCTATACTTTAATTTTTTTACAGGTGTCTAGGAATAAGTAATAAATTTTTAGAAATGTCTGTTTGTGAACACTTTTTTTTTCGAACTGACTACGCTATTGGCCTTACTAGGCCTTCACAGCTTCATCGTACTAGTTGTATGAACACGCATCACTGCGAAGGTATTGAGTTCACAATAAAACTACACTAAGAAAATCATAAAGCATATCTTCGAGAATAACTTAGTCTTTGTTTTATTAAAATCGGCCCACGCTATTCAAAGTTATTGTAATTTTAACGACGACACTTCTTAAGTGCGACAGAATAGTAGATAAGTAAATGGACTTAATTTATTAATCACTGCTTTTTTAGAATGGGTTTCACGCGGGCGAAGTCGCGGGCACGTCTAGTTTCTAAATAAGATACTTTTAGGTTATAAACTCCGTAATTGTATATCTATTTTTGATATTAATCTTAATATGTTGAACGCTTTAAATGCTAAAACAATGATAATACAAATCAGAGTTCTTATATTATAAATATAACAATTAATACTACTATATAAATAAATGGATTCATTAACTATTATTATCTAATTAGGTCAGTAGTTATAAACTTATTTATATCATATTATAAATGATCTTTTCTTAATATACTTATACCTTTAGTAGCAATTACATTTTAACACAGATACGTATGAATTAATTCATACTTCCTTGTAAGAGATAACGAACGACAATTATTTAACAATAATAAATTACAAAATACTCACCGAATACTACGTAGGACGAATTCAAATAATACGATACGTTTAAAACTAAGCGTGCACACCTGTAAATGTTAGAAGTGACTGGTGATTATTTAAATCGGTGTTCGTTATATCTCGCGTGAATGGAATTGACGGTCGCGTTGCAAAATCGCGGTGCGCTCAACGCACTGCTTTTGTCAGACTACGCCCGTCGCCGCGAGCCTTGCAACCTTTATATACGAATGACTGTATGGACAGTCCACTATATATTTTCAATTATACTATACGCTACTGTAGCGCATGAGCAACGCTATCTATCTGATAATAAGACACAATAAAACCGCTAATAATATATCCTCAACGTTTACTGATAGGAAATTCATCAAACCAAAATCCCTAAGATTAATAACGACTTAGATCATAAACTTAGATAGTTTATTCTAAATAGATAAGTGATAACAGAGAGAGTTTTTGGCGGGATCTTAGTCTGTCATGTAGTGGATTTTATATTTTACTCATAATCTTGTGTAACTTGACTCTATATTTTGTAAAATTTGTGGTGTTTTACTTAATGTAGTTAGTTTATTGTGCGTAAGTGAAGTGTATGGAAAATAATACCATGGAGCATGAAATTCTGAGATGCCACAAAAACTCCTTCGAAGGTTCTAACAAGGGATCCACATCTTGTTAGAATATTGAAACGATCACACGACGCTTGTACTATTATAGTACAATAACGTCCATTGAAAGAAAACATTGACACTGTCAAGTGCTTCTGCGGAGCCAAACCAACAAAAAAGAGGAAAAAGAATTGACAAAAGATAATATATACTCCTATACCGTTTGATGAAATTCATTACGAGATTTTGGACAGAAAATTCTCTTATGATATCCGTTGTATTACAACTCGCCACTAGATGGTGCTGATATATATATTAATGTTATTATGTATTATAATCTAACGCCACTAACAAATCACAAGCGTTAGTTGTTTACATTTCTACAAATTGACAGCACAATCAGTATAAACTGATAATCATTTATTGTTAGAACAAAGATAAATCAAATCATTACCACCTAGGTAATGTTACAACTTCTGTTAATACGGCAGAAGTTAGTCAGATATTATTTAGATAGTGATATACGTAAAAAGGAACCATCTATGTTTCTGCTACAAGCCCGAATTCTCACTTGACAGTGACGTCATAAGAAATCTTTTCCAAAGGCTTTTTATGTACACGGTAAGATCCCAACAATAACCCACTGCAAACTATCATTAACAAAACACAGACATATACTTATATATTTAAATATATTCAAAGTTGTTATATTCAGTTATTATTAGCTAATTATCTCCCTTAGATTTCACTTCACGACCATTAATCCTTGAATACAACACCCGTGAATCCACGCAATAAATCACGTATATTTATCGTGAAGCATTTTTCTGGATAACTCCATACCTAGACATACCAATTGTTTTTAGGCATTTTCTTTTAAATTATAATACTCTTCATAACAGCCTTCTCAATGAGCTCAAGCATAAATATTCTCACCATATCAAATTGTAATTATTATCTATAGATAAAAAAATAATGTCTTCGATAAGAAAACTAATCCTTGAAGTGTCACCGTTTATCATATTACATATTATATTAATCAGTGTATTGATGTAGTACGTAATGTATATAATGTGTACCTTTCTCTATACCTTTTTTTTTTTTTTAAGTGGAGAAATCCTACATCGGATACCCCCCACTGTCGGGCGACAATGAGGGGGTTATGCCGGACTCGTACCGGCTAAAACTCCACTGCCGCAAGGCGCATGTTTGTGGACCAGGGAACCGGGGTGACGGAAGCAAGCTCCGACGCCCTGGTCACGCGCTCAGATCGCCCGTTGATGTTAGTACGGGGATCATCTTTTCGTGGAGGGACAAGGCTCTCCAACACCTCATTTAGAAGCTGCGGCTATTCCGTGCTTCCTCGCCACGGGTCCTCCTTTACTTGGCAATGGGCGCCCCCGCATCCATCACCAGGAGGTCGTATTTCAGGGAGGCAGATGGTGGTATGTGCCGCCACCTCGTCTCCTTCCTCGCCTGGGTCTACTACGACGCGCTGGAGGTGCGTCCGTAGCCCTCTCTCTCCCTTTCTGCTTCCTCTTTGCAGGACATGACATTTTCGCAGTAAGTAGCGACCAATGTCCAGGCTCTATCTCCACCGACCATAGCGCGAACCACGGCCGGCAGAGAGAGATCGTCTCCTATGACGGCCACCAACGCACTTCTCTGTTCAGCCCATGCAGGGCACTCTTTAAGAGTATGTTCGGCTGTGTCATGGTCACTGTCGCAATGGTGACAGCGCGACGTTGACTCTTTTCTCGCGATCTGGTGCAGATATCCGCCAAAGCAGCCGTGGCCGGTCAATATCTGCACCAGCCGGTACGTAAGCGGTCCAAAATGTCTGCCCACCCATTCTTTGAATACTGGGCCAATAGCCTCGATGTAATTATGGCCCGCACTGGGTGAGGCAAGAGCCTCATACCACAGCTCCACCTTAATATCCCGTAGTTGGGTCCTATAGACCTCCTTCTCTCTTAGGGCCACTCTTACTCCTTGAGCGATTCTCTGTGAGTGCCAAGAATACATACATCTCTGCATAGAAGTGGGCATCCAGTTCCCAGGGCGTGGAACCCGCCAGCAAGCACACCGCCTCGTAAGAAATGGTACGATATCCGCGTACTACCCTGACGGCCATCACACGCTGGATTTTCCGCAATATGGCAGCACTGGATGCCGTCAGGGTATCGTGCCATGCTGACCTTTCTCTATACCTCCTTCAATACTTATTATACTCTTTGACCTCCTTGTTCGCCTTACTTCTAATAATTTCATAAAGGTTAATAATCCTTTGTAAAATTATATATATTTTAGCGACACCTATCTTTGTGGCAACCGATCTTCCAGTTTATTACTTTTTTTTATTGTAGCACGGTAAAATGATTGCACTATGCCTGATGCCTGACTCTGGTAAACATGATGGTTTAATACAATGGTAGAGTAAATAAAATGGTAGAGTAATAAAAGTATCTTGCGATTATTTCAATGAACTAACAAAACGGTGGCTCTCTTGTTAGACCTTTTCAGAGAGTATAGCACCTCAAAATTCATGCTCCGTGGCATTATTTTTCCAACTATTTCACGCATTTAAGCATTTGTTTCTCAACAGATTTTCTTTTTCTTTTTTTTTTGTTTGGTAGATATTAAACGTGCATTAGCGTTATAAAAAAAGCACTCGACGTAGTCATAAAGACTGCCAACAGAAGTAATAACTAAAAACAACAGAATATAAACTGTGTTCTCTTTTAAAATTTTAAATTAATGTGAATGATTAAAATTCATAAATTTTATATTGAAATTATTATCATTAGTCTCTCTTTCACATCTCTTGGCACTCCGAATAATAATTATAAACTTTTTATACAGTTTATTAATTTACCAAACATATGAACACCTACACAATCTCAATACAAAATATAAATATTATATGTACACAGGTGGCCTAACCAAGTTGCTTATCGATAATCGCTAACACAAATAGAAAACGGAAAAATATATGGAGATGACATATCTGAACGCTATATCACGTGATTATCGCGTGATATAGCGTTCAGATATGTCATCTCCATATATTTTTCCGTTTTCTATTTCTGTTAGCGATTATCGATAAGCAACTTGGTTAGGACCCCAGGCTCTTAAACTACGCGTCACTAATCTGAAACAAGCAGCGCAAACGCAATACGGACGATCACGCTTACTAGCATGTCATGACGCGAAATTATAAATTTATCTCCTGGCAAAAAAACGCTCAACGCGCCTAAAGAAGTTTTCGCATCGAAAATTTCTGAAGACATCATTTATTTTATTTATTTGGAATCTTACCAAGTTATTATTTATTGTGGTCGAAATTCAACTATGTTTGAATATGTATATGGTTCCTATTTTTTTTTTCTGTATAAAACGCTAATTTAACAAGTAGGGTTAAATATTAAACACAACTCAGCATAGACTCGTATTATCTATGTGTGCTACAGATGATCTTAACAACGCGTAGTCCATTGAAACTATTAAGACCTTGCTAGGTCAATAACGTATTCAGTTGCAAAAAAAAATTTAACAACGCGGTGAGAGACCCAATATAACACTACGTTGGTTAACCTTATTATAGGTGCGAGTCAAATACTACGTGCAAATATTAACACGCTTTTTCGAGTTAATATATGACATTTATAAATAACGTGGCTTTCAATTGGTTTAAAGATTTTCACAATGGGCTTAGTAGATCCAGATATTACGCCTTACAGCCTCACAAACTTTACCTCTTTGTAATAATAGGTCTTTACCTATGAAATTGCCGTTCTGCAGTACTGGCTATTTCAAATCAAAATAATTTTTGTTTGGCTAAGAGTTCTAATTTCAAATTAATTTTATTTTAAAAACATGGAATTGTTTTTCCAAAAGTAGTCATTTGTTTATTGATTAGTGTTACAATTTCATCGCATTTCAATCTTGTTTGTCACATGGATACGTTAAACTTAACACTGCAAACCAACGCACCACCTGTTATTAGTTTGCTCGCTTCCTTTCTAGGAATTTAGATATGGAAAATGAACCTCGCGGTCGTCCGAAGACTTTGGTCGACAATGACGAATTAAAGGCGATTGTGGAAGCTGATGATACACAATCTACGGCTAAATTAGCAGCAGCTTTCGTCGTTAGCGTCAAAACAATATTGGTCCATTTGCGTCAAATTGGTAAGGTAAAAAAGCTTGACAAATGGGTTCCCATGAACTCAATGATCGCCAGCGTTAAGTACGCGTCGAGACGTGCCTTGCACTGCTCAACAGACACGCAAATGAAGGAATTCTGAACCGCATTGTTACTTGCGATGAAATATGGATTCTGTTTGATAACCGAAAGCGCTTAGCAAGTTGGTTGGATCCAGGTTCAGCACCTAAACAATGCCCTAAACGAAAACTTACTCCTAGAAAAGTGATGGTCACTCTTTGGAGATCTAGCGCCGGTGTGATTCATCACAGCTTCTTACCAAACAGGGTGAGCATTACTGCAGATGTGTACTGTGAAGAACTGAACACAATGATGGAGAAGCTGGCACATCTCCAACCAGCATTGGTCAATCGCTCATCTCCGCTGCTCCTGCACGACAACGCGCGACCTCTTACTGCACAGCAGACGGTCTCCAAGTTGCAAGAACTGGGGTTGGGAGTTCTCCGTCAGCCGCCCTACTAACCAGACCTTGCGTCTACAGACTACTACTTTTTCTAGAATTTGGATAACTCCTTGGCGGGAGAAAAATTCAATACCTGAGAGACAGTACAAAATGCCTTTGAAGAATTTATTGCCTCCCGTCCAGCTGATTTCTTTAAGAAGGGCATCAATAAACTGCCACTGCGTAGGGAAAGATGCATTGGTTGCATGAGTGATTACTTCGATTAATACAATTAAAAAATACATGAAAAAAATCGTTTAATTTTTTTCATACAAAACAACAATTTCATAGGTAAAGAAACTTAATTTACAGGATATTACAATAATAAATAGTAATCAAAAATTGTATTATAAGTTCAGTTACTGTGAAATTTGAACAATAAATCGATTACATTTTATGTGGTCATATGCGTTTATATTTTATTTAATTCTAGTTAAAATATACTTATTCTCTTTTACCATTTTTTATTTTTTGGCATTTTTCATTTTCACTAAAGAGAAGTAATGATTTTCGAATATGTGTAGTATATAATACATAATATTAGACGGTTACTCCTCTAATAAAATACGAAATATATTCTTGAAAACCGAATCTTATCAATTTCATCTTGCTTCAATTACTAATTTATTTATAATACACAATTTAATATTAACTAAGCTATTGTAAACAGCAAAACAGAATTACGGTGGTAAACCTTTGAAAAGTATGACCGTGGTAAATTTAACGAATCATGTAAAATACGTCATACAAACTTAATCGACTTCTCGAAAATCAAACCTATAAATACGAACAATGTATATATCACGCTCTTACAGTAGTGTTGCAAATGGTGTGAGGTTGGGAAGAGAGGCGTTTTCCCCTAGTCTCCCTACGAGGCAGCTAAATTGAATCAATTCCTTTAACATCACCCACTTCAGAAAATCCTCTTGTCTGAGAGAGGGGTTAAATATTTTTAGTATCGCAGTCGAAATAAAATAATAATATTATGATTTTTAAGCAATGAACAATATATTTTCAGAAGTCGTTAAATATACTTCGAAATCTAATAATGAAATTTATCGTAGCTATAGCAAATATAAAAACGTATTTTTTTGTGCAACATCTTGGTCCCCACATTTTTTTTTTCATTTCATTTGTTTTGTTACTGAAAAATCATTTAATTGTAGTACTGTAATGTTAGCCGTTTTACTCTGTTGTCTCGCTTTGGTTAGGTTAGGTTACACTTGCGAAAAAAGGATAACGCGATCTTGCTTTGGGCGAGCGCGGCGCATTTCTTACGAAACCTTTTTTAAACCAAGTATTTAACTTTTTTGTAATAACACCGATGATGATTTTGTAAATATACAACTTATACAGTAAGCACGACTTTATGTAGTCTGGTGAAGCTGTTAAGACATTGCTAGGTCAATAGCGTAGTTAGTTTGCTAGGTTAATAGCGTAATCAGTTTGAAAAAAAAGTAAGATTTATGATATTATTATAATATTTAAATATTATTATTATACTTAACCATTGATATTATTATTTTAATTATGAGCCTTCATTACCATAATAAACACGTATTTGAATTTGTTTTCATTTAAGTCGGTTTTTTGTATGTCTGTCGAGGTGGAATTTTTAATTGATTTTAAACAAACTTCCTGATGAGCGAGGAATTTGATATTTCAAATAGCCTACAATTACAAATTGCCCGATAGAATTAAGTAGGTACAAACGTAATAAAAAGTCTAACTTAAATCTCTGCTAACGTCTGTTCATCGCTTTAAAAATATACACTCAAGTCGATACTAAAATAAGCACGACGTCAATAAAAAATCCGAGTACTTTAAAAAAAAATGAATAAAACCATTCCAGTCTTAATAATTTCAATACGATAGAAAACGGCTCCCTTGAGTGTTGTACAACGTTTAATTTCCTGGACTCTGTAGAATCATTTATCGCTTTCCAGTCAGACCGTACAAGTCCGCCTGAAGCCTCCATCAAAAGCTTTAGACGCGTAATTACCCGCGATGATGTAGGCGCACTCTCAGCTCTCCACTCTCCACTTCACGAAAGCGACGAAAATGGGATGAGGCAAGGTGGCCGATGGCCGTTACCATAGTTACGGTGGGGGGTTGCAACAAGTGGGTCTCCTCGAGATATATGTACCTATGTTTTATTCACAGCATAGATTAATGGTCTCTCCATTGTTGAATAAGTTCCTATTTAAGAGTTCGTAATATTATCTACAGACCGAATGTTTACTAGAAAAACGTTTTAGAAGGAAATAATATTATATTATAAGCAGGTATGTATCATTTCTGAGTAAATTGTGTCCATTTATTACCTATGAATATTAATTTTTTTTTTTCGTAGAACACCGCGTCGCACACTTGGCTGAAAATCGGCTTTCATAGATTTAGGGATTTTTATTTTTAAGTGTTGTTTTTTTTGCTTGGAATAGCTTCAGTAGACTATTATTATACTCATAAATTCACTTGAGTTAATTTGGCTTAAAAACCGACAAGTTATATTTTATTTACGGAAATTTGTATGAAGCTGACATGAAAAACTAGGATATCTCTGGAAGCGCTAAGAAAACCATAATATCCTTTCATACGGTTATAGTACTAATTATTTATGACTTTTTGACATACTTCATATGACGGTCACGACTGCGATTTTTTTTTAAATAAGGTCAAATGTTTTATTTCATTCTTTTGTGACTTGGATAATTTTTTAGTGTTTATAATTAGAGTTAATGTGTTACAAAATTGTCTTATCATATCCTCTAGCATTATTTTGGAACAAAAAACTATATATTAAGAATTTTATTCTGAATTAAAAGATAAGAAAACTTTTTATTATGCATTCAACATACATTTTATACAACACATGTATAGCTGGTCTCAGTAAGTTATAATCTTTAATTTAATTCATTAGGTGACTTAAAAACAATATATTTAAACGAAGAAATTAATAAAGTGGAGCTGTCAAACAAGATCTCATTAATTAGTAAATGAGTTTAAATAGTTACTTCATATGCTTGTAAAATCTTCTATTGGAAGTGTTTATTGAGCCGTACTTTAGTATACACTGGTAGAAAATGTTTTCATACTTTATAACTGCTGTGACTATGGCCATAAATTATAAAGTTTACAAACCTACTTGGGTTTTGTGATGCTTAAAAATCAGAATAATCTATTCAGTTACGAAGCATAGTTTGAGGACTCATAATTCAGTTGGACGACAGCCTTTCTGAGGAAGATAGTGTTACACTAAAGGAACTTTGTCCAAGGTTCGCTTAACTTTTAGAGAAAACGAAAAGCGATTAGCGTTATACTGAGATTTTTAGACACAATTCCAAAAAATCACTACAAGTAAATATGATTGAAAGCTGTACAAATTAATGAAAAGATCAAGAAACCCGATCCTTCAGTAGTTTTTCACTCAAAATAGCAATAGTGTTGACTTTATTCTTAAAACTGTCTAAGCAGAAGACAGCTATTAGAGCAGGTGCTAAAGACAATCATTTGTCTTTCTATAAGGTATAATAAGCTAAACTTTAGGATTGCATAGTTTTTAGATGTGTTCAACATAGAACCGAATTTAAAATAAAAGTCCGATAAAACGACACAATTTACTATCTTATTACATCTTTATCTTCTAATTTACTTTTTTATCACATTTTATAGGCTTATTGGTTCTACGTACTGTTACAGGGACCTCAAAAATCCCTTTAAAAAAAAAGATTTACTTAAGTAAATGTATTTATTAATTAATAAATAATTGTTCACTTAATTATATTATTTATTTATTATTTAACACTGAATAATTTATTAATGATTTAAAGTGTTATGGAACGAGGCTTGGAATGAACTGAGACTGAGTGGGTGGTAACGTGGGCTGGGTAAGGACTCGGAAAGTGCTAACGCTAGGTACTGGATACGATGGTGTATAGATCTGTGGTGTTGGAGAAAGGTCAGCATATTAGGGTATATGGGTAGGGTGTAACAGTACGTCATTAAAGACATTATTTACTTGTTACTGTAGATTTTTAGATTTTTACTTTATTATGTATGTGTAACATATAGTAAATGTATTATAGATTTTAGAATATACAAATTTTTTAAGACATTAATTCGTCTTTGTTAACATACTTCTCGATTATTGTAACTTCTTCATTTTGCCAAGGTTATTAGTAATATATGTTTATATATATATATATATATTGCCACCATAATGTTTTGATTCTTTTTTTTTTGAGAATTAGATGTTTTGACACGAAACATTCAGATTTCAAGGTATTAAAAATCATCCAAGTCAAAAATAATAAAATAAAAAATTTGACCTTTTTTAAAAAAAAAATCGCAGTCGTGACCGTCATATGAAGTATGTCAAAAAGTCATAAATAATTAGTACTATAACCGTATGAAAGGATATTATGGTTTTCTTAGCGCTTCCAGAGATATCCTAGTTTTTTATGTCAGCTTCATACAAAATTTCCGTAAATAAAATATAACTTGTCGGTTTTTAAGCCAAATTAACACAAGTGAATATATGAGTATAATAATAGTCTACTGAAGCAATTCCAAGCAAAAAAAACAACACTTAAAAATAAAAGTCCCTAAGTCTATGAAAGGCGATTTTCAGCCCAGTGTGCGTCGTGACAAAAATATCAATGATACCTAGTGATAATTCAGTGACTCCGACATATGTAAACATTAATCTGTTAAACGTTATCCTCCAGCTCAACATTTTAATATTAATTGGTTTGTAATAAATAAAAAATTAAAATAATGAGAACAAATATTCAACACTTCAACGTATCAGAGCGATCTTGATGAAGATACCTTTAATCTTAAAATCTGTGATTATCTGGAGACAAAAATCCTTGACGACAAAAATGATCATCAATTGGAAATTTTACAGCAACCGGAAGACGACGATGAAGAAAAGAATTAAAACTGATGTTCCCATATTAAAGGTTTTGATATCCCTCCCCACGTTTGATGTGATGATGATGATTGTTTAAAACAGTATATCTAAATGAAACTCTACATAATTTATTTTCTACTTAAAATGTAATTAGTATATATTGAGATATTATTACAGCCCGGCATGATAGTGGCGACCGGCTATGGATAGTGTGTCAATCGGTGGTCGCTATTATTTTTGTATTGTACTGTGCTTACCATCAGGCATAGTGCAGTCACTTTGCCGTGCTATAATAAAAAAAAAATAAAAATAAAATATAATGAAAATATTCCACTTTAATTACACGAATAGGTAACTATTATTAAGTAAGTAGGTATATATTTGATGAATTAGTAATATTGATGAATAAGTACTGTAATAAGTAATAACAAATGCAAATGATTTAGTATCATAAATTTTTAACATATAGACATCTGTGTTATTACAAAAAAAAATTTAATACATATTGAATAATTTCTTTAAAAAAGTTTGGGTACTTTCGTATTAACACCTGTATTAGTGAAAAACCATAAAGATTTAAGCGCCATACAAACGAAAATAGACCTTATGATGCAAAAAAATAAAAAAAATACTGGATTTATTACAAGATTTGAATAATTATAAATGATGTAATGTGAAATTCCAATTATTATGCAAAATATATTATTACATTATTATTTAATTTTTAAGAACTATTTTTTGTACTAAACCACGAAATGTCCAACTTAGCTATCGTATTTATACTTTTAGGTTAGAAAAAATATTTTACATTAAATACTGAACTAAATATACATTAAACTACTACAATATGAATATATCAAATTAAATATTGAATAATTTAGACAAATGAATATGATAACAACTGAAAGCCAATTAACTTTACTATTATTCTTTCTCCTTATTTCATATAAAACTTATTTCAAGAAAATATACAATATTTTATCGATCATAAGAAAAAAAAACGAAATATATTTTAAATTAGATATAATTTTTATGAAAATAATATCAAATACATGATAATATAAAAACCATATATAATCTGAATATAATTAAATATATTATTGTGACCATAGATTTATAGACTCATATGGTACATGTACTAAATGTCTTTGCCGATGGCGGGAAATTTAAATTTTTTTAAAAAAGCGCGCTGGGACCAATCTGTCCCAAAGCTAGTATCCAGGTTAAATGAACTGCGCTCGCTGACCGCTGCCGAGGTAAGTTCGCGTTATACTTTTTCGCACGTTTAACCTAACCTAACTAAAGCGAGATAGAAGAGCAAGATGTCGAACGTTCGGCAAGCGCAGTGCATTTAAACGAAAGTACCCAAACCTTTTTAAAGCAAGTATTCAATACGTATTAAACTTTTTTGTAATAATACCAATACTATGGTTTATTCTTTATGGGGACTAATGTTTGAACTTGCAGTATGCTGTAAATATGTAAGCGTTGCGCTCTCTCCGCCCTTTATCTAAAAATATTTATGACAAAAGTAATAGAGAATTTCATTCCCTACAAATCTTACATGTAAATATCATTAGATCCTTAGGAAGCAAGATATCTGGCAAAAAAAAAAACAATTTTCTGTGACCTTTGAACTTGAGCATCACGAGATCTCATGATACTTCTAACCAAAGAGCTTCTGACACAACATTTCGATTGGCAAAATAAGTTTTAGTTTTTTTTACTTTTTTTTGGGAACCAATCTCTCAAATTATTACTGCCATTGTCGTGAAGTTAATAATATTACAAGCGTCGTGTAATTATTTTAATACTGTAACAAGATTGTGGCTCCCTTATTAAAATCTTCCAGGGAGTTTTTGTGGCATCTCAGAATTTCATGCTCCGTGGTATTATTTTCCATTCACTTCACTTATTTACAATACACTAACTCTATTACGTAAATTATCACCAAATTTACAAAATATAGAGTCAAATATCATATGATTACGAATGACATGACAGGCTAAAATCCCGCCAAAAACTCCGTTTGAGGGATTTACAGCGTATCTATTATTCCAAGTTTGATCCTCTTTTTTGGCTATATATATTTTTGGATATATTCTTAACAACATTTAATGATAATAAAGTGAAAATGTAAGTTTTGAATATTACCTATATATTTTATTTCTCTGTTTCATACAGAAATAGGAAAGAAGTTGCAAACAAAATAATGTTGGAGAAAAAGAAGAAATATGGGGTCAAGTTATAAACTATATCTAACAATCATGTTCCTGTGGTGACCAGCGTTCTCAGTATGACGTAGAATCCTCAAATTGTTGGGTACATTATATTTCTTCAGTTTTATTGTGGATTTGTAATTTGTATGTGGGAAAATATCCTTATGTTTTACCATTTCATTAAATCTTATTATAGTTAAATGGTCTAAGAAATATGTGTGGAACATGGAAAGGAATTTGTTCTCTCCAAATTTCAGGATTGCATTCAAGATTTTTGGGGAATTTGTATAATTGACATTGGCAATGCTAGTGGCAGCACTACCCCAAAGTAGCGATGAAAGTTTAGTTTAGGTACTTTAGGTTCAAAGTCTGAATTTAAAGTTATTTTTATTTTTTAGATTATAATCATTTATTCTAGGAGTTTTTTAAAATTAATTTTTCAAACATGGCGAACAACAGGATACTAACTGCACTAAAGATCTTGAGGAGTCGTAAAGATATGTTTTTAACGGGTATTTATTATTGGACATTTTCATAAAATTTATTTCCTTTTACAGTTACCGGGGTGTCTCATTTATTCAAATAGCTTTATTTTAAGGTAATTCTAGTAATTTTGTATAATTTTTTTACGTATATTTGCAGGTATTCATAGCAGGACTTATGCGGCGGCCTCCAGCCAGGTTCATACAAAGTGCAAATTGGTCAATGGCGTATACGTGGTCACATTAGATACTCCTAATGCTAAAGTATGTTTTTCATTCTTTACTTTTACGCTTATAGCCCAATCAAGTATTTTTGTCAACATTATGGTCTATAATGAGACATAAATTCTATGTTATTATCTTTATGTTTACATAACATTTTTTTTACTATTCTAAATTTTAACAATACAGATATCATAAATATTTCTTTAATTCTTATCAATATATATGCCTACTAAACAAGAATACAGGTTTAATAAAAAACTTATTTTTAGTTTGTTGCTCTTCAAGACTAAAAATCGAATTTTATTATAATATGCTGATTATTGACTAAGCCTAAATAATCACTCCCATAATGGATATCAAAAAGTATAATTTCAATGTCAATATCTCTGTACTCTTTAAAGTATTTTCTATTTATAAATAAATTATTTAAACCAATATATAATTATTCTGAGCACTATTCAATAATAAAACATTGTAATTCGAATAATAACCTTTTTAATTACTTTACAAATATATCATGTATTAAAAAAATCAAATATTTTTGTTTCAATAAAGACTTTTGGAATTAAATAATTTTACACAATAGATTGTAAAAAAGAAAACAGAAAAGCTTTTAAATACATCTGAATTTTAAAAGTGTGACAAATTAATGTCCACAATACTCCTTTGATAATATGGAATACACTATTGTAGAATAATAATTTCTACTATCTACTATAATAAATGTGAGTATATGTATTGTCAGAGGCACAGAAAAGAACATAGTGTGCCTACTATCAATTAGAATAAATGTTATGAGGGCTTGATTCAACCTACACCAAGAAGAGCAAAACCACAGCCAAAAATTAATAAACTGTGGGAGATCACAATTTTTTAAACAGCTGATATACATACAATATAGATATGTAACATACAAAAAATTAAATTAATTGTACAAATTATGGGAAGTGAACCCATAACCTTTTGGCTGAAACAAATTATTTACTTACTACTACTACTAAGCCATGAAGCCTGTCATGTCATAATTAAGTTATACCAGGTATTAGTTCAAAAAAATAACACTTTTGTTATTGAGTAGCATTAACTAAGAAGTTAAACCTAGTAGGTAGTAAAAAAACGTTCTACATATTATAATAACTTTGAATCATAACAAAATACAAGTGACTATTATTTTCAGGTAAACTCTTTAAATCCTGCAGTAATGGAGGAAGTGAGTAATATTGTTAATGAAGTTGATTCAAATCCAGCAATTGAGGCAGTGGTGTTAATTTCGGGAAAACCTGGTTGCTTTATTGCTGGTGCAGACATAACTATGTTAGAGAACTGCAAAACTAAAGATGAAGTAATCACATTAACAAAACGAGGTAACAACTTGATTATAATAAGATCTTACAACATTGAAATATTATAAAGCTGAAGGGTTTGTTTGTCTAGTAGGTAGAACACGCTAATTTCAGGAACTATTCATCCTATTTTAACAATTCTTTCAGTTTTAGATAGCTCATTTATCGAAGAAGGATATAGGTTATATATCATCACACTATGACCAAATAGAGCAGAGCACCAATGAAGAATGTTTCAAAATCTTTTTTTCCTTCCGAGAGCTTTCGCTGGCTGTTAGAGTTAGCCTAAAGTAACTATTTCATGCGGATGAAATTGCGGATAGAAGCTATTTTTAAATAAATTAAAAATGGATCTATATCTGCACAAATATTTGTATTACAATGGTTTGGGTTGTTGTATTAACCTTATATAGTACAAATGTGTATCAATATATATTTTTTCTGTTTTGATAAGTTTGAGCGTTCTTAACTGAATTTTTAATCATAATAATTAAATAAATCATACAAAACATAAATTGGAATAAATAAAATCTTATTTCCAAAATTGTATATTTATACAGTTTGTTTTTTTTATAATTCAAAATCATTTGGTTATAGAAAGTTGCAAGCATAACTAATGTCAATGTGGTTCTAGGGTTATTTTTATTAATAAATGCTGGCCATACTTCACATCTGAATAATGAAGGCTGAGTTTATACTGAGTTAATTATAATTCTAATTTAATAACCTTTAGTACTATCTGTAATTTTTGTGATAACCAGCAATTATAAAGATAAATGATCAAAAATTTGACATAAAAATTTTTTTTTGCCCATTTATCCATTTGTATTCAATGATATTAACCAATTAATTAGATATTAATGGTATCCAACTAAAAAGCTGTAATGTCATTGTATGTATCCCTGGATCCATTTGAAAACAGTTTCACTGACATTAATGAAATTTTGACTTAACAAATGTAGTCTTTATCAACTTTCTTGGTCTTTCTGAATAAAGTTTTTTTTTATGTAATAGAAAGCATACAAACAGGTGGGTCGCCTGATCTTAAGTGACCACCGCTGTCCATAGACACTAGGAACAACAAGGGAATCGCAAATATGTAGCCAGCCTGTGTTTGGAGGGGGAAGGGAGGGGAGAGAGGGGACATGAACCTCCGGCGCTTTCACTGACTGCACGAAACACAACAATGCAAGCAATGTTACTTCACGTTGCCTTTCTGTGAGAGGGTGGTACTACCCTGGGCGAGCCGACCCATTGAATGATAAGTTAAAGTTCAAGCTTTCGTATAATATAGTTAAGAGTTTAATATAAAGTTAAAATAATATGGAAATCTGAAACTGGCATTTATTTATCTATAAGTTGTCTCGATGGTATACATAAAATGAGTATTTAGACCTAAATTGAAGTTCTGCGGTACTATATTCAGAGGGGTCAAAAACTTTGGCAATGACTGTACGTGTAATGAATGAGACTATTTAGATATCAAAAGTAAAGTCTTCTCAATTCAAAAGTATTCTCAATTGCTCTTAATATTATTTTTTATACAGGAAATATACACAATTATTTAACTTCAATATTGATAGTTTAAAAAAAAAATTAATAACACTCTCTATACAATGAGTATATTGCATGCGCATATATACAGTGAATCTTATAATAACCTTATATATTTAAGGGCATGAGATATTTCGAAAAATGGAAACATCACGTAAACCATATATTGCTGCTATACAAGGAAGTTGTCTTGGAGGTGGCCTAGAAACAGCTCTTGCATGTCGTTACCGCATTGCAGTCAAAGACTCCAAAACTGGTTTTGGATTACCTGAAGTTATGTTGGGTCTTCTACCAGGAGGAGGTGGTACTCAAAGGTTAGACATTCTATACTGGTTCAGTCAAATAAATAACATTCAGTTTATATTTGTAAATACATAGTGTAATTCAGTAATACTGATAGTTTATGTTTTAATATACAATAGAAAACACCATAAAATTCGAGTGACACAGTTGTTTATCTAGTTGGTTTGATAAAAAAATATTCGAATTGTAGGGAAATAGATACATAACTCATTTTTCTTTGAGCTACAGAGATAATCAGTTTCTAATGATTGTGTTGAACATACAGAGGTCAATTTGTTTTTTCAAGATATGGAGAAATAATATGTACCAAAATGAATCATCTAATCATTTCGTCTTATAGAGGGTTAAAAATTTCGCATGTCCGGTGAAGCTGTTAAGACCGTACTGAAGTGTTTCCCAAACTTTTTAGACCATGCCCACCTTAACATTTTATGCCTCCTCCATACATAATTTTAACCTGTGAAACTGTCACTGTGAAAATCACTATGAAATTGTCATTAAAACATTGTAAGTAAAATTTCAAAACATAATGAAAAACTTACTTGACAACTCTAATTATCCAGTTGATATTTTGATAACGTCAAGCGAAATTATACGTAATAGTTATTTACAGATTTTTTTTTAAGAATCGGCCTTTTTTATTAAATTTGCCACCGACATCTAGCATTTTTAAATAGCCCCCCTTAACTATCAAATTGCCCCCCTGTGGGGTGTCGGGGTGTTTGCATAGGGGCTGTTTTTGGCCCTGAAAGCAAGGAAACAAAACAATTTTTACAATTTTAGAGGTTTTTGACTTATGGAAGTTTAACTAAGTCAAGGTGTATAAATAACAATGATTCATCTTAACCAATTTCATTTTCAATGACGCAAATATTTAAGTTACAATAAATATCTTTATACTCTAACAACTTAAGAATCTAGAAAGGATAAAATAATTTAAGTAAAAATACTATTGGTGTTTCATAAAAGTTTTGGTGCAGGTTACCAGCCCTGACATCTATACCTACGACTTTGGACTTGGCCTTAACAGGCAAAACAGTTAAAGCTGACAAAGCAAAGAAATTGGGAATAGTAGACTTATTAGTATCACCCTTAGGCCCAGGTATGTATAATATTAAATAAGATTTTTTTTTATCAAATCCTAATTGGTGCACTCAATGTCTTTCACATGAAAATGCTTTTGCTATTGCAAGAAAACTATATGTCTGATATTGAGTTATTACTGCTTAAACTTTTCGTATATATAGATTAAACTGTTTCTGACATTGAATCTTATTGTAATCTAAAAATTAAGTGCTGCTTAACTTTATGAGGTCTAATAATTTTATGAAACGTTTCACACGTCATTGTGCCATTATTGTACTGTCAAAATCTTTTACGGAATTGCCAACAACTAACAATACTCAATAAATAATAAATACCTAAATGTATAAAACAGGTATACACAACTGTTAATTTTGATATTGAATATTATTAATAGAGGTCTCTCTTAATCCAGGTTTAAACCAGCCTGAAGAAAACACTATGAAATATTTAGAAACTGTTGCTATTCAAGTTGCAAAAGATATAGCTTCTGGTAAAACTAAAGTGGATAGGTCTAAAAAGGGTGTAGTCGAAAAAATTACCGCCATTGTCATGCAGTGGGACTTTGTGAAGAATATAATTTTTAACAAAGCCAAAGAACAGGTTATGAAGGCTTCTCGTGGACTTTATCCAGCACCATTAAAGGTAAACCTTTGAACTCACATCTCATCACTTTAAAATTGGTAATAATGTTTTATTCTCATTTTATAACATTTTTCATAATATTCATATTAAAGGTACTGAATGTTAAATAAGAATTTATTTATAATAGATCATCAATTCTGTATCAATTGTGATCAGAATTGATGCAGATAATCAGTTATTAATTATAAATAGAAGGAAATAATGAAAATGATTAATTAAATTTATTATAATGAAAGCTAGATCGATTTATCGTCCCTGAAATCACCTACATATTAAGTTTCACGGAAATCGCTGGCGCCGTTTCCGAGATCCTGAATATATAAAAATATACAAGAATTGTTTGTTTAAAGGTATTAGATAAATAAAATTATAATTTTGAATGGTTTCTCCTTATACAGTCAAAGATTATATTTCGTAATAAATAAAATTTCATATGAACAATGATTAATAATCTTTAATTGAACAATCCTATTCTATTCCTAATTAAGATAAGAACTAAAAAATAAATTTTATTGTTTTTAATTTGTTCTAAAAATGTTTGACTCTATAACTATAACACTACATGTTACACAAGCAATACAAATATCTTAGTTTTTTCGACAGTAAAGAATGCGTACAATCCTTCTGGTATAAAAAGTAAAAACGTAAATAGGGACTCATAACTTGTGATGTCATTTATGGATATCTTCTAACTGGTGACAAAAATCTAAATAACTGCAATTCATATTTTAAAACATCTCACAGAAGTTCCGATATTAAATAGAGTTTTTGGCAATATCTTAGTCTGTCACGTAATGCATTATATATTTTATTCATAGTTTTATTTCGCCTTATATTTTGTAATAATGGTAGCTTTTTATGTAGTATTTTCTGATTATTGTGCACAAGTAGATGGAAAATAATACCATGGAGCATGAATTCTAAAATGACACAAAAACTGCATGGAAGGTTCTAACAAGAGAGCCACCATTTTGTTACAGTATTTAAATTATCACAAGAAACTTGTAATATTATTATCTTAAAAGATATGTTGGCAGAAATAAAAAAGAAAAGAAGTTAAAATTGGAACTTTCTATGTAGTAATAAAACTTAAATGGCCTCATGTCAATATAAATATCGTGTTTTCAGATTCTTGAGGTAGTAAGAACCGGGTTGGATAAAGGGCCCGTAGCAGGGTATGAAGCGGAAATTCAAGGTTTTGGCGATCTGGCGATGACCCCTCAAAGTAAAGGCCTCATTGGCCTTTTCAGAGGACAAACGGAATGTAAGAAAAACAGATTCGGTAAATCACAAACTGATGTCAAAACGGTAAGAGGCCCGTAACTGTGATATTATAAAATTCGTTTATTCCATTAATAATTAGATTTATTTTTAAAAGCCTGTTGGAAAAGGAACATTAATTTTGCAGTACACATAATATAAATATACTTTTCTTGAAGCTCAACGATGTCAAAACTACTGAATGTATAGGACTATGACCATTTGTTGCGATATTTTTGCAAATGGATCTAGTTTACTTATTTTTTGGATACTCTTAACAACTTGTAATTTTTTTTCGTCTAAAAGTGTATTTATTGAAAAGGAAGTTTCTTTTTATATCATAGGAGGCAAATGGACAGGTGGGTCACCTGATGTTAAGTGACAACCGCCGTCCATAGACACTAGCAACACCAGGGAAGTTGCAAGTGCGTTGCCATCCTGTGTTTGGAGCAGGGCCAGAGGGAGGGGGGAGTGTGGGTTGGAGGGAGGGAGAGGAGGTATGTCTCCGGCGCTCTCACGGACCGAACGAAACGCAACAATGAAAGCACTGTTACTTCACGTCGGTATTCTGTGAGAGGGCGTTATTACCCCGGACGAGCCAACCCATTAATTCAAAAAACCAGTAAGCCCCAGCGTGACTCTACCACCTTGAAAATAAATAATCAAGAAGTAATCAACTAATTAATATTTTGAGTGAAATATTTTGCAAATTTTTGAAATAAATTGTAATAATTTAGATTCAATATTGGGTACAATTTTACTATACTTGAATTATATTGTAATTAAACATATCTTGAATAATTATGTAATAAAAAAAATTATAAATTAAAATACATATTTTTTTATTTGTTAATATTTATGACAACTTCTTAACGTTACTCCAGATTGGTGTTCTTGGAGCTGGTCTGATGGGTGCTGGAATAGTACAAGTTTCTATTGATAAAGGATACAATGTTGTAATGAAAGATACAACAAATAGCGGACTCTATAGAGGCGTTGGACAAATTCAAACAGGCCTACTGAATGCGGTTAAACGGAAAAGGATATCGTCGTGAGTATTTTTATTTTTATTCCGTAATGTATATAGATTATCATGAAAAATGAATTAATTATAGAAGTCTGTCTTTCTGCGAGTATCTTACAAAAAATACTGGATATTAAACGACCACTTTCTATTACATTTTTATATAGTTAGTTCTTATCTAAAAAAAATTTGCTATCTTTTCATATATAGTTATCAAAGTTCCAAGAAATTACGATTTGTGAAGCGATTGTCAGCGATGTGTAAAGCGGGGGGTGAAAAGTTTGGTGCGCATGCGTAGGAGAGTGACAACAATCCAATGTCATTATTATTATAGAAACACTAGCTTTTGCCCGTGACGTTGTCCGCGTGGAATAGTTACTTTGGGCTAACATTAATTCGCAGGGGAAGCTCTCAAAATGATAAAAAAATGTTTTTGAAACATTCTTCATTGGTGCTCCATTCCTATTGGTTTTACTGCGTTGATATATAGGCTATAGCTTTACTCGATGAATGAGCTATATAACACTGAAATAATTTTTCAAATGGGACGGGTAGATTCTGAGATTAGTGCATTCAACCCAACAAACAATCTAGCTCAAGTTTTATAATATTAGTATTTATTGTAAGCTAAATAATTATTTTTGCTTTCAACTTTTTTTTTATAATTTTGTTATGTACATAGCAGATATTGTTGAGATAACAAACAAGGTTTACACGGGTATTTATCAGTTTAGAATATAAATCTAACTTTTTTTAATTTACGACTTTAATTATGTGTTGTTTTTCCAATCATAGATTACAGAAAGACAAGTTCATGTCTAATCTGGTACCAACATTAGATTATGCGAAATTCAAGAATGTTGACTGCGTAATCGAAGCAGTATTCGAAGATATTAATATCAAGCATAAAGTTATTAAAGAACTAGAAGCAGTGATCCCTAAACACTGCATTATAGCTACCAACACAAGTGCTATTCCTATCACTAAAATCGCTGCTGGCAGTAGCCGTCCGGACAAAGTTATTGGTAAGACATTTGTTTTATGAGATTATATTTTTGCACATATCTTTATTTAATGATAAATATAAATATAATCAATATATTTAGGAAAATATTGCCGAAATATACTTTGATTGAGAAGTTTTACAGAGTTTTTGGTGGGATCTTGGAATAATGTCATGTAGTGGACTTTATATTTTATTCATAATTTTGTGTTAATTGAGTCTATATTATGTAATGTCGATGATGTTTTGCGCAATATAGTTATTGTCCATTGTTAGAAGGGTGTATAACACACAGTCAATGCAGTCAGGATGACAAATACTTCGTAGTTACTTTCACTCTTTATTTGGCCAGAGTTACGGCTTACAGTACTTTTCACAAAGGAATGCGTACATAACACCGACATCTTGCCTTTTATAGGCCGAACTATATAAATAAATAAAAAACCATTTACTTATAATTCTACTACATATTTTAAATAACACAAAAATAATAATTAACGAACAAATTAATATAATTTACGTACATCAATTCTATATAAAATCATTGTTATTTATGTATCTGAAATATGTTTAGACATACAATTATGTGTGTAGAGTAGCGACATCTAGCCCCTTATAGGTGAAACTATGGAAGTCAAAGCAATTACTATTAAGACTTCGAGTAGTGAAAAACCATAAAGATTTAAGTGCCATACAAACGAAAATAGACCTTATGATGCAAAGGTTAGCAAACAGTTTGGCAGTATAAGGTTTAAAAAAATACTGGATTTATTACAAGATTTGAATAATTATAAATGATGTAATGTGAAATTCCAATTATTATGCAAAATGTATTATTACATAATTATTTAATTTTTAAGAACTATTTTTTGCACTAAACCAAGAAACGTCCAACTTAGCTATTGTATTTATACTTTTAGGTTAGAAAAAATATTTTAGATTAAATACTGAACTAAATATACATTAAACTACTACAATATGAATATATCAAATTAAATATTGAATAATTTAGACAAATTAATATGATAACAATAGTTTTCAGCCAATTAACTTTACTATTATTTTTTCTCCTTATTTCATATAAAACTTATTTCAAGAAAATATACAATATTTTATCGATCATAAGAAAAAAAAACGAAATATATTTTAAATTAGATGTAATTTTTATGAAAATAATATCAAATACATGATAATATAAAAACCATATATAATCTGAATATAAT
>JACEII010000014.1:8876986-8902262 GCA_014332785.1 Antheraea mylitta
AAAAAAAAAACGAAATATATTTTAAATTAGATATAATTTTTATGAAAATAGTATCAAATACATGATAATATAAAAACCATATATAATGTGAATATAATTAAATATATTATTGTGACCATAGATTTATAGATTCATATGGTACATGTACTAAATGTCTTTGCCGATGGCGGGAAATTTAATTTTTTTTAAAAAACGTGCTGGGGCCAATCTGTCCCAAAGCTAGTATCCAGGTAAGAAAGGAGTAGGCTCGTTTCTTGAAAAATGGCAGATTGTATTCGTCCGGAAACGCTGCCACTGGGAGTTCATTCCAGAGAACTGTCGTACGCGAAAAAACGAACTTGAGAATCGCACGGTACACGACTTCCAACCATCGAGATGACACTGATGGAACTTCAGTCCGTGACGAGTCGTTCTGTAACGGAACTCAGCAGCAGGTATCAGTCCAAACAGCTCTTCAGATAGATCTTGTAAAGGACGCAAAGCGAGGCTACGTCCCTACGAAACGCCAGGGTGTCTAGCCTTGAGGAGAGCATCTGGTTGCCGATGATTCGAGCCGCTCGACGTTGGATTCGGGTGGGAACAATATTCCATGAGTGGACGGACTTGCGCCTTATAAAGCTGAAGGTGATGACCAGGTGTGAAATACTGTCCTGCTCTGTTAAGAACACCTAATTTTTTTGAGGCTAGTTTAGCTTTGCCTTCCAAATGACCACCAAAGTGAACGTCGCTTGATATATCGACACCCAGGATACTGATGTTAGGCTTGGCGACTAAGGGTACTCCCTGGAAGATAGGAACTGCTTCGAAGAGGGTCTTTTTTGCGGTAAAGATACAGACTTGCGTTTTAGTGGGGTTGAACTCGACCAGATTTTGTTTTCCCCAATCTGAGACAAGCTCGAGAGACGTCTCAATTTTAGACACAAGTCTATTATGGCTCTCATAAACGCGTTCTCGAGAAACACCTGCACGACTGGTGTAAAATGAATCCACAGTACTATCATCTGCATAGCAATGAATGTTGCTGATTTGCAACAAATCATTGATATGCAGAAGAAATAAGGTGGGGGATAGTATACAGCCTTGCGGGACACCAGCACTCACAGATCTGAGATCCGAGCATGCTTCTTCAACGACGACTTTTATTCTCCGATCCATGAGAAAACTGGACACCCAATTGCGTAGTTTCTCAGGGAGTCCATACGAAGTCAGCTTCGTGAGGAGCGCTTCATGCCAGACTCGATCGAAGGCCTTAGCAATATTCAAACTAACGGCCAGGGCCTCATCCTTATTTTCAAATGCTTCCGCCCATTTGTGAGTCAGAAAGGCTAGAAGATCATCAGCTGAGCGGCCTTGACGGAAACCGTATTGGCGATCATTTATAATGTGGTTATCTTCTAGATACTTCAGAAGCTGGCGGTTGATGCAGGATTCCATTATCTTACAGAGCAGGGATGTAATGGCAATCGGCCGATAGTTGGATGGATCAGAGCGGTCGCCTTTTTTATGGATCGGGTGCACCAAAGCGCTCTTCCAGATATTAGGGACAACACCTGCGGTGTATGAACGCCTAAAAAGATGTGAAAGAACTGGAGCCAGTTCCGGAGCACATGTCCTAAGCACAATTACGGGTATTCGGTCTGGCCGACTCGAGTTCGAGATATTCAAAGAGAAGAGTGCATTGCGTACAGCTCTTTGCAAAAACCGAACATTAGGCATCGAGCTTTCGCAACGCGGTAATGTAGGTAGTGGCTTCCCTTTGCAATCGAGAGTCGAGTTGGACGCAAAAAGGCAACTAAGAAGATCGGCCTTGTCTTTAGCGTCATGGGGCAACGACTCGTCTTCTCTCCGCAATGATGGAAAGGATGGTCGACAAAAATTTCCAAAGACAGCTTTAGCGAGAGACCAAAACGACCTGGTTCCCGATGGGAGGCGAATTAGTTTCTCACCAATTCTACCAACAAAGGTGGACTTCGCCAAAGCGATTGCACTTTTGTAAGATCTGGAGGCAAAGTTGTACTCCTTTTTTAATGCGCTGACATTTGCATCCTGTGATGCCACAGCATTCGCCCAGGCCCGGTAGCATTTCTGTTTTCGACAGTAGGCCATTTTACACGTGCGACCGAACCAAGGTTGAGATTTGCTTCCAATGGGTATCATGGAGCTCGGAATAAACAAGCCCATTCCTTGGAGTATGATGTTGGTTAGACTATTTGCGATGACATCTGGAACATCTAGCGAGAAGCAAACCTGCCTCAATGGTTACGAAGCGAAGAAAGAACGCAACCCATCCCAGTATGCTGATTTGTAGTGTCAGACTTGGCGTCTGTCCACAGGTCGTGGACGAAATGGACGCGTAAGAGGCACAACTGTCCGGATTAGGCAGTGATCTGACGAGCCCAGAGGGGCCTCGACGTTTATTTGGTAAATGCTCGGATGATATGTCAACAGAAGATCTAACAGTGAAGGCATATGATTTTCCACGTCCGGAATCCGCGTAGGCGAGGCAACCAATTGTGTGAGCGAATATGCTAAGGAAAAGTCAAAAACAAATCGCCCCGCGTAATCAGTAGTACGTGAACCAAGCCATTCAACATGATGGGCGTTGAAATCGCCAAGAACTACGATTTCCGCGGAAGGGATCTGATGAAGGACTGAGTCGATCGCCATTTGCATGTGCTCCATAAGGCGGTTGGTCTCTGTGTCACCGCTATGCGACCTGTATACGCAAGCATAGACGCGCGGGTGGTCTGCGCAATCCACACGGAGAATGAGAAGTGACAGATCTTGACCTTCAAGATTGGCCAGACGACGGACGCAAATATCCTCCCGGATAAATGCACAGACCCCAGCTCGAGGCATGAAGGCCTACTCAATGTTATACCAGGTCATAGGTTATACCAGGATACCGCAGATATGCAATGTCTGGCGGGGAAGATATCTGCGTCTCAGTTAGGGACATCAAGGCCGGCTTTTCCGTCTCAAGATGATGGTGGATGGAATTAAGGTTAGAGTGGATTCCCCTTATGTTTCAGAAGTCCACGCGTAGCATGAAAGGGGTTGCCGACAATTTTTCCGTTTTATTTTTCCTAGCCGATATGACGAGCGGAATTTTGCCCACTCCAGAATACGAAGGGCAGCCTGAGCGGGTATGCTCAGGGGGGATTCTCCTACACTGTGAGTGTCGGTACCCCCTGGGGTAAATCTCTCTTTAAAACCGATTTCATGTAATGAAACAAAAATTAAATATTCCTCAACAATATGCTTTATGATTTTCTTGAAAAGGTTTAATCATGAATTCAGTTTTTTAGCAGTGGTGCGTGTTCATACAAACAGATGGACATTTATAAAAATGATTAATATGTATTTTATTACTTATTCCTAGACATCTGTAAGATTTTCTTTTATTTAAAAAGTACAGATAATTTGATTTACAAGACATACCTAAAAATAACTGAGATGTATTTTATTACTTCTTACTAGACACCTGCATCAATGTCTTTTTAATTTAAAAAGTACTGACAATTTAATTACAAGACATTCCTAAAAATGATTGAAATGTATTTTATACTTATTATTACTAGACACCTGCATCAATTTTTCTTTTATTTAAAGAATACTGACAATTTAATTTATGAGACGTTTCTAAAAATTATTGAAATTCGTTTTATCGCTTATTGCTGGACACCTGCAACATGTTGTCTTTTTAATCTAAAAAAAGTACTGATAATTTGATTTACAAGACAGTTTAAAAAAATATGTTTATGAATGCAACAATTTTTTTTTTTTTCGAAAATATAAAATAACAGACACGTTAGATTTACATTATTATTATATGTAAAGGTGGAATAATATTATAGGAATGCATTACTTCTCGCCGGTGGATAAAATGCAGCTGTTAGAGATAATCCGTCACCCTGGGACCAGCGAGGACACCGCCGCCGCCGCCGTCGCCGTCGGGCTGCGGCAGGGCAAGGTCGTCATCACCGTCGGCGACGGGCCCGGCTTCTACACCACACGTATACTCTCCACTATGCTGAGTGAAGCCATCAGGTATCTAAAACAAATATGGTGATATTACTAAAATGTTAAATACGTATTGAACACTTGCTCTAAAAAGATTACGTTTTAAACGTTGAATGTTCGCCATCTTGGTCTTTTGTCTCGTTTTGGTTAGACTTCCGAAAAAAGGATAACGCGAATTTACGTATGGCGAGCGCGGTGCATTTAGTATAAAATCTTTTTAAAGCAAGTATTTAGTACGTATTTCTCTTTTTTGTCATAACAACGATATACTTTATTCAATTAAAGCCCAGAGAAGTCTCTTAAAAACATTAAAACTACCAGCGGTTTGGACAAAGAAACAATCCGGTCATCGAGAAAAGCTAGCAAGAATCTCGATTTAGGCTATCTTTTCATAGTACATAGTTTTATAAACATACATTTACAAACATAGATAGTTCATTCCATTTTGGTAAATGCACAGAGAGAGGTGTTATTTCCATACTTAACCACCATATGAAGTATATGGAAATACATATTATAAGAATCTACTGTTTAGATGTATATTTAAGAATGAGTAACCTTACAAAAATGTACAAACTCATATCTCCCTTATGCTACTCCCATCACCTTGCAGTTTTGTCTATGGTTGGAATAATTGTAACTGTGGGAACATCTCCCTTATTCTGCCGCGCAATATATGTACGCAGTAAAGAACATGTTAACCGATTTCGACAGACATGCGGTATAACTTGTAATTTTACGTGTGGTTACTTGCAATTCTTTACGCAAAGATAAGTATATAAATTTGACCACATTTCTCTCGAAACTATTGACATATTTTTACTGCGTTTATAAATAGGGTGGCAATATTCTACTACCATACCTACGTGTATCGCCACGAAGCTCTTATCTATGGTCACACTATATACAACTGTGGGAACACATTATCGTTTCACGATATCACGATAACTGGGTTTGTGGTTTTTATACATGTCCAAGTAATTTAGAAATACTATTTTCTAGTTATTTTTGAGGTTAGTTTTGAACACGACAAGGAGCTGAAAATTTGTCACTTGGGAATAGGAGTAACATTATAAGTTATAGTACACTGTTAATATAAAGTTCAATTTAAAAAAATGTTTCCCTATTACAAAATTTTTCAATCGTCCCTTTTTCATAGGTTATTACAGGAAGGCGTTGATCCTAAAGAACTTGATAATATGACAAAACAATTTGGTTTCCCTGTGGGTGCTGCTACTTTGGCCGATGAAGTTGGTATCGATGTTGGCTCTCATATAGCTGTGGATCTGTCTAAGGTTATTCTATAATATTAATTTAATGAAATTACAACATATTACACTATATTACTTGGAAGACATGTTTGCACTGTAAAATAGAAGTTTTTAATTTTTTATTATAAAACGATACATTTAAATTAATTTGGATTTGTTTATGGCAACAAAATACGCGAGCTTTAATTAACTCTTCCCGAGAATCACTGATATGATCTACATAAATAAAATTGCAGAGGCTTACCAATGTGCGTGCATCAAATTACTGGATAGGCTCCGAATATTTTTTTTTTTGTATATTTACTTTTTAATTAATGAATGGCTTTTGTGCACGCTACGCGTTCATAGATGTGTATTTTCTTGGTGTTGAGAAATGGTGCGTATTGTGTGGTGCGCATGCGCAGGAGAATGCAGACAAAGTCGTGAATATTAGCTAGTTTATTTTTGTAAACACAATCTATAATAATTATGTTATTCAGGCTTTCGGCGATCGTATCAGTGGCGGAAACCTAGGAATAATGCAAGACTTAGTTAAAGCCGGATTTATGGGTCGTAAATCTGGAAAAGGTTTTTATATCTATGAGAAGGGCAGTAAGAACAGAGAAGTAAACCAAGATGCTGTTAAGATATTAAAGGAGCAGTATCCATTGGAGCCTCGGGGCGCTAATACTGTCGAAGATCAGCAGTTAAGGATGGTGTCCAGGTATTTTATTATAACTTAAAAAAAAAGTATTCATAAAATTAGTTTCAAAGACTCGTATTTTGTAGTAAATGCGATTTTTATAATAACAGTAAGTGCCCATTTTCAATTTTCACAGAAATATTTGTAATTGACTTTTACCGAAATTTAATCTTACATTAAATTTGATAACCAAATTTGTTTTCTTAGAAAGATTTTGACGTTATCACATTTATTTGCACTATTTTCTGTTGCCTGTTGCCTAAAGACCAATAATTCAATTAATTAATCTCCTTATAATAATAAATGTATGTTGTGCTATGAAGAGGAATATCAATTTTTTTTTTATATCATAGGGGACAAACGAACAGATGGGTCACCTGATGTTAAGTGACCATAGATACTTGCAACACCAGGGGAGTCGCAAGTGCGTTGCCAACCTGTATTTGGGAGGAGGGTGGGGGACGGGCAGGAGGGAGCAAGGGGAGGGTAGATGGGTCTCCAGCTCTCTCACTGACCGAACGAAACGCAATAATGCAAGCATTGTTACTTCACGTCGGGTTTCTGTGAGAGGGTGGTGCTTCCCCGGACGATCCGACCCATTCGTGCTGGAAACAATAATAGCTTCAGCTTGTCTCTACCACTACAAATGTACGAGTTTTAAGTTATTTTTACATTATAAGGAGTTTCGTAATCATGAATACCGGTTTAATATGTACGGTGTATAACAAAAAATAACTGTTTTAAAGCCTAATTAGGTACTGTATTATAGTTTTTTATATAAAATATATTAGTTTTTATATAAAAAAAATATCATTAAGAGAGATAGAAAATAATTCTTAAGGTTTAAATATTGATCTTGAAAAGTTTAATTGACAAGTCCTTGAGTGCCATTGGTCAATTCGACTTATTGTCTCCAATATTATTTACTTGATTATAATAGGCGTTTGTATTCGAAATCTATCTACCTGTACAAAGGCCGGCAATGAACTTTAATATCAATATATACATGTGTATTGCAATATATTATCATTATTCTTACTAGTCAATATTGTAATAAGGTTTTTTTTTTTTTTACGAAATGACTACGCTATTGACCCAGCAAGGTCTTAACAGCTTCACTGGACTACTGAGGCGAGCGCTTAAGGCACTCAGCCGAATTTACCTTGGCAACCAGCTCAAGGGTGCACGGCACACCTCGGCTTGGCTGTTGCCTGTTGCATGCAAAATCGCGACCTCTCTTAGCTAACCTAGTTAACTATTCATATATGTATGAGTTATTGAAATGTATATGTGTACCAAGCATACACGCCTCAACAACTCCTCCATATATTTATTATCGGAAAATTGAGAGTTTTTTCAGTTCGATAAGGGAAAAAAAAGTAAACCACCTTCATGTGTAAGCGTGTAGGCGTGCACGTGTGTGGGGGTGATCGTGTAGTGTTGTAGCGGTGATGTAAATTTGTGTGTCACCGTATCGCGCAAGCAACGCACTCAAGGGCTCCCTACCGAGGAATCGAACCTAGGCTTGAGCCGCTGCCGTGGGAGGCCTAATCGGGTGTGCTGGAGCGAAATTAACCCCCAGACCATGGCGGCGTGATCTGTGGGTTACGCGGGCGTGGGCGTGAACACGCTCTGTTTCGAGGGACAGGCTGGTACTGATCGTTCGCTGACGTGATTGAATCAGGAGGGTCGGTAAAAATGTGTCGCGGACGTCTTTTATAACGCGCAGCGTTAGGTACGGATTCATAGTTCGTGGCGGATACCACTAACGGACAGGGATGATTCGAGGCTTTTTCAAAATAAGTTGTAATAAGGTACTAATTTTATTATTTATAGGTTCGTCAATGAAGCTGTCCTGTCTCTAGAAGAAAAGATCTTGCACAGTCCATTGGAAGGAGATGTTGGTGCTGTATTTGGGCTCGGTTTCCCGCCATTCACCGGCGGACCATTCAGGTATTCATACTTTTAATTTCCGTATAAAACTAAAAAATGATTTGTCAAACATATTATGAAGTTCACAGTTTATAGAACATTATAGAAAATATTTAAAGAACGAAAGATATATTTGAAATAAATCATAATCTATTTTAGTAAGCTGTAATTTTCATGGATCCAATAAATATTTCATAGAATTTAAAGTATTAAAAACTGGACTACAATATTATTGAAATATAGAAAAAATTTAAGAACCCTGTAATAATAACCCATAATTTTATTAAAATCTATTTGTTGTAAAAGAACTTGAGAATAGCACAGTTTTTTTGAACTTGTTCAAATAAATTATTCTCATTATTTTGCAATGCATCCACCAAAAACGAATGTAGTTAGTTATATGTTTACTATGTTGTAATTATTTAAAAAAAATAATGTGTTATGAAAAGATAAACCAGATCGAGTTTCTTGCCGGTTCTTCTCGATGATTGGATTGTATTCCGAACCGGTGGTAGTTTTGACGTTCATAAGTGCCTTTTCAGGGACTAAATCGAATAAAAAGTATTTTGATTTTGATTTGCTTTCTTCTTTTTTTAATGACTACCTAATTTCATCAATATCAAGTGAATAGAGCCATAAAAAAGGAGATAGCACCAGACAATTAAAAAAAATCTTTATATCCAGACCTGGCTATCCGCAATCAGACACCACAAACAAAGCATATGTATACTAGACATAAAACATATTTTTAGGATACAGACATACAAACATATTTTTAGATTACAGACTGACAGACTTTTTAGATTACACTAAGATCTAAAGTTCAATTTTGTTAATTCTAATGAATATCGACAATGTATTTTATGTTTCTATAAATACTAGACTCTGCCCGTGACTTCGTCCGTGTGTAATAGTTACGTTGAGCTAACGTTAACACGCAGCGGAAGCTCTCAAGAGGAAATGAAACCCCGATGTTGAAACATTCTTCATTGGTGTTCCACTCCTATTTATCGTAACGTGATGATATATAGTCTATATCTTCCTCGATAAATGAGCTATATAATATTGAAAGAATTTTTCAAAACGGACCTGTAGTTCCTGAGATTACCCCCTACAACGTCACAAATTTTACCTCTTTATAATATTAGTATAGGTAACTAGTAGACTATACGTGTAATGTCAAATCAAAGTCGTGTGAATACTGCATTTTTTTTATATCATAGGAGGCAAACGAACAGGTGGGTCACCTGAGGTTAAGTGATCACAACCGTCTATAGACACTTGCTACACCAGGGGAGTCGCCAGTGCGTTGCCAGCCTGTGTCGGGGGATGGAGGCAGGAAGGGAAGAGGAGGTGAGGAGAGATGGGCATTCAACGTTCTCACTAACGAAACGCAACAATGCAAGCACTATTACTTTACGTCGGTTTTCTGTGGGTCGGGTGGTAGTACCCCGGGCGAGCCGACCCATTCATACTAAAGCCAGTAATAGCTACAGCGTGAATCTACCACCTACAACATACAACATACATAGTAACGTAGTTCCTAAAATCATTTTATTTATACAGATGGGTCGATCAATTTGGAGCTGATAAACTGGTTAAGAAAATGGAAGAATATCAGGGTCTCTATGGATCACCTTTCAAACCTGCTCAGACTCTTGTTGATATGGCCAAAGATACTAGCAAAAAGTTTTATAAGAAGTGATTTTTGTAATATGTGTTAATTTATTTGTATGCATATAAAAATAAAACTCCTGTTAGACATTTCCATTATTAATTATCTTTTCCAAAATTAAAAGCTCATAAAAAATGTTAGTATTATTTTGTGTTTTTTTTTCATAGAATTATTTATTTATAGTCATCTTATATATTTAAGAGTAAAATTTTAGACTGCTGAATGGAAAGAGATTGGTATAATAATAAGTTTATAATGTTGCATGATTTTTGAATCTAAATAAACTATTTATAGTAAGTTGTTGATTTTTTATTCTTTTGTGTTTTGTTTTAAGCTTATTTTTTATAAAGTCTAAATAAACCCATCCTTAATTTATCATGTTCCATGTAATATGAAGGCATCGATTTGTGTATGAGGTTTCTTCTTGCTAACATATTTATTGAGCCATCGACTGCAAAAAGTGAATTACTGGAGACGCCTAAGAGACCCCCATTAATGTCCGGTTCCTATAATCACATGAAAATATTCTGTAGGTAACGTATTTTTAGTTATATCAGTGTCATTATCCGTAGGAGTTTAGATTTCGACGCATTCAGCAATGTAGAGTTTCAGCTGTAGTTTCACGAGACAGTGATGGACTAGGGATGTTAACAAATAATCGATTTTTATTTAAATCGTTTATTTTTTTGTTATAATCGATTTTTTTATTATCGATGTTTATATCAAAATTAATCGATTTTAAAAAATCGATTATATAAATTACACATTTACATCGATTTTCATAAACATCTATACGACGGATGAAAATAAGTTCATTATTACTTACAATTGAAGAGTGAGCATAGTGAGATAATATAGTTGTAAACAATTAAAATGTTTCTAGCCGTAAAACACCTAAAAGCGGCTGGCGAAAGTATTTAATAACGAAAAAGAATAATACCACAGTAATATGCATGTCCTGTTCGATAGAATGAAAAATTTTGTAGTGAAACTACAAATTTAAAAAGAACATAGAATGAAAACATCCCTCTGCCTTACAAGTAACATACATGAGTTACCATATCTTATAATGATTGTTGTGGTTCTTGTGACAGCCAAATACCGCTCTCTGTAAAATTAAAAATTTTAATAAAACTAAAAAGGTCTGTCATGCGAGTACAATGTACTTCAACATGTTTACTAAAAATGTTTTAGGGTAAACTCGACATCGATAAGTTTACAAAACTATAAATGTTAAGGAATGTGAGCCTTATTACCCTAACTATCTGTAAAAAACTCAGGTCAAAGGTCCCTTTTTTTGTAACTCATAGTCACATTCCTTCGTGTCAGATGCGACACTTGAACAATTTTTGAACCGTGATGACGTCGCACGTATTTTTATTATTTGTTTTGTACTATTAATTTATATAACATTCTTGAAGCGTCTTAACGCCTCACAAGTATTAATTAATATTTGTTATATATTTTGTGTAATACATTAATTTTATATTGAACATTTTGAACTATTGAAAAGACTATCGTCATTGTGTTTATCAGTGTTTGTGCTTCCTACACTTCCTACACATTTTACACGAATACATACAATCAGTACACACACACCATTATACACAGACCTAGCACAGTGGAAGCGTGACAGGAACGCCGAGCCTGTAAGGTAAGTGGATTTGCGATAATTGCCTCTTATTATTATAGAGTTGCTGTTTAAATAACAGTTTTACTCAGGAGTGGACATCACCCCGAAGAAAATATTAAAATGGGCCCAGCACATTCGGTTTTGTGTTGGTGACTATCTCCTACGATAAATTATTTTAAAATTATTCAATAAACAAATTCTTCAATTTAAATTTTGTCAATCACACTATATTCATTGTTTTGAATTTTAAAGTTAGAATTAATAATGTTGTCATTTTGTTAGGATGCTTATCATTTCATTTTTATTACGATATAATGTTTAATAGTACTGAAAATTTCTATGGTATTTAGTTTCTATATTCTTTACCTTGAAAGTTTAAAGGAACATTCACTTTTATTTTGTTTTGAACTGAGTTATTCTTGATACGTAACATTTTATTTGATTCTTGATCTGATAAATTGTTATCTTGAATCTTTAGGTTTATTATAGGAATATGGAAAGTATGTCTATTTTTAAATATTATAAAAATCGATTTTTCGCAAAAATCGATTATTTATTATCAATAAAATCGATTTTGACAAATCTATGATTATTGAAAAAAGAAACATCGATTCCTAATTAATCGATTTTTCTATTAATCTCACATCCCTATGATGGACCTATTATTTTCCGCAAGGTGCTGTTTGTCTCATACGCAATCGAATTCATTGTTTAATAATTTTAAATAGGTACAATGTTGCTGAAAATAATTCAATAAGACATTGTCTAATCTTGAAATAGGTGATATACTTACTAAAAACTCATTGTGACGAATTTATCAGTATTTATTTAGGTAAGAATCATCTTTGTGTATGAAAAGTGTCCGTTAAATTAGGGTGTCGCTGCAGTAGCGACAGGGTACATTATTATTCAATTATTTCAACAAGTTTTATAAAACTAAACACTTAAAAATCACTAAACGTATTATTTTAAGTTCTCTTACTCTCCAAGTTTTCTTACTGCAGTAACTTTAGGTTATATATATTAATACTATTTCGGACTATCCATAAGCTTTGCGATGCTAATATCATTTCGGGGAGTTTTGGAAATATTATTGCTTAAATTATAGACACTTTTTGAACATATCCCCCACAAGAAATATATTTCTCCTTAACTCTACCTTCCATACCTGTCAGGTATAGATTCTTATCACTACTTTTTTTTTTATTATTAGTTACCAATTGTCTAGTAAATTATTACTGTAATTGTAGAGTAAATAATGATTAACAAGTTACTACAAGTTTCTTGCGATCTATGAACTAACAAGATGGTGGCAGTCTTTTGTTTGTCTTTTGTGGCTAGACAAAATCAATGTTCCGTGCTATTATTGTCCATCCACTTAACTTGTGTACAATAGTTACAAAATGCCGCCAAAAACTCATCTTTACTCGGATACTGATATAAGGTACACGGGTAGATGCCGAAACGCGACAGCATGCCTAAGGATGTCTGCCTATAAGCGGATATTACACCTGATTTATAGTGGTTACGATTCAGGCAGACAAATTAGTCTTGGTAATAGTTAATCGGCAAATATACTAAACTAAAAAGTATGATAGATACATTTCAGTACGAAAAAACTTACGATAATTTACTTCGAGATGCATATTGAACTTTGTACGATTTTATTATTTTCTTGTAAATGTAAGTATCTATTTTTAGTGGTTTATGTTCATACCAAGAGTTATCTCGGCTGAGGCATAAAAGCAAAAACAAATAAAAATCCTTCAAGTTAATATGTAACCGCCATGCTTATATTTTTAAAGCTGGTAACATTGTATTGACTGTCACAACCTCGTACAAAACACTATTGACGGTTTAGCGACTTTGTCGCTAAATCCAGCGGATTTTGGACATGTTCAACGACAAATCTTTTCAATCTAGCGACTTCAAAAAATTTAGCGACTAATTGAATATTGACAATATTTAAGTATTTTCGTACCAATTTAATTGTAATTACTGGTTACAACAAGAATTGCTGATGTTGTTTTTAGAATGTCCTTACCAGAATGACGTTAGATCTTGGGGTCGACCAGAATGAAAACAGCAAGAAGAGTTATAACGTTACTAAAACTCGTTACAACTAATCCAACTAAAAAGTCTTTTGTTCGTTTTATCACAGTGAATTATTCGCAATATAGTATTTTTAATTTAATTTTTACCATAGAATTTTATGAAACATTTAGTGACTTCTGGCGGGTTTGTAATTATGTATTTTTCAAAATTAGCGATTTTTTAATCGTCTGGAGACTTTTTTGTTTCTTAAACGGCAACACTGGTACGAAATCTTATTTCCTAATATGTTATACGTATAGTTAACTACATAACTGCCAGTTGACACTAGGGATGAGCGATATTAGAAAAACATCAATATCAAAATCGATTCAAGAATATCAATGCACGATAAACATCGATGTCTGAAAAATCGATGTTTTTGCCAAAACAGAGGTAAGCGACGAAAAAAAAAATCTACCAAAAAACTATTAGTACGGCTTACAAATTTGATAATTTTGTCTCTAGCTAGTACACGTAACGTTCTTATAACGTCGATGTTATCGAAATCAAATCATCGATGTGTCGATATCAAAACATCGATGTTTATTAGCTAAACATCGATGAATATCGCCCATCCCTAGTTGACACTGTCCTTTGTACGACCAGGGACACGATATCGAATAGAAAGTATCGATACTGTACTCATGAGTAGTATCGAATAAAAAGTATCGTACTCATAAAAGTAACGAAACAAAAGTACCGATATTTCAAAGAATCGAGTACTTTTCGTGGGACCTAATTAATGATATGTTAACGAGTAGAAAGTATCGATAATTGTCTCATGAGTAGTATTGAATTAAAGTATCTTACTCATAAAAGTATCGAGTACTTTTTATAGGGCCTAATACTCATACGTCCGGACGTCAGTGTCCCTCAGTAAGTAGCTTCAGTAGATCATGACATAAATAAACAAATGGTATTTAATACAATGATAAAAAAAGATAAATGAAACGGCAAAAATTAAAAATATTATTTAAAAAAATGAATCTTTTTATTACTTTGTTCCCATTCCTCCTCCGGACAATCGCATAAAAATTTAAGTTTATCGAGCCGTATTGGTGATTAGCGGTTTCGGATTTTCTATATGTGACTTGCTACTTTAGAAAATAATGTTTTTTTAAAAACTTTAATATTCAATCTTATTATTATTAGAACAACGAACTAGTGAAATGAATGAAAGGATAGGAATTCAACGTCTATGAACGGATGTAACAATTTTGAGCTCAATGTTTTAGAAAGTTCAGTACGATTGAACTAGATGGCGTTGCCATAAACATGAACCGTCAACTTTAAAATTTTTCTGCATTTCTTTCGATACGATACCTGACAAAAAGTACTCATTGAGTAAAAGTATTGAATACAAAGTATCGACTATCGATACTTTTTTCGTGTCCCTATGTACGACGTCCGTATTTATACATGAAATATGTAAAAACAACATTGTGAGAAAAATAATTATTTATAAATTGAAGGGTACATTACCTATATATATATATGTAAATTTTTCGAAATTGTGTGTTTTATCATTGTTAATTATTAATTTTCCTTTTTCAGATAATTCAGTTACTCCTTAGCATAACATTCAACAGTTGACATCCTATGTATATATTTTCCTGTACGGAAAACTGAATATTTATTGAAAAGTGTTTACGTAGAATAATTTTAACTGTGACTAAATACATATAAGGATATTTGAATACAATGCTTTTAAGACTAAACTATGTGAAGAATAAAAATTTGAAGAGACTTTTGGAGCACTGTGTTTACCTACTCATATTGCTAATATTAATACCGTCATTTTTCTATTTTGAGCTTTGCATAGTACTACCCATAGTTGTAGAGGAATGGACTTTAACACATTTTATTCATATATTTTGTGCAACTTTTCTGTTACTCAACATCATTGGAAATATGATATATGGGATGTTCACTAATACTAGTATACATGGTAAATTTTTACACAGTTATGACAAAGAACAATGGACTATGTGCACAGTATGTGAATGTCTTAGACCACCTCGTTCATGGCACTGTAATACATGTGATGTTTGTATATTAAAGAGAGATCATCACTGTACATTCTTTGCTTGTTGTGTTGGCTACTTTAATCATAGATATTTCATTTACTTCACATTTTATATTTTTATCGCAATGATCTATTCATTTTATTATAATATAAGATTTTTATCTTTATTTATAACATGGAACCATGGACTTGTGTTAGTTAAATTTATCTTCCCACTTGCAAGTTTTGTTATAGACTTTGGTGATGAGAGCCTCTATGTATTTTTAGTAGTTATTAATGTTATTGTAGGTCTTTTCACTGGTTTTTTATTTATTTATCACTTCAACAATGTCCTCAAAGGTAGAATAGTTCCAGAGATTGGTACTTATACTGATAATTTTGTGTATGATAAAGGCTGGAAAAACAATATGATTGAAGTTTTTGGATCACGATGGTACTTAACATGGATTTCTCCATTTATATCTAGTCCTTTACCAGGGAATGGTGTAGAATGGGTGGACAAAAGTAAGACTAAATAACATTGGCATAAAAAAATTAAGTAAGCAATAATTAACAAGTAAATGCCATGGACCAGGGTAAACAATGCTAATAAACCTGACTTCTATTTTATTTTTGGCAACCAACCAACCAATCTAGACTATTGGTACCATTGTAAGTTTCTTGATATCATTCCAATGAACTAACAAAATGGTGGCCATCTAAATCATGTTATACACATTAAACATGTCAAGTCATGTTAAATCTTTCCTGGGAGTTTTTGTCGCATGTCAGAATCCACGCTCCATGGTATTATTTTCGATCCACTTCACTTCTGCACAATAAACTATATTACGTAAAGCACCACCAACATTACACAATATAGAGCCAAAACACAAGGTTATAGATAAAATATAAAGACTATCCCGCCAAAAAGTCAAAGTTGACTTATTTTTTATTATAAAATGAAATGTGCCTTCTGCTATATAATAGCATTATAATTAAGAAAAATTAATAATAATATGTTTTATTCAGTACAGGTTATTGTTGTATATAGATAACAAAGATTAAATAATAAATTGTTACACTATTGAGATTATTATTTTGTATTCTTTGTTTCAAACTATGTACCAATTTCAACTATGATTGTTATAAAGTTTGTTTTATGAAATACACTAATTCTTGTTAAAAGTTTTGTGTGTATAAAATTGTTGTTTTTGCAGAAAACTGTGTACATAAAGATTAAATACCTTATTCTTTACACATACGAAATTAAAACCCCTGATTCTTCCCTTTAAGGGTTGATTAGGGAAACAAAGTTGTTTATATGAATTTATGCATGATTTTCTTGTAATATTTTTCTATAATTATAGTCCTCTACCAATTTATATTCACAACAATTACTAATTATTGTGACGTTTTTTTAACATTACTTAATGTATTTCTTTGTAATCAAAAACTGTAATCTGAAATAGCAAAACGGCAAAAAACTTGGAATCAATCTGTTTTAAAAGTCAATTATAAATATAAAATTAGTATAATGTAATAAAATACTATTTTTATATGTCATTTAATATAATGAATTGTCAATTTATTGTACATTTAGTCTATTAATTTGTAACTAAGAACATGTTAATTAGGTATATACATGAATACAATAACATATATTTTTCACATTGTCTTTATGGAATGTTAGTATTTGGCAATATCTGTGCTAAATATTTTGTACGTATTCTGTCAGACTGTGCTTGCGCAACGTCACGTGTAATAACGGGAGGGTCTTGAGAAATACGAGATGCAACTGAGTCAGTAATGTCTTCTTGATCGGTAGATTCTTCATTATCTAGAAGATTCGTAGTTTCACCAGAATCATTCGTTTTAAGTCTGAAAGTATAAATATTTATTACTATTTTTTTTTACATCGAATACTTTCACCTATGTCTATCGTTATTATTAAAACAACCAACAACGTACCTCATTAATTCTACACAATAAATGACAATTTTTTGAAAATGTCTTTATTTTTTTTTTACATCAATCGTCGTCCCCTTTTTATTATTGACAATGCTAAGAGTCGGCCGAGGTTAATGCAACGTATGAATAAGCAATTATTATATAACAACCAATAAGTGTAAAAGAGAGCACACTTTGCTGCTTATACTCATGTGACTATAGGAGCAATGGCTATTCAATTAATTACCGTGTCATTACAAATGGAACCATTCCGTCCCCGTTGGGTCTGAAGAAGACTATTCGTGTTATATTCATTAAAATACTGTCAACATAATGATTAATTTTTATAACAAGGACCAAAATTAATGTTACTTTCTGAACCATTCATTGGCCATTTTCTCGGTTTATGAGCAATATCTGAGTAAAGCATTTAAAAGAAAATACCTTGACGTCTGAACTTCCTAGGTACGCTTATAGAAAAGATATCTTGATGACATCTGCAGCATAAAAAAGTTAGTAAAGGCAGACTTTATATCAAAGTTCTAGTCACATTACGATTAAATGTACTGTGGATATGAAGAAAGCTAGAATTAAATCTTTCGTTGATTTCACAATAGTGATAAAATCTAATGGCTCTTTGGCTCACCGAGTGTGCAGAAAACCTACACACACATCTTCTCACACCACCATTCACATCAAATTATTTCTGTAGCAATATCGCTGACTAACAGAATTGACGAGCTGAGACCACAAACATGTACATATAGAGAGTGTTAGATCAAGTATGGGAGACACTAGATCTAATGTGACTTCAACCTCGCCCTCACCTCACCTGACCTCTCATATAATGTTAATACATAAGTGTTAATTCATGTTAAACTCTGAAACGCCTAAATTATTTGGCGTTTCAAGAGGCCACCATCGTATTGACCTAGGTTTCGAAAAGACAACCAATGTCCCTGCCTGACTAATAAGGAATCAGTCAGTTAAGAACCAAGTATAGCGCTAGAATGCAGATATAGCACAACTACACATTGGATGCCTTGTATAACGCTACAACAGCGATCCTCAATCACCATGTCGCGACACATTTATGTGTTGCAAGCACATGTTAATTATGTCGCGAGATTTACAATTACGCTTTTTTTTAATTATTTTGTACCAAAAAAATTGCGTATGAGTATGTAAGGATGTTGCAAATTTATAAAGTGTATGTTAGTTCGTCGCTGAGTAAAAAAGGTTGAGAACCACTCCGCTGGAAAACCAGCGCAGGATGTAAGCAACTCGTAAACCCCGGCGAGCTGTATAAGGGCTACACCATCCACTTAATCATTAGATCTCGAAAATAAAAAGTTATTAAATCATCTCATCTGCTCCTAACCGTTATCGGTTACAGCGACCGCTAAAAGAAACTTAACAGTTTATTTTTCCGCCCTTTCGTGTGCACGTAAATGACTGGCGTATCCTATCTTTGCTCTAAACGTACGCCCACACTTGGGACAGGTCAATACACCATTATTATAGTGATATTTTATAGCCTTAGGTGGTCTGGCTCTTAATTCATTACGTCTAATATCAAGCTCCTCTTTTCTTCTACCCTCAAACGTGAAAATTTGTTTATGTAAAAAAGTTTTCCACTCTGACCGTTTCGCAGCTGTTGTTTCCCATAGAGAGGGATCTATTTTGCAAGCTTTCATGTGTCTTTTCAAGACATCTTTATACCGTAATAGCTGTCCGCCTTGCTTTCGCTTGCCTTCTTCAAGCTCACAGTATAAGATGCGCTTGACCACGCTCTCATCAGGTCTCCGAAATATATGTCCACACCAACGCAGTTGTCTTTGCATTAGATATACTTCTATGCCGCATACATTAGCACGTCGTAGGACATCAGTATTTCTTACACGATCGGACCAGTGTATACACATGATATTTCTTAGGCATTGCAAATGGAAGCGATCAAGTGTGCGTATGTGCCTTCTGTATAAGCACCATGTCTCCGATGAATACAGCAGATTTGGTAGAACGATTGCCATATATACAGAGATTTTCGTTGCTAACTTGAGATCGTGAGAACGAAAAACCTTTGAGCTTAACTTACCAAAGGAAGCTCACAATTGGATGTTATAGCGCTCCCCAAATACTTAAACTTCTTTACTTGCTTCAAAACGTTCTGACCTAGACATATTTGTACAGGTACGTCTTGCGAACCTACAACCATTATTTCAGTCTTGCTTATGTTGATCTTGAGTCCGAATTTCTTACATGACTCGTCAAGATTGGACATCAACGCTTGTAAAGAAGCCTGAGAATTCGCTACGAAACATAAGTCGTCTGCATACATAATTTCCGTTACTGTATCGTGTGAGACTTTGATACTTGCTCTAAGTCTATCCAAATTAAAGAGGCCTCCATCAATACGAAAGCGCACCCTTATGCCTTCTGCATTCGTTTGTAGCGCATCTTTAACGACAACTGCAAAATATAAGGCGAATAGTGTCGGTGCGAGAACACATCCTTGTTTGACACCACATGTAACAGGAAAGAAATTCGATTCCTCACCGTTAGCAATAACGCAACATTGCATATTATCATGTAGTAAACGAATCAGACGTACAAACTTATCTGGGCAACCCAATTTGGATAAAATCTTCCATAGTGCCTCACGAGGAACGCTATCAAAAGCCTTTTCTAAGTCCACAAAGGACAAGAACATTAGTTGACCTTGTTCGCGGCTTTTCTCCTGGATTTGTCGAATGCAGAAGATAGCTTCAGATGTTCCTCTTCTCGGGCGGAAACCAGATTGTGTTTCAAGCAATAGGGTCTCTGATACAGTGATAAGACGACTGAGAAGTACCCTTGCAAAGATTTTACCGGGGACAGAGAGAAGCGACACACCACGGTAAGAGTTACAATCAGATCTGTCACCCTTGTTTTTATACAGAGTGCACACTTTGGATATTTTGAACTCTGATGGCACCTGTTCGTCACGCCACATTTGATAAAAGAGTTTCCATATCGAAATATGTAGCTCCTCCCCCCCATACCTAAGTAATTCAGAAGGGATACCATCAATCCCAACCGCACTATATTCTTTTGATCTTTAATAGCCGTGGCAACTTCTTGCAATGTAGGGGGCTCGTCTAATTCACGAACTGGCTGGTGGAAGGGCATAAAATCAAGATACTCGAGGTTTGCCGATCGGTCAACATTTAGCAATTCGTTGAAATGCTCCATCCATAGTTTTCAAATATCTCTATTTGCTGTTAGTAATATTGTACCATGCCGTGACTTCATCGGTACAGAATTTCGATGTTCAGAACCAGTCAATTTCCTCACTTCTGCATGAAACTCTCCCAATTGCTTTGTATCGGAAAGCCATTGCAAGTATTCGGCTTTTTGTTGCCACCAACTATCCTTTATCTCCCTCGTCATTTTTCTGAGCTCATATTCACTTTTCTTGATTTTATCTGATAAATCCTTGTCATTATATCGACAATGATTCTCTTGTCGTAATAAGCTGCGGTGTAAGCTTAATGACGCTACTAGCTTCTTGTCATTTTCATCAAACCAGTCCTCGTGGATACGCTTCTTTACGCCCAGAGCCTGCGTTCCAGCTTTAATAATAATCGAAGAGAGAGCATTCCAACTTGCTGATAGCTCACGTGTCTGGGAGTTAGCCCCTTGGTCACGGTCCATACACTCCTTTAGTAGATCTACATATTCTTGGCATATATTTGGATCTTGTAATTTCTCCACAGAAATGCCTTTTGGTTTAGTTCTACAAGATCTTCGCGGAGGTTGCAAATTTAAGCGAAATTTTGTAATTACAAGCCGGTGATCTGTGTAGCAATTGGCGCCTCGCATAACACGCGTCACCTGAACTTGAGAAATATCTCGTTGTCGAACAATCGCGTAATCAAGTAGGTGCCAGTGTTTTGATCTGGGATGCATCCAAGTAGTTTTATATTTAGCTGGTAGTCGAAAAAGTGTGTTAGTGATGGTTAAACTAAACTGAGCACACAACCCAAGCAACAGTTGTCCATTGCTGTTCATATTACCAATGCCATGTCTACCCAAGATTTTAGGCCACGCTTCAAAATCACATCCAACACGGGCATTGAAATCACCCAGTAATAGAATTTTCTCATTTGGACGAATTATTGTGAGGGTTTGAGTTAAGTCTTCATAAAATCTATATTTCGTTTCGTCATCCTTATCCAAAGTTGGAGCATATACACTGATCACATTAAAATAGTTGCGGTTATTAAGGTGTAAACGTAATGAAATAATACGATCCGAGATATATAGTGGGCATTCGGCAAGTTTATTGGCAATCTCGATTTTAATCGCGAATCCTACACCAGAGCGCCTAGGCTCCGCGGATGGTGTTCCTTTCCAATAGAATTTATATCCACCTCCATGTTCTATTAGCTCGCCCTTGTCGGGCAAGTGAGTTTCACTAAGCGCTGCTAGATCCACATTGTATCGTGCAAGTTCACGAGCCACAACTGCCGTTTTCCTTTCTGGGCAGAGATTATTGTCACGATCAAGAAGTGTGCGAACATTCCACGCACCAAATGTCATTGTAGATATCTTATATTTATTATTTTTGTAACGTCGACCATGTAAGATGGGATGCATAGGCAACCGTGGTTATTACCTCCCAAAAACTGGATGGGATAAGCATTTTTTTGAGGCACCTTTTCTAGCCCCGTCCCCGGCTGAGCGGGGGAAGCAGTGCCACCCTAAATAGGGCTGCTTCGACACTCGGGATGCTGCCGAACCCGCGTTGTTATCCCAAGTGCAACGTAGGAGCAACCATCAATACCCAAGCCGCCCGTGTGCAGGTTTTGGACAAAGCCAGGTGTGCATGTCCACCTGACCTCTCTACCGCCGCTCATCGCCACAGGGCTTTAAGCTCAGAGTCCAATATTCTTAAGCAGTCTGATGCGCATGAAATATTATAGTGCACAAGCATACGCGCAAATACAGGTGCACTCTCTCGTTCTCACTCTTCTTATCCCAGTGGAACGAAAAACCGCTACAACCGGAGAAAGTTTGGATGCTGTGTCTAGGCGATGGTTTCATAAGCCCTCTACCGTCGCCCTGGGCCATTCACCTTGCCCTAATAACTCCTTCTTCCAAATTTTGCCTTGATCGCCATGCTTCACAAGCGAATTCGCGATCATAGATTGATTTGACAAACACTCAAAGGATACTGTTGCCCGTCCTTTGGTTGATTCCTTAGTCGCCTTTTACGACACCCACGGGAAGAAATGGGGTGGTGCTATTCTAAGCCGGCACACACACGGACATTAATTATAGTATTAAATACTCTCGGTCATGGGAATGCGGGTATCATATGATTTGTGGCAGAATTCAACAATGCTTTCACTTAATAACCCATAGTTCCAACTGTATTTGCTTTTTATTTTAGTAATGAGAGTTACTACATATAGAGCTCCACCTGCAACCAAACCAGACACAGCCATAATGTTGTCAATATTCATTTGGGAACAATTAGGAACGTGAGATAAACAAAAACACCACCTTAGGAACCGGCGTCCTACCTGAACGAACATGGGTCCTGGTTAATCGCCTAATGATGTCACTGAGCACGTACTATTGGAGTTTCTTAGCCCGTGTCTAGGGCATGGTTCTTTTTTGTTAAAAACAAATTCCAACTGAATATTTCTGCTGCGGGTGGGGTAGAACTCAACAGTATCGTGATGCGTTTTAGTTCGCCTTACCTTGTTGCTAGATAGAGTAGACATGATTTTATATTTTAAGAAGAGGTATTAATTAGAAAGCCTAGATTAGCCACATAACACACGAGTGGCCGGATGTCGAGGCGAGCTAGTTTTGTCTCAACAAAAGGGCCTTCACCAGAGAGCTTTTGGTCACAGCTGAGGGTGGCACACATCGGTCTCGACTAGAGGTGGAGCTGTATATAAATTACAATCAATATGTAGTGTAGCATGAGGGATATTGGTATTCTACTGAACAGTTAATGGAAGTTATAAAGCACTTTTGACAGTCTTGATGTTATAGTGCTATAGCAATGTTGACCCTATCACAGTCATCGCAACCTTTCTATAGGGATTGTGTGATGCATGGCTTTTATGAAGCCTATTTGCAAACTGAGCACTTAATTGATGCCCCTAATAACAGCCTCACATTTAGATGGAGCTTCATCTTTGAATCTGAAAGCAAATGCTTTTTACCGATTGCATGCGGTAGTGGTGGCACAAGGGTTGACACCTGCACCCTGTGAAATCCATGGCCCCCTCACAATTTAGATGAAGCAGATGACAGAGGCAGTAATTTGGAAGTTATCTCTATTATATAGGTTGGGAGCCAACAGGAAACATTAGTCATCTGGTCCACAAACGGAATAAAATTATTTTTCATAATCTAAAATGTAATATTCCTTAGAATATATTACTTACTGTCTGGAGAACACAACAATCTAGTACTTATCTATCAGTTGCAGGAGGTGAGGACACAGCTACCCATTCTTGTCCATACCTGGCTACACTAATGTCTTATTCCTATCTATAAATAATAATTATTTTGCTTACGGTTTTGCATTTTCTCTCATGCTTGGAGACATATTAAGCACACCATTATTTGCTGAGTCTATTATGTAAATCAATACAGCGGCGACCAGTGAAACTGCAAATTAAATATGTAATATAATACTTGTACGTTAAAAAATGATAAATAATATCTACAAAATAAACAATTCTTACCAAAGAGGCAGCCCAAAAAGAACATTTCCAACATTAAATAACCATATCTATCTACAATCACTCCGGCGAGTATTAAAACTGTTGCTAGCCCCATATTTTGTATAGCTTGACATCTAAAATAAACCTTTTTTATGTTATAGAGTGACAAAGAATTAAAAAAACTTATTTATACTGTATGACTAAACAATAACTACTAAACACATATACAGCTTAGGTTTAGAATCCTAATTTGAATATTATAAGAAGGAGAAAGATGGTTCCTTATCCTTCAAAAACATTTTTTATTGAGATTTTTTTTTTTGTAAATGTTAAATCTTACCTTCATTACCCAAACCTAAATTTACTAATAAAAAATAAGAATTAAAATTCAAAGAGTCTTTCATGCGTATATCAATTTTGATCAAGTTTTTAAATGATGACATTTCAACTGTTTTGTAAACATTTTATGTAAAAATCGTTGATTATAATGTAATGTTTTAGGATAGTGTTATAGATATTACTATAATTCATATACTTTTACATTTATTTTGATATCTCGACAATGTTTTATTGCCTAACTATGTGGCATTTTATGCATATTTTCAGACATTTTGTTGGAGCTAAAACCACTTTATAAATTACAAGCATCTCCATCGAGAAAACATTTGTAAGTAGGCGACCAAAATGCTCGTGTTCATTAATCACTACTTTTATTTTAACTGTTGGCGGGCTGATTAAACTTTGTAAATTAGAATGAAATTACCTATTAATTATTCGTCTGTATTAAATTAAAGAAATATAAAATAATCTCACATTCCATATGCTGTTCCGAGTTGATTTTCTGGTACTATCAAAGCCACCAAGGGCCATAAACCACTAGCCAATAGTGAATAAGACATCCCCAGTACAATCTAAAATGTAAATCAATTTTCATAATTAGTATTATCCAATAAATAATTACATATTCTAATTGTTACACTCTATAAAGTTTTCGGAAATTTCAGTGACATCATAGAAGAAAATATACATATAACGTAATAGTAACGTAATAGTTGATTTCCCTGTGCAAAAATTAAATAGCCAAAGTATGTAAAAGACATGTGCACAATTTTTTTTACATGTCATGGAGACAAACGAACAGGTGAGTCACCTGATGTTGTTAAGTGATCATCACCAACCATAGACACTTGCAATACACCACGATAGTCGTAAGTGCGTTCTCTGCCTGTATTTGGGGAAGGGGTATGAAGGGAAGAGGAAAGGGGAAGGGGTATGAAGGG